>ML660774.1:23649642-23762142 GCA_007570785.1 Antilocapra americana
GCCCCCAAACACATGTGTACACACACTCCACACACACACACACACATAAACACACATACACACACATATTCTCATAGATGTACACACACACAGAGAGATACACACTCAAGCATACACACTCATACATACACACACACATACACATTCACACACACTACACACACTCACACACTCGCTCCCAGGTATCCAATATCTGTATCGGCCTTATCATTTTTGCTTAGGGAGAAATTACTGACAGAGTTTATAATATATTATCCCTGGAGAATCTGCTATATAATTGTGAGCTAAGCTTGAGTCCAAATGAATAAATCTCTAAGGATATGATTCTAGTCACATCTATGGGCTGGAAACAGTATTGGCTGGGTAAGCACGAAGTCAGAAAGCACCCTCTGCATCCTCAACATTATTCGGAGCCCATGAGTAAGATCTGAGGTCCTGCTTCTGACCAGAGAGGTGACCCTCAGTGAGCCCCTTCCTTCTCTGGTCCAGCTGCCCTGGAGAACTGTGGTGGGTGGGACTCCCTTGGCGATGCTCTACAAGGATTCTGACGGTGTGTCTGTGTGCCTGTGTGTGTGTGTGCATGTGTGTGTGTGTGTGTGTGTGTAGCAAGGTGAGTCGGGAGGACCTCGGTGCATGCTTGTTTGCTTACAGCTCCTGCTTTCTTCTAGAATCTACCATCTGGGCCAGAGGTAGCATCTGTGGGAGCCTGACTGCCCCCACCCTGGGCAGACCCAGGGCCCCAGGCTACACCCACACACCCCATCCCTGGGAGCTGTCTCCCTGCCCAGGGAGGGCCCTGGGAAAGGCCTAAAGCCCCTTTCTCTCTCCCTCTGTGGAACACGAAAACACTCATGTTAACAGTCGCTTCTCCCCCAGGGCTCCACCCCCAGCTTCCACCTCCTCTGACAAGCATCACCTTCCCAAAGCCCAATTACAAGCTGCCTTGTTCTGCCCTTCCTTTCTTGGGGGTAGTATTTTTTTAGTGAGAAGTCCAAACACGAAGCCAGCAGCCAGGCCCTGCTTGTCGGGGGCGGTGACAAGCGGCCAGCGCAGCCTGGGCTCTGATGGAGCCTGCGAGCTCAGAGCCCAGCCAGGGAATCTCTTCTGATTCGCCCCTCACCTTCCCAATTAACAGGCAGCCTGGCAGGCAGGTTCCCAGCCTGTCATGGTCACCAGACAGGCCACCCCAGCCCTGCCTGCCAGCGCTGCCCCCGAGTCCGCTGTTCCCAGCCTGTCAGACACCCAGGAGGTGAGCGGTTCCCGCAGCCCAGGGAAAGCACAGCCTCCCTCTCCATCCACCCTGGAGGTGGCCTGGGGCCAGAGGTGACCACATCTACCTTCCTCATCCCTGATCACCAGGGATACCCAGAAGGGATTGGCAGCAGAGGGCCCTCCTCCTTGTCCCTGGAGACACCCGAGTGTTGGTCATTTGGAAATTGCAGGAAATGGACACAGGGTCCTGCTCAGAATGAAGAGTCTGATGGGTGTCTCTGAGCTGAATCACCACTGAATTCCCTAGGCCAACCACCTACAATACCCACGGCCTCTTCCTGGGCTTTTATCTCTAGGAAAAGGGCCCTGGGCTGAGATTCTGAAAGTGCCTCCCAATTTCAATTCCTGCCCCAAGCGATCCCGGATAATGAGATGGCAGGCTTCAGCCTTCACAGGTAAGTCCCCTGACCGCCTTCTGCTGCTTTGGCCTCCCTCCAAGCACAGGCACCAAACTCACACGGCCAGGCCACCTGCAGACACCCAAGCCCTCTGTAACTGCACACATCTTCATAACTACTACCTATTCCATGATCTGAGCTAGGAAATCTTGCTCTGGCCAGTCTCCCTTCCCTGGGGAACACACAGCCCCTCTGAGGCTAACCCTTTGTCTGCCTGAACAGCTGAGTGGTGCTGGCTTTGAGACCTCTCGTGGGTGGAGGAAACCCACCCATCCACACTCCTCCTAAAGCAAGGGTACCTTCCACATACACGGTGATGTGAACTGCGCCCCCTGGGGTGGGACAGCCTGGTGGCCCCAACTCCTCCCTGCCCCATCCCTGGGCTGGAAATCGATACTCCTGAGCAACCACCGTTGACTCAGTACCCGCAGGAAGCATCTCTGCCCTTTATCTTCTCCTTGCATCTGTCCTTTCAGCACCTACGACAAAGTACAAGAGACTGGGTGGCTTATAAATAACAGAAACTGCTCACTGTCTTGGAGGTTGGGAAGTCCAAGGTCAAGCTGCTCACAGATTCAATGTCCACTGAGGGTTCACTTACTGGTTCATGGACCACTGTCTTCTCACTGTGTCCTCACATGGCAGGAGGGGTCTCTTTATAAGGGCACTGATCTTAATCATGAGGGTTCTACAGTCATGTCCTAATTGCCCCCAAAAGGCCCCACCTCCTAATCCCATCATCTCAGGGGTGAAGGTTTCAACATATGAATTTTGAAGGGATACAAACATTTTGTTTAGAGGCGTCGTCCAGAGAGAAGCCTGCCCTCCCTGGTTTTGGCCATATCCAGAGAAGGCTGAGCAGGATCATATGTGCCCATCCTGGAAACGAGCACATCATATGGGATATGATATCTCAAAGTCAATGTGAGGCAGGGAAGAAAGAAAGTGGACCCCACTGACAAAGGTTGAGGGGAGGATACAGGCGTGCTGCAGTCTGTGGGGTCGCAGTCAGACACAACTGAGCATCTGAACTGAACTGAGGATACAGAATGGTAAATGAGGCTAGGTAGGGACTTCCCTAGTGGTCCAGTGGTGAAGACTCTGCACTTCCACTGCAAGGAGCACGGGCTCGATCCCTGGTCAGGAAACTAAGATCCCACGTGCCAAATGGCACAGCCAAAATAAATAAATAAATGAACTCCTAAAAAGCAGGAACTGTATCTTATTGGTTTTCCTAGTCCTAGTATTGAGGATAGTGATTAGCAAGGGTGAGCACTCAATGAACCTTCGCTAAATGAGGGTGGGACAGGAATCAATTTCTATTGTGTCTCTCCCAACATCTAAGCACTGGAAAGACTTAGTACACGTTCATAACGCCCTCTTTAGGATATGATGCCTCATAAGGAAAGACGAAAACAGAGACAACGCTACAGAGGGAGAGACCAAGAATAAAGAATTATGTGAACACACTTGGACATATCAAATATCCTCTTCACCTCGTACCACGGACTCTGGCATTTAAACCACATGAAGCAACATTCAGCCCTGAATATTCATTGGAAGGACTGATGCTGAAGCTGAAGCTCCAATACTTTGGCTACCTGATGTGAAGACCTGACTCACTGGAAAAGACTCTGATGCTGGGAAAGATTGAGGGCAGGAGGAGAAGGGGGCGACAGAGGATGAGATGGTTGGATTGGCATCACCGACTCAATGGACATGAATCTGAGCAAACTCCAGGAGACAGTGAAGGACAGGGGAACCTGGCGTGCTGCAGTCCACAGGGTCACAAAGAGTCAGACAGGACTGAGTGTCTGACCAACAACAACAAAGCAGCTCTAGGAAACCATCACATGTTTCCGAATTTGCAAAATGGTCCTAGCAGTGGGGGAGGGAGAAAGGGAGGAAGAAAGCAGGAAAAGAGAAATGAACTCTTTCAAACCAGTCGCTAAGCCGCAGAACTCACCAATATATATAACCTTTCATTTGAATGCGGCCACCTCCCCTCTTGCAGATGGGAATATAAAGTGATGGAGATAAATGGAAGCAAAATGCCAGCTCCTATGCATGGCAAGGAAGAATGTATATCAAATTCATTAATTATGATCCGATTTGTGCTTGCATGGTGAGGGATAATCATTTGCCATCAAAGAGATGCCCTTCCTTTATTAAAGCCATTGAGACTCTCAGGAAGTGCTCAAGGGTTTGAAATTCTATATTTGAATTTCACACATGCTTTTTACTGCTGGGACCAAAACTCAATCAACACTTGGTAGTGCTGACACTGACATTCAAGCCACAGGGGTCTTCACTGCTTCAAGACAGACCTACAGATAGCACTCGGTTAGGAAATCTGCTCGTTTGTTCTTCTCTGGATCCGTGTGTGTGTGTGTGTGTGTGTGTGTGTGTGTGTGTGTGTGTGTGTGCAACACAGGCATAAGCCTATATCTTTTTTAATTTTTTTAATAGAGCTGAGGTAGAAGTAAAAGGACTCTAGCCAACTTAAAGAAGGGAACAATTAACCTCATCTCTCTTCAATGTCCAGGGCCCAGCTGCCCAGGAGTGGAAACCATGTCCTCACTTTCATCTCAAAGCCAAACCAACATAAACATGTTGCTAAGCGACAAGGCTTCTCTGTCAACTCCAGACCCAGGCTTGTGGTCCATGCCGAGACACAGGCTGGGTAAGAAGCCAGAGCTCAGAGATTATTACGCTTTTCTTTAGAAAGTCTTCAGCAGGGCTTTGATTCTGATTTGCTTTTTCTATTACTGTCTTTTACCCTTGGATCCAGGCTGAATCATAGAAAGTCACTGGATTTCCTCACACTAAGCGCTGAATCAAAGCACACTGAATGGTGCTGACGCCATAGGATGGAATGCAGTGACCTGGAACACATAGAATATAGTTTGGAAAAATCCCTCCTGCTATCCAAAAAGACCTTTCTTTTCCTGAAGCTTCCCCACTGCCAGCAAAGGGGTTTCCACACTGTATAGCACGTTGTAGCATAGTTTATTGTTTGTAGCATATATAGTATAACATACTATAGCATATAGCATAGTCTATGGCATATGAGTCTATAGGCTGCTTGACTGAAGGCCAAGAAATATCTATTTTTGCAAAATGCAATTTTCATGTACAGTCAAAGATAATAATATTGAATCCTCTCACAACCTAAGAGGGTACTAATGTTATTTCCATTTTACATATGAGGAAATCTGGCCCAGACAGGGGAATAATTTGCTCAAAATCTGCAGCTAGGGACTTCACTGGTGGTCCAGTGGTTAGGACATCACCTTCCAATGCAGGGGCTGCAAGTTCGATCCTGGTCAGGGAGTTAAGATCCCACATGCCTCATGGCCAAAAAACTAACACATGAAAACAGAAACCATATTGTAAGAAATTCAATAAAGACTTTTCAAATGGTCCACATCAAAAAGAAATTGTCGTACATTAAAAACTAGTTTTAAAAAATCATGTAGCCAGTAGAGGCAGAGGAGGAATTCAGACTTAGCCCTCTGGGATTGAACTAGGCACAGGCAGGCAGAGGCTCCAGCCTCCCTGTGGAAGATTGTACCCTGGGCACACCTTCTAAATCCCCAGGGACCCGGGAGAGCCATAAATGCAGTACCACCTTCTTCAATTCCTGACAGAGGAATTTCCTCCCTGTGATTCCTCTGGCTCTGGGGTCAAGCATGGGAGCCGCCCTTGGAGCTCCCTCACAACGAGACAAGGGCAAGTTGAACAGCATTTAACAAAAGGGAGGCTGAGGCACAGAGAGATCCCTGCCCCGGGATCAGGACTCCAGGCCCCTGGCCCCAGCCCAAGCCCATCCCCACACCCCAGGGCACAGCCCTTTTCCCCCTTCTCCCCCACTGGACCAGCCAGCTCCGAGGTCTGATTGACAGCCCTTGACTTTTCGGATCCAGGCTTTCAGATAGCATTCTTGGCACGCTAGGTACCTTGGGAGTTGACGGGCAGTGTGGGGAGGGAATGAGGCACAGGGCCCTTTCCAAAAATAGAGTGAGGAAAGTCCCAGAGAGTAGGTGGAAAGTCACAGGGAGAGGAAGGCAGTGGCCGTCCAGCCCCAGACCAACAGCACGTCCAGGGAGGCCCCCTGGGGACCACAGCATCTCCTCCACCCCCAGTTTAAATTACTGACACATCTCCCCAAACAGCATCCCGATTCCCTCCTCCCAGCCTCACAAGTATGTCCCGAGGACAATGTCTAAAAGGCATTTTCGGACCCTACACTGGTCTTTGGCTTGCTTTTTCTCCCTTCCTCCAACTCCCATTGACACTCCTTTCTGAAATCGCTAAATAGGAAAAAGTGAGAAGAAGCATTTATGTCTCCTAATGGATGGGACGTTCTGACTCCACAAGGTCTCCTCCTGGTACAAATGGTCCCCGGTCACAACTGTCATTCACCCACCACCCCAAACGTCTTAACTCCACCTGCCACGTCCCAGGCTATGGGCTCAATGCTTGTGAGGATACAAAGAAGTACTAATAGAAAACAAAGGCACTGCCCTGAAGAGACATATCATCTACAAGGTAGGTGTGTTAATACTACCCCTGCAGAGAGAACATTAACAGCCATGCCCCGGTTTCCCCTTGAGTCCTTTAGCAAATCACCCGTACTGTCTCATGAGGGCTGGGCGGCCCGAGTGGACCACGCTTGTGGAGGACAATGACAGCATGCTTTGAACATCTCTCTTGTGCCAGATTGAACTTGTTGACAACAAGTTCAACAGATACTCACGAGGTCCCTGACTCCATTCTTCAACAGAAGTCATGTTGTCTCCAAGAGGAATGGCTCAGATGACGTCAAGAACTCCCCACCATCCCCCAGCCAGTGAGAGCAGGAATGGGGTTTCAAACACCCTAGAATGGGATGGACTTACCCCTGAGTAGTAGAGAGGAGAGCAGAATCACAGTAACAGTTGAATAAACCCTCAGGGCCAATCTCCACAGTACTTACTGAGCTCAATCAAAAACAAAAACAATGTTTAGATTGATGTTGTGAAGGAGCAATCACTTTGGAGAACAGTGTGACAGTACAGATGAAAACTGTAAATTCGGGACTTCCCTGGTGGTCCAGTGACACATTCAGCACTCCCAGTGCAGGGGCTTTAATCCTTAGTTGGGGAACTAGATCCCACATGCCCCAACTAAAACCCCCCAAATAATAAATATTTTTCAAAAAATTGTAAATGCATGAATTCTGTAGGCCAGAAGTTTCATTTTTATGAATGTATCCAATCCTGAAGGATGATGCTGTGAAAGTGCTGCACTCAATATGTCAGCAAATCTGGAAAACTCAGCAATGGCCACAGGACTGGAAAAGGTCAGTTTTCATTCCAATCCCAAAGAAAGGCAATGCCAAAGAATGCTCAAACTACCGCACAATTGCACTCATCTCACACGCTAGCAAAGTAATGCTCAAAATTCTCCAAGCCAGGCATCAGCAATACGTGAACCGTGAACTTCCAGATGTTCAATCTGGTTTTAGAAAAGGCAGAGGAACCAGAGATCAAATTGCCAACATCCGCTGGATCATTGAAACAGCAAGAGAGTTCCAGAAAAACATCTATTTCTGCTTTATTGACTATGCCAAAGCCTTTGACTGTGTGGGTCACAATAAACTGTGGAAAATTCTGAAAGAGATGGGAATACCAGACCATCTGACCTGTCTCTTGAGAAACCTGTATGCAGGTCAGGAAGCAACAGTTAGAACTGGACATGGAACAACAGACTGATTCCAAATAGGAAAAGGAGTACATCAAGGCTGTATATTGTCACCCTGTGTATTTAACTTATATGCAGAGGACATCATGGGAAATGCTGGACTGGAAGAAGCACAAGCTGGAATCAAGATTGCTGGGAGAAATATCAATGATCTCAGATATGCAGATGATACCACCCTTATGGCAGAAAGTGGAGAGGAACTAAAAAGCCTCTTGCTGAAAGTGAAAGAGGAAAGTAAAAAAGTTAGCTTAAAGCTCAACATTCAGAAAACTAAGATCATGGCATCCAGTCTCATCACTTCATGGGAAATAGATGGGGAAACAGTGGAAACAGTGTCAGACTTTATTTTGGGGAGCTCCAAAATCACTGCAGATGGTGATTACAGCCATGAAATTAAAAGATGCTTACTCCTTGGAAGGAAAGTTATGACCAACCTAGATAGCATATTGAAAAGGAGAGACATTACTTTGCCAACAAAGGTCCATCTAGTCAAGGCTATGGTTTTTCCAGTAGTCATGTATGGATGTGAGAGTTGGACTGTGAAGAAAGCTTAGCACCAAAGAATTGATGCTTTTGAACTGTGGTGTTGGAGAAGACTCTTGAGAGTCCCTTGGACTGCAAGAAGATCCAACTAGTCCATCCTAAAGGAGATCAGTCCTGGGTGTTCATTGGAAGAACTATGTTGAAGCTGAAACTCCAATACTTTGTCCACCTCATGCGAAGAGTTAACTCATTGGAAAAGACCCTAATGCTGGGAAGGATTGGGGCAGGAGGAGAAGGGGACAACAGAGGATGAGATGGCTGGATGGCATTACCGACTTGATGGACATGGGTTTGGGTAAACTCCAGGAGTTGGTAATGGACAGGGAGGTCTGGCGTGCTGCGATTCATGGGGTCACAAAGAGTCGGACATGACTGAGTGACTGAACTGAACTATGCCAGGATACTCACAGAAGCACATAACAGAAAAAAGCTGGCATCAATCTAAGCATCCATCAATCAGTAACAGGTTAAAGAGACTGGTTTATCCTTAAAATGAAATATTCATTCGAGGCATGCATTAAAAAGAATGAGGCAGGACTAGGATACTAACATGAAGGCATCTTCATAAAATGTATTTCAAGGTATAAACAAGTTGCAACCCTGCATATTCTTTAAAGCATTTTGTATATAATGCATGCATACATACAGGCATATCCATGCTTGAAATGCCTGGGAGACACATGAAACTATTAAAATAGCTACTGGTAAAGAGGAGGTGAGGAAAGGGAGATTTCTGAATTATTTGGTTTTCTTTTGAGGACCCTGTCTTAAAGGTTTTAAGAGCACTTCTACAGGTCACTCAGTTACACCTGTTGGAGAGAAGTCCTCCAGAGGAGGTACTGAGAACCAGAAACCAAAAGACCTACCCTCCAGGAGCCAAGGGTCTCAGAATTTGAGGTCCCCATTGGAGCCCTCAACTGCCTGGGTAAGTCACATTGCCCCCTTACCTGGTCCTTTTTTCAAGAGCTGAGGCACCTGAGAAAAAGTCGAAGATGGTGGTCTCTGATATCAACACACACAGATCTAATTCTGGCTTCAGGACTTTGTAGGGAGGAGTAAAGTATGCCAGCCTCTGTTTGAGTCCAGCTTTCCTCATTTATAAAATGAGGGGGTGGGGCTACAAACCCCACCACCAGCACACCACCACTGCATAGGCTTGCTGGGATGGTTGTCAGTGCAAAGAATATCAAAGCATGACTTAAAGACCAGGCTGGAAACTGACAAAAGGAAGCTAAGTCATTGACGTGTACCTCCCACGGGTGAGGCTGAGTTATCAGAGGCGGTGGTCCCACCCCAACACTGACCCCACCCTCTCCCCTTCCACATTGACGGGACAGTGTGACGAAAACCACCCTGTGTTCATGGGCTCTGCAAAGAACATCAGCCACTCCTGCAATTCCAAATCCAAGGGCTGGCAGTCTGGGATGGTGCAGCCACAGAAAATGACCCGAGCGTCAAGGGCCTGCCAGCAGTGAGTCTACTGCGTCAGCCTTGAAATCCCCAAGTAAATATCGGTTCACTGGTTTGTTGATTAAAATCACAGATAGACTTTCTGATGGCTGTCCAGAGACCCAAGGAGCTGAAACAGCAGTGAAACGACCCAGGAAGCCTTCAGCCATGAGCCTCCCCTGATTCCCAAACTTGGTTCTTCACTCACGGCCTTCCTTTCCTCTCTCTCCTTCTCCAACCACTGCTTCCTGGTCCCCACCACAAGTCAACCCTCCCTCCATCAACAGAATTGTACTCCCTTAAGAGCACCCCTGGGCCAGAGGAAATAATCATTAACTTAATGGGCTGATATAATCACATTAAATCATGAGGATAAGAATATAGACTTTGGAAAAAGAAACTGAGTTTGAATTCTAATTCCACCACTTACTAGCTGAGTAATCTTGGATAACCAAACCTCAGCTCCTCGGTCCATCGGGGTTGGTTATAAAACAATTCACACAGTTCAAAGATGAGCAAGGGAAGCTGCTATGCAAACATAACTTACATATGTCAGTAAGAGAAAGTTGAAAGTGAAAGGATGAGTCACTCAGTCATGTCCAACTCTTTGCAACCCTATGGACTGTAGCCCACCAGGCTCCTCTGTCCATGGAACTATCCAGGCAAGAATACAGGAGTGGGTTGTCATTTCCTTCTCCATGGGATCTTTCAACCCAGGGGTCGAACCCAGGTTTCCCGTACTGCAGGCAGATTCTTCACCATCTGAGCCACCAGAGAAGCCCAGAAGATCGTTAATACTATTATCTAACTTGGGAACTGAAGAAATTAACACATACCTATACCACCTCCATCTGCCCCCTTGTGACAGCAACACCAGCTGACACACACCCAACGCAGAAGCCGGCAGAGCCAAGTTCACAGACAGCAACCTGCACAGCTGTACAACCCCTGCCTGCTCCCGAATCAGAAAGGCCCGTGTAAGTTTAAAGCTCTGCTCACCACCATCTTGAAATTCTTCACCATTATTGAACAGGGTGTTCCATTGTTCTTGCCTGGAGAATCCCAGGGACGGGGGAGCCTGGTGGGCTGCCATCTATGGGATCACACAGAGTCAGACACGACTGAATCGACTTAGCAGACCTCTTTCAAACTCTCTCTTCTGAGAGTTATCTCAAGTGGTGTTGGCCTGGAGAGCAGGCATGGAAAGATCTTTCATCTGACCAGGGAGTGGAAGACACTGGTTGGAGTTAGCAGGGCTTTGGTGCCGCTGCCGACACTCTCCAGGGGATGTAAGATCAGTACCCTTTCTAGTCCTCGAGTCAGGTCAACCTGGGAGTTGAACACTTACGCAACCTGCCCACAGAACAAACCCAGGAGGACGGTCAAGGCTGTCCACATCACTCCGCTTTCTTCCTACAAAAAGCATCTCAAGCAACTCCTTATGAGCAAACCTTCAAGTGCATAGCTTTAGGGTGTTTAAAAAAAAAAACGTTAGAGGGGACTTCCCTGGAAGTCCAGTGGTTAAGAATCCACCTTCCAAAGCAGAGGTACAGATTCAATCCCTGGTCCAGGAACTAAGATTCCACATGCCACAGGGCAACTAAGCCCATATGCCACAAAAGGAACAGCCTGTGTACCACAACTACAAAATTAAAACAGGCTGAGTCTCCTTCAGTCTCTTGCCCTCCCAAAGAGCCAAAGGCATGCGGCCAAGTAAGACTGATGGAGACACAGGGCTCTGAGAGCTCACATTAGGGGTGAAGGTCTGCAGGAAGGGCCTTGACAGGAGCTGGAACTTCAACAGTCCTTGGGGAGGGAGTGAGGAGAAGCTGGTGTTTTACAAAGAGACAGTGGAAGACAGCAAAGCGACAGCTGTACCTGGTTTGTGGGAAACGCCAAGGAGAGTGGCCCCTGGAGCAGAGGGGGCGAGCCCAGTGGGGAGTTGCAGGAAATGGGACCAGATTCCTCCGGCAAGGCTAGCTACATTGGGTTTTCATACCAGCCAAAGGACTAGACTTGATCTCCTGGGTCTTGAGAAAGCAGATTGCCCCCATGCTTGGTTCTAGAAGGAAAGCAGCCACAAAGAATCAAAGGGCAAGATGGAGCCCCTGGGAAGAAGGCCCTGCCCCAGGAAGCATCTTCCTGCCGGATGCATGGGCTCTACCTGGAACCCACCTAGGAGCCACACATGTCCCAGAAGGAGAGAGCCGCAGTCAGAGAGACCCCAGCTCTTTCCCCACACTGGGCCTCAGTGTCTTCTGCCTTCCTCTGAGATTCCAGCTGTCCTGCTGGAGAGACTCAACCCACTGCAGTCGGATTATTCTACATCCAGCTACATTCCTCTATCACAGCCCTGGGTACCACACCTTCAAACCAAAGTGGGGGGACATAGCATAAGTATAAATGTACTTAAGGAAAGATGGTGAGACAGAATCAGTCAGACAGAGAAAGACAAATGCCATATGATTTCACCCATACGTGGAATATTAAAAAAAAATAAAAAGCAAACAAAACAACTGGGTTGTAATGATTAGAAACTAAATTTTTGATGGAGACAGTGTATTGTACACAGAAGTCAAAATATAATGTTGTACGCATGAAACTAACATAATATAATAAACCAGTGTGACTTCAATTTTTTTTAGAAAAGAGCTGTATGCAGGCAAAGACAATGCCATGAGCACGTGACAGCTGCCTTGTCTCGGCCATGGTGCACTCACCTTGATAACCAGAATTGAACAGATGAACGCAATGTGATGAGGCCAGACCCCCAGAGGCCATTGGACTGCCTCTGGCTTTAAGACCCCAGGAGTTCCAGCAACCTCTCCAACCTCAACAGGCCCCATTCCACCACTCTGGCGCCTCCCATTCAAAGTTTGAAAAGTCCTAAAAATTCCTCTACTGAGCTTTCTTTTAATTAAGCACACACACACACACACACACACACACACACACACACACACAAGAACCACCCCTGGGTTTTGTCTGTTGTACTTTTGTTCTCGGGTCTGTTTGTACTTATTCAGAAATTACATAATTAAAAAAAATAATATTAAGTAAATGTGCACATCAGCCTGCCAAGCTGCCTGGGCCAACCTTCACTTGGGAACCACAGTGACAGCTCCTTTATTTCTCTCACTTGTTTTTAAGCACAAAATATGTCACACCTGGAAGTAATTAGCATAATTTTTACTAATTTATAGCTAATTACACAATTACTTTCCTATGAAAGGTTCTGGAAAGACACTTGAAGTGAGTTTCACCAAATCCAGTGGCGAGAAATTGCTTGAAAACATTTCATTAGATTCAAACATTTGGAGGGGGGGACACTCAATAAAGTAATTCTTTCCTATTTCAGAGTGTTCAAATATGACAGGGATGTAATTTCTCCGTAATTTGCAAAGCAGAATGTCTAAATGTCTCCACTAATCCAACCCAACTGAAGGTGGCTCTGAAAAGAGGCCCCCAAAGGAGCATTACTGAGGGCACCCAAGGCAGAATTTAGAAGGCATGGCTTTGTGACAATCGGTTTCATGATGGAGCTTAAACTTGATGGCTCTTCCTCCAAGAGAAAATCAATCATGTGACAGAATTGCAACATCTGGCCAGTACCCCGCTCAGCTCCTGAGAAACTGTGACTTTGAGAGGCCAATGATGGATTCAAGACATGCTGCTCAAAGTCAAGCTCCCAGATGCCAGGACTTGAGAGTGTCCCGTTGTCTCAATGATGCCAAAAGAAACAAAAACACTCTCTCATCCATTCAGCATTCGAAAAACTAAGGTCATGGGATCCGATCCCATCACTTCATGGCAAATAGAAAGGGGGAACAGTGGAAAGCAGTGACAGGTTTTATTTTCTTGGGCTCCAAAATGACTACAGACAGTGGCTGCAGCCAAGAAATTAAAAGATTCTTGCTCCTTGGAATAAAAGCCATGACAAACCTAGACAGTGGATTAAAAACCAGTGACAACAATTTGCCATTAAAGGTTCATATAGTGAAAGCTATGATTTTTCCAGCAGTCATGTACGGATGTGAGAGTTGTACCATAAAGAGGGCTGAGCACCAAAGAACTGACACTTTTGAACTGTGGTGTTAGAGAAAACTCTTGAGAGTCCCTTGGACTGCAAGGAGATCCAATCAGTCCATCCTAAAGGAAATCAACACTGAATATTTATTGGAAGGACTGATGCTGAAGCTGAAGCTCCAATACTTTGACCAGTGAGCCGACTCACTGGAAAAGACTAATGCTGGGGAAGATTGAAGGCAAAAGGAGAAGAGGGAGACAGAGAATGAGACAGTTAGATAGCATCACTGACTCTATGGAAATGAATTTGAGCAAACTCCAGGAGACAGTGGAGGACAGAGGAGACTGGTCTGCTGCAGTCCATGGGGTCACAAAGAGCTGGACACCACTTGGTGACTAAACAACAACAAATTCACTCAATAAACAGGTTTTAAGTTCCTACTCATTGCCCTGTATTCCCTGTTACAAAAGGAACAACTCCTGGTTTCCCTATCTGTATCAGGAAGGGAAAAATAGACGAGTGTGCAAGGATCATTGCTTCAGGTGGAGGGAGGTTCAGAAAAGAACAGGAAGCAGTACCTGCCCTCTGGAGGCTGATGATCTCGAGACCAGAGGCACAGACAGAAGCACGTGGCCCAGCCTGGCATCTCTCCAGCCATCAGCACCTGTTGGGTGGCCTGGGCTGCCAGTGATGCCAAAATGGGAAGATGAGAGATGGGACCCAGAAGACAATGGCCAAAAGGAGATGGTGGAGTCCCAACCCTACATGACATGCTGGGGTGGAGGCCACATCAATTTGGAAGAAGGTAAGAGCTTTCTGACATGTCGGGGCCACTCAGAAGGAAGATGGGGAAGT
Organism: Antilocapra americana; assembly: GCA_007570785.1. Classification (NCBI taxonomy): domain Eukaryota; kingdom Metazoa; phylum Chordata; class Mammalia; order Artiodactyla; family Antilocapridae; genus Antilocapra; species Antilocapra americana. The sequence continues at coordinate 23,663,932 of ML660774.1, forward strand.
AGCAGGGTGGTGGTGGGTGAAGTTTCCCAAATGCCCTCACAGGAAACGAGGTGAGAGAGCCAGGAGTACCCTTAAAACCTAGACACCAGCCATCAGGACCCCAGGAAGGCCCCTGACAAGCTGAGTTCTGACCTGGGTGTGTCCCAGGGCTACAGGTTTGGTGACTGTCAGCAGAAGGGAAGACTTCTCAAGCTACTGGGACATATAGGAGAAGCTGATTGGGGTTGGCAGAATGAGCTGAGAAGACAGAAATGCCAGTGGTAATAGCAAGAGTTCCCACCTAGGGTCCCAGGAGAGGTGTAAAATATGTAAGACATTACAATGATAAACAGATACACAGTGTATCTATGGGATTAAACATTCATGTTGGACTGTTCACAATAGCCAAGACCCGGAAGCAACCTAAATGTCCATCAACAGAGGAATGGATAAAGACAATGTGGTAGATATACGTACAGTGGAGTATTACTCAGCTCTTAAAAAGAATGAAATAAAGCCATTTGCAGCAACATGGACATCTGGGCCAGAGACTGCCATATTGAGTGAAGACACACAGAAGAGACACGCTGTGTGACATTTCTGATATGTGGATTCTTAAAAGAAACGATACAAATGAACTTGCGTACAAAACAGACACACAGACTTAGAGAACTAACTTATGGTTGCCAGCCAGGAGGGATGAGGGGAAGGAATAGTTAGGGAGTTGGGGATGGGCGTGTACACACTGCTACATTTAAAGTGGAAAACCAACAAGGACCTGCTATATAGCAACAACAACAAAAAGTTCATGCTGGGGTGATCAAGAAAAACTGCCTAAAATCTCTGGGCGGAGCTGGGGCAGAGAAAGGTGAGAGTTGAGACACAAGGGCTCAAGCTATAAGTTTTCAGAGGCTGGGGCTCGTCTTTCAAGGGGTCCCACCATCATCTCCCCATCTCCTCGGGGTTAATCACTGCCTCCCTCCATTCACCCAGGTACCTAAACCGGCCTGGGCTGCAGCACAGGACCCCATGTGAGGATTTGTTAGTTTGTAAGTCAGTCTCGCCCCCTACTTCGTGAGTTTTTCTGAGGGAAGAGGCAGAGTGATACCCTGTGCACCCCTGAAACACAGCCACACAGCAGGCCCTGAACCAGTGAGTAAAGCCCAGCCGGACTGCTTTGCGATCTGAAGTCTTGCTCCAAGGACGTAGGTGAGAATGAGGTCCTTGGAAAGTGGCCAGCGTCCTCCAGGCTCACCTCAAGGCTGCTGAGATATTCTGGCAAAAGAATGCCATCCGCCTCCCACCTGAGAGGGATGTTAACGGCTCACACTTGGCACACTTCTCTCTCTCCATTTTTTCAAATTACTTTCGCAGCCACCACCATCTGACCCTGACGAAAACCCTGGGAGGTAGATAGAGGAAGTCATTAACGGCCGCGCTCCACGGCTTCCTCCACTCACTCAACAGGTACGCCGAGCACCTGTGGCCTCGGAGCCCAGATGTCCAGCCAGAAAGATGGAGGCCGCTGGAATGGCAAAGGCCCTGCCTGGCTTAAACCCTCCAGAGAGGATCCAGGTACATCACAAGCTAGCAACTCCTCTGACTTGAGCTAAGAAGGAAAACAAAAGGCAGAGTGAGGACAGAGAAGCACAGTCCACTCTGCTCCTCCAAGGAGTGGGTATGACTTGACTGCCTGGATGAGTATGAGCTGGCCAAGTTAGAGCAGACAGTGATTGCAGCCATGAAATCAAAAGACGCTTGCTCCTTGGAAGAAGTTATGTCCAACCTGGATAGCATATTAAAAAGCAGAGACATTACTCTGCCAACAAAGATCCATCTAGTCAAAGCTATGGAATTTCCAGTAGTCATGTATGGATGTGAGAGTTGACCATAAAGAAAGCTGAGCACCGAAGAATGGATGCTTTTGAATTGTGGTGTTGGAGAGGATTCTTGAGAGTTCCTTGGACTGCAAGGAGATCCAACCAGTCCATCCTAAAGGAAATCAGTCCTGAATATTCACCGGAAGGACTGATACTGAAGCTGAAACTCCAATACTTTGGCCACCTGATGGGAAGAACTGACTCATTGGAAAAGACTTTGATGATGGGAAAGATGGAAGGCAGGAAGAGAAGGGGACAACAGAGGATGAGATGGCTGGATGGCATCACCGACTCAATGGACATGAGTCTGAGTAAGCTCCAGGAGTTGGTGATGGACAGGGAAGCCTGGCGTGCTGCCATCCATGGGGTCACAAGGAGTCAGACACGACTGAGTGACTGAACTGAACTGAACTGAAGTTAGAGCTACTGAAAGAAAGCAAAACCCCAGGAGGCCACATGCCCAGCAGAGAGGGGCAGGTCTGCGGGGCCTGGCTGCCCAGACCTCACTTCTTTTATATGTTTGTCTTTTTTTATTTTATTTTATATATTTTTGGCTGTGCTGGATCTTTGTTACTGCACATGGGCTTTCTCTGGCTGTAGCCAGCGGGGGCTACTCTCTAGTTGCAATACGAGGGCTTCTCATTGTGGTGGCTTGTCTCGTTGCAGAGCACAGGTTCTAGAGCGAGGCCTCAGTAGCTGTGGCACGGGGTTTTAGTTGCCCTGAGGCATGTGGAATCTTCCCGGACCAGAGATTGAACCAGCGTCCCCTCCGTTGGCAAGCGGATTCTCGACCACTGGACCACCAGGGAAGTCCCAGACCTCATGTTTTATAAACAGATCCCACTGTGACTTCCCCGACCCACCCATTTTCTGAGTAGAGACTTGAATCAAAGGAAAGGCAAATGCACGCTCACCAAAGTACACACACACACACACACACACACACACACACGCACACGCACACGCACAGGCACACACGCGCAATCTGTTAACTCCTAAGGAAGCACCAGACAGGCAGGCGGGTGGGCAGACCACATAGCCAGAGCATCTTAAGGACAGCAGGAGGGGTGGGGGGAGCCTGGGTTCTGATCCCCTGCAGGCCTGGAAGGCACCCCTCAGAGGAGCCTGCAGCCCCTTCACAGGATACCACTGCCAAGTCCCCCCTCTGAACAGTGTTTATGATTCAGCGGGACATATGAGACTGTTCTGAGATTTCAGAGTTGGCTGGCGGTTTCCTTAGAGGCAATCAAGGAAGCTTTGCCTGATCCATGGGAAGGTCTGAATATGAACAAGCAAGTAGCTCTCACTAGCACCCAAGGAAGGGCGTTGGTTTTCCTTTTTTCCTTCCCCTGCCACAGAAACCCAGATACTAATTCTTTCCCCTGAACCTCGACACCCCTGCTGTCTCAGCGGTCGGCACTCTCCCCTTTATTCCACAGATGCTTCATTCACACTCTAGAGCCTTGGAACGCCTCCTTGACCCTGGAAACAGAACACTTGGTCAACAGTCCAGCGGTGCTTAACCTCACACGTCCAGACACTGTGAGCCTGATACAAGCGAATCTGAAAGATGGTCAAGGGAAGTCTGCATGCCCCCTGCCTGGACTGTGAGCGAGGGGCAGGCTTAGGAGGAGCCTCGGAGGGGTTCTGGGTCTTTTACTTACATGTTCTCTACTCTTCACTACAGTGAAGTGAAAGTTGTTAGTCGCTCAGTCGTGTCCGACTCTTAGCAACCCCATGGGCTGTAATCGGCCAGGCTCCTCTGCCCATGGGGATTCTCCAAGCAAGAATACTGGAGTGGGTTGCCATGCCCTTCTCCAGGGCATCTTCCCAACCCAGGGATCAAACTCATGTCTCCTGCATTGCAGGCAGATTCTTCCCCATCTGCGCCACCAGTACTTTCACTATGGACCTATGGACTAGGACTCCTCATTTTCCGAGTATAGGAAACAGACCCTGACAGTTTCTAGATCTGGGAAGCTCACACAGCTACTAAGTGGCAGAGCGAAGATTCAAACCCTAGGCCATCTGACTCGAGATCTGGCATCTCAGCAAGACAGGGTGGTGCTTCTGGCTTTTCTCAATCTGCACGCCTCGAGGCGCTAGCCACGGAAGGGAATGCTTCCAGCAGGAATGAGCCTTGTCCTCGCCCCAGCTGACGCACAAGGGCAAGGTGGAGGTCTCCGAGAGCCACAGCAGGGGGCAGGAAGGAACCTCTCACCTGGCATAAGGAAGGCTACTGACGGCCAGGGCTTCTGGGCGGGCCAGCTGGTGACCAGGGCTGGGGCCAGAAGCTGCTCCCACCCCACTGATGGCCAGGAGTCACCAGGAGAGCCTTCCCTCCCTAATTCTGGAGCGAGAACCCTGAGACTGGAGCACCACAACTGGTAGGGTGACTCATGTCAGAAAACCACCTGGCTGGAGGTTCCATCCTGATTCAGCTGAGAAAGACCCCATCACAAGGATACAGGAGACTCTCTCCTCTCTGTGACCTTAACTTCACCAGGACAAGTTTGCCACATGCAAGAAAGTCAGTGTCTGGGGCCAACCAATTTTTCATGTGACCCTGTTCACCGCACAGTAAAAGGTACCAAGGTTTGAAATCCCAAAGCCAGGGTCCCAGGCTGGGCCTCACTCTGACGGTGATAAAATAACTGTGATATTTTGGGCAACTCCCTTCTCCTCCCCTGGGCCTCCATTTCTCCATCTGACAAATGACAAGGTGGGGATGATGCTGGTTTGAGGCCTCCAGGTCTGGAAGTCTACGTTTGCAGGGGCTGCGCGGGGACAGCATTTATATTGAATACGAACGCTGTCACAGGTTATCAGAGACGAGGAAAGACAGAAACAAAGGCTCGGCGAGGCAGACAGAGACAGATCGGAGAAGGGAGGCTACCTAGCCAGAGAAAGAAAGAACAGTCTGGGAGTGTGGAGAGCAAATGAGAGCCCCTGATGTAAGCACACTCTTGCCAGTATTGCTGGAAACAAATAGTGACAGATTGCTAACATGTTACAGTGAAAATTACCAACATGATGAGACTTTTGCACCATAACCGGCACCTCTTGTTATCCCATTAACAAAACTGATGAGACCGAATTGCTAAGAGGAACGACCGTTCATGTTGTATTATATCACTCCCATCCTGCACAGAGCACGCGGACCAAAGGGCCAACGAGAAGGTGTGTAGAAACCTCCCAAGAGCCAGTTTACCCAGGACAGATTTAGGGGAGGCCCTGGAAAGACCCCTCCCCTCTTCCACCACGTTTAGAAACACCCACATGGGCCCCCAAGGCCTCTACCACCGCCACTCCAGACGCTGGTCCCCAGGACTGAGGTAGGCTAGGAAGGGCTGTCCGTCATGACCCGGAACAGGAACCAGTGACCTTTGCTAAGTACACAGGGTTCACTGGCACAGCCAGCGGGGGAGGGGAGAACGAGCTTGGCGGTGGTGTGTCGCGGCTTGTCCAGACCCCAGCTCACCTTCACCTGCTCCTACAACCAACCAGTGCAGCAGACTCACCCCTGTGTGTACGGTGACCACCTTCATCTGGCCACGGCTCCCGGCAGCCAGGCCAGAGAGAGCCCCGAGGCCTAACCCCGTCATCCCAGAGTTCAGACTGTCAGCGACGCCCTGGGAGGCGTAAGGAGCAGGACACATCTGGTTCTTGGAAGTCCCCACCTAGACATTTGAAGAGGATCTTTCCTCTTTGGGCCGGGCAACAATTTCCTGCTCAAACCCCACAGTCATCAGAGAAACCTGGATTAAGCATCCACTTAACGCTCACTCTTCTCAAAAGAAAAACCCTCCTTACCCCAGCTGATTCATGTCTGAGTTGTTTTTTATTCCCCCACCGACATAATCGCTGGCTACCCCAGGCTCCCTGCCACCATCCCAGAAAGTGGGGCCCAGCTGTGGCTGCTCCCCACCAGACCCCCCTGCCTCCACCAAGAAGTTCCTCAGGAAAGTAATTGGCCAAAGATTATTCTGAATAATTGAATGGCAGGGGCTTTTGTATACCAAACAGGGACTTGTCTTTGTCAAAAAGTCTTTACAAAGTACCCAAGTGCTGGGTGTCAGACAGGACAAGTTTTTTAATCATGTTAAAATGATTTATTTAAACGTCAAGCCATGTCACCCCACTTCCTTTCATTTTTCAAACTGTTTGTGTTTTTTCTGGATGATAAATTTATCTTCAGACAGCCTCAATATGACTAATTAACTTTGAAATATAAGAACCAGATGTGTGAGTTGGAGAGCTTTCTGAACTAATGCCAGACGGGCTGGTGGGTTTTTTTTTTCCCTTCTTTTCTCCCCTGCCTTTCCCCGCCTCCCCATCGTTCCCCTGCCCCCCCAACCCCGTGTTCTCTCTCCCTGCAGCCTGCCCTGAAATTACCAAGCAGAGACATGTTGTCAACTACACAGGATTATAGCACTCTTGAGAGCAAAGAGCACCCACTGCTTTTTCTCTGTTCTCCACTCATTAGCCTCTCAGAACCCCACGCTCGCCCTTCGACAGCAACCCCAGCCCACCTCCCTGTGATGGGCCCAGCCGTCCTGGAGGAGGAACTGGAAAGCTTTCCCCACCCCAGCCGGGGCCCCCGCCCATCCCCACGCTAATGATCTATCTCATGTGAAGCAGGAGCTGCCAGGATGCATTTGCCACATGAAAGGAAGTCCCCCTGCACTATGACACAAAGTGATTTCTTTTAAAGAGTCTTCCCTGTGAAGGGCTCCTCAGATCTGCCTCCTCCCTGTTTCCCTTTGATGAGGGAACCAGCGCACAGCATAGGAGAAACCAGGGCTGGGGTGGAAGCTGGTGATTAAGTCTTTCAACTCTGTAAACTGAAGCACTTCTCTGTAATGGCCCATTTGGGGTTTGGAAGCCATCGATGTGCATGTGTGTGTGTGTGTGTGTGTGTGTGTGTGTGTGTGTGCGTGTGTGTGTTCCACTCTACAGGGCGGAATGGCAGCTTAAAATAATTGGATAGGAGCACACATGAAGACTCATTTTTCCAGGCATCACGTGGCCGAGTTCAAGGGCTCAGAGCGAGAAGCATAAGCTGGGTGCCTCGGTTTCCCCACGTGGCTGTGAAATCCTTTCCCATCACATCTCTCCCCTAGAGGCAGGCGGAGGGGATGTGAGATCACAGCTGCGAGAGTGTTTTGAGTGCTTTGAAAGGCACGTTATACATCCTAGGGGATTAGTGGGATAACCAGCTCTGTTATTATATCATCGTGACCATGATGCTCATCATGCCTCTTAATGTCTGAGATTTTTCACCTGGGATAATTGCACTCGCTTGGCAGCCAGTGGAGTCAGTTCTCCTACACGCCAGGTGCCAACCTGGAAAGATAAACAGTGGACTCGAGTCTCATCCTTTGCAGCCAGGGTGCAAAAATGACCCCTACCCAGGCCCAGGGAGAGGAGACCCCCACTTGACATCTCGGACTCCATGTTGCTGGCAGGGAAGGACTCGGTCACCATCAAACACCTGTGCTATTGTGGGGACAAGAGGACCGAGGGGAAGTCCTTCCGCTTCCCTAGAGAGCGAGGTGGGTGAGAGGCCCCAGGAGGGTCCTTGGGGCTCCCTGCACCCCTCCGTTTACCCAGTCTGCCTGTTCTTGCTTTTAAAAGCTTGGCTCCCCTCTGTGGAGACAGGACAGTGATGCACCAAGCAGGCTGGACTCTCAAAAATATGGTGAGCTGGGGCAGGTCCCCTTTGATCCCCATGCTTCCTCTTCCCCAATCCTGCCCCCACAAAGTACTTCTTTTCAGCCGTGTGTCACCCCACTCCCAGAAAGGAGGTGTCCTCATCCTCCAAGAGGATTTACATTGGAGCAGGAGTTTCGGGGGGAACTAACTCAGGAAGGAAAAAGAGGCCTTCAGTCATTCATTAGGCAAAGAAAGGAGGAGGAGGGGGGAGGAGGAAGGGGAGAGGGCAGGAGACAGCGTGCCTGACACTTCTCCAGTCCAGTCGTGCCTGGCCCGATGCTGAGACGGCGCATCTCAGAGGCAGATGGGTGGACCAGAAAGGGTGGGTGTGGAGGGGCAGGCAACCCCAAGGAGGTCATCCTGGCAGAGCCCCAAGTCCCCTACTTGGGCATTGTGAGGGGAGGCTCAGTGATGGATTGGGGACTGGGTCTCAGCACTGCCCCATAGAAGCATGAGGCCACCTTCTCTCTGAAGAAGTCAGCATCAGGCCTCCAGAAAAACTCACAGTGAGTGGGAGAAAGAGGTGGCAGGAATGCCGAGCACTACAGATGTATTGGTGGCTCAGACGGTAAAGCATCTGCCTACAATGCTGGAGACCTGGGTTCAATCCCTGGGTCAGCAAGGAAGGAAGGAAATAGCAACCTGCTCCAGTATTCTTGCCTGGAATATCCCATGGAAGGAGGAGCCTGGTAGGCTATAGTCCATGGGGTCTCAAAGAGTCGAACAGGACTGAGCGACTTCACTTTCACTTTCACAGCTTTATTGTGCGTCTTCTGACATCCTGGGACAGATAGATGGACAGAGGTACACACAGCGAGATCGTCCAGTGACAGTTCCCCGCAGCGCCACCGGAGTTTTATCTCCACTGCAGCAGCACAAGCACCCCCAGCACCCCCACCCCAAGTGGGCATCTTCTCACAGCCCTGAATGTCCAGGGATTCCCTGGCCAGGTTCCTTCTACAGCACTTCTGCCTGCCCCCCACCATTCCCTCAGGGGGAAAAAACTCAGATAGCTTTCTGACTATTAATCACATTTCGCGCTGTGTCAAACTGAGATAATGATGGAGCTAACCAAAGCGCAGGATCTTCAATTAAGTGACCAGAACCAAGCCCATCTGGGAGGCTGGCAGGTGGGGAAAGGGAGGCCCTGGGTCTCCTAGGACCCTGCTGGGACTGCCCCCTCCTGCAGGTCCCACCTAAGACCCTCCCCATCTTCCTGCTATGTCCTCTCCTCAACAGAACCCTATTCTGCGTTGATGAGCCTGCAGGCATCCCCGAGTTCCAGCCAGGGGAGCCCACCCCAGAACACATATCCATGGCCACAGACCCACCCAGCATCCTTGGAAACCAAAAGGCCTAGGTTTGCTTCCCTTCCCCTGGCGGGCACCCCTGTCTTCTCCCATTGAGTGCACATAATAAGCAGAGAAACTTGACGCTGTTAACAGACAGCTGCCGTGATTCAGGGGCTGTCTGCCTTGATATCTCAGAGACCCAGGATCCGATGGCCCGTCCCCCTGTCCAGCCCAAGATATTTAATAAAGTAAAGCCCTCGGGATCAAGAGGCTGCCACGGCCCCATTCCTCCCTGCAGCTCACACTGGAGTTCTTTAAAGCCTTCCTCGCGTCTGTCTCCCTCTCCACAAAGCCTTTCATGCCGCCTCGCCAGACTGACATTTTGACAAGTTGCCACGAGTGACATCTGATTTGTACAAATTTCAAGACTAATAAATCTACCTGTCAAAGCGGAAACTTTAAAAGGAGCTAAGCCCAGCGGGTATAGTTTAACAGAACTCAAGTTGATGAAACTGTAGGTTGGAGAAATTATATCTGTCACAATCCACCCACATTAGTTCTGCAGAAATGTTGGCAACTGAAACGTCTTTCATGGGCGTTACCAAAAAGTAAAAAAAAAAAAAAAAATTATTTTTATTAAAAAAGAATTTTTTTAATTGAGAAAGGAGATTGTTAATACCCCGAGTAACAAGTAACAGTTCTATTTGTAAACTAACGAATTTGATGTATTTAATTTTTAATTGTGTTGCCGTTGTGAGAAGCGGCTTACTGCCTGCCTCTGGAATCTGGACTTTCCATCCAAGCTGGGGCCCATCAATCACCGGGCTCCCGGCTGCCTGCCTGCGGGTGGATGGGGTGTCCCCCCACCCCGATCCTGGCCCCGCCTCCCGCTCCTCCATCCCGCCCCCTAAAGCCCCCCTAATCCCACCCCACCTACCCCTAGGCGCTGAATCACTTCCTCCAAGGCCCTCTGGCCTTGACCTGGAGCCTGAGGCCTGGCCCCTACTCTGGGCTTCGCTAGGAGATTTTTGTTTTCAAGAATGTAATGTTGAGGGGTAGAGAGAGGGGGAACTAAGGCCAGAAAAACTTCTGAGTCTGGCTAGCTTTTTATTTTTATCTTATCTTTCCTTCCTGTCTCTGACAAGTCCACTTTTGCTCTGAATCATCATGTCAGAAATGGGGAAGCCAGAATTCTCCCAGGAGAGGAAAAAAAAAAACTCTGGGGAGGGAGGAGGCCTTCTCTGGATTCCCACACACCTAGAGACTCCAAGAACCGTCATGAGTCTGTGTTCTCTGTCCTTCCCCTGCACCCCTAAAGAGCAGGGGAACAGCTCCCAGCTCCTAGAGGTGGCCCCCACCTGCCCTGAGGGGTGAGCTGGTTTCTGCTTGAGGCAGTCTTCACAAGCCAGATCCTCTACCTCATCATTGTTATTACTACTGCCTTCCTCCTGGGAGTTCAAAATGGGATCTCACTTGCCCTCTCACTCAAACGGTTAAGACGCCTGTAGGCAGGACAGAGGGGATCTTTGTTCTTTCAACCAGAGGCAGTGGGGCTGAGGTCACCGCACTTCAGTGTAGGGCCCGGCTCCAGCTTCAAGAAGACTGTGTGGTCTTCCCCACAGGTTCTGCTTCAGCCCTGCAATTCCAGAGCTTCCGCCTCACACTCCCTCGGCCGGGACCATACCTAGAAGCTCACACCTTCTTTTCTGTGTCTTGGCCCACACTGGGAGGTGGCTATAAGACCATGGTGCTAGGCAGGGTGATAACACTACCTAGCCTGGTGACAGGGACTCTGTGTCAGGACTAAAGGGAGTGGGGTGGGGGACACGTGATGATCAGGATGCTCCCACAGACCCAGAGCAGCCCTTTCAGATCAGGCAACAAGATGCCAATCTGTCCGCCATGAACTTTGTTGTTGTTTAATCGCTAAGTCGTGCCCAACTCTCTTGCAATCCCTTGGACTGTAGCCTGCCAGGCTCCTCCATCCATGGAAATCTCCAGGCAAGGATACTAGAGTGGGTTGCCATCTCCTTCTCCAGGGGATCTTCCCGACCCAGGAATTGAACCCACATCTTCCACATTGGCAGGCGGATTCCTTACCACAGAGCTACCAGGGAAACCAAACTAGTTTTACCCAGTTCAGCATTTCTTCCTGTCGATTGAACGTCTATTAAGCAGATTTCACATAGGACGTTCATCTCTGCACCATGCGGGCTATGGAGAGGTACCAAATGTGATCCCTGTCCCAAAGGAGTTTACAGTTCATGTGGGGTGATCTAAGCAAGATGACACAGAAGAAAACAGATCCTGATCAAGAATAAAGTGAGTTCAAATCCGAACCAGGGGAGTGAAGAGGCTCGTGACCCAGCCTTGCCCCTGACTGGCTGTGGGACCTTGTGAAGACTGTCCCATCTGTCACGAGAGGGCGACCAGATGATCTGAGGCCCTTGCATCTGCTGTGGGCTTTGAGACGAGGCATTGTGAGACTATGTGAAAGCTCTTTGTAAGAGGTGACCATTTATGCAATGGCTGGTTATCATTGTCACCATGGACCAGGTCGAACAGACCTGTCTTCACCAAGAGGTCAGGCTAAGATCCAGCACTAACACACCCAATGAAGAGATAAACGAACAAAGAAACGGGTTTGCTGGGGCTCTGAGGAGGGACAGAACTCAATCATGCTATGCCTGAGCTCTGCCTACAGCATCCACAACCTGACCTGCAGCTCCCAGCCCCTTACCACGACCAGCCGCGGGGCCACCCCTCTACCAGTTAGAAGCAGGCAACCTCCTGGGGAGGTAAGAGCATCAGAAGTGAAGAGGAACCCCAGTACTGACTTTTCCAGAGAGAGTTGTGGCAAAACCATATATGAGGACAGATCTTAGCGCGGGTGAGTCTGGCTTCACAGGTAGGTGCCTGGGGGAAAGAAGGATGGGGGATGACCCTGCTGGAATTTGTAAGTGGCCCAGATGCTAAATCCACCAAGACCTAACACTCTTGTAACATTAGGATTCATTGTCCACATGCATCAGCCCCTGACTTATTTGATTCATGAGTCTGGGTTTAATCAGAGAAACCCTCGAGAGCTGATAATTGGTCACTCAAAGCTCAGAGAGGTTTACTGTCTCGTATGCAATCACACAGCAAGCCAGCTGCAGACTTAGAAACTGCTGGATTGAGTTTTCCTCCGAGAATGTTGCTTTTTTTTTTCCCTTTTCCCTCACAAGCTAGTCCCTCCAGGGAAAGGCTCAACTATGCCAAATGTGACTAATAAAAAAAAAAAATTATTTGAAGGATTTTTTTCTAGAACAAACATTTCACTTTATATTTTATTGGATTAGGACTTGCTAACCTCCAGGAGTTTCTCGCCTAGCAAATTGGAGACTGTTTCCCTTACATAACAAGCTTCCCTGCGTTTGGACAAGGTGAGTCAAGTCTTATGAAAGGAAGGAGACACATTGAGAATTATAGGTAGCTGCCCAGAGCAGGCCCAGAGGGCCGAGGCCCAGGCTGGGAGCTGCAGGTCCAAGGGGCCACCTTCCCCCTCCAGTGGAGGCCTGCGGGGGCCTTTGCTCCTTGACACAATCAGGACACAATCAGCCCCTGATGCTATAGCCCATTGCCTCCTGTCTGGGGTCCATTACCCACACGGCGGGAGGAACTTCAGCTTGAAAGAATGGAGGCCCGTCTCTTTTACTGCCTCCAGGCAGCATTGTGGGTTTTGCAACCAAAGAGAAAAGAAAAAGAAATCTTGAACTGTTTTTCAAATGTTCTGGGTCTTGGCAAACCCCAAAATGCCTTTTGCCAAATGCTTTTTCCCTTAATTTTTAAACCTCGGGTGTATTTCCAGAACAATCCGATCCATCTGCTTCTGATTCATTTACACTTAACTCATTAGGAGGCTCTTGCGTAAGGAGCAGTCTGACGTCCTCAAGCTCCCCGGGTGAGGGACTCTTCTCCCCTCTTTGAATAAGAGGGAGGCATCTTGCCAGCTTGGTATGGAGTACAAACCCCAAACAATGGAAAGCCTGGCTGGAAACCCGGAGGCCTCAGGAGGAGAACAGGCTTCTCTGGAGTCCCTCCCATCATTCATCAGCTCTGCTCTTCCCATCGGATTATCATCAGCATTGCTGGTATTGTCGTTAAGGATACAGCAAATGGCCACATATTATTGTGAAAGCCTTTGCCTTGTATTCCAATATATGCCATTCTTCATTCACGCACTCTACACTCATCTGCTAAGACATGGAACAAACACTCCCAACCAATTGTAAACCATCAGTAGGGCCTTGGGTAGAGTATCTGATCCAGTACTTAGAGCTAAAAGCCAATCTCATCCCAGCTTGCCTTCTGTGCTCTACCAGGAATCCCAGGCAAAGAAATATGGGCAGAGAGCAGCTTCCAGGGAAGAAAGCAAAGGTGGAAAACATGAGGACGATCCCAAGGGACACACAACAGAAAGAAATGGCTGGGACTCCCTTGGCTGGCCAGTGGTTAAGACTGTGCACTTCCAATGCAGAAGGCACTCAGTCGCTGATCGGGGAACTAATACCCAACATGCTGCACCATGGGGAAATTTTTTTGCAATTTCAGCCAAAATTTTTTTTAAAAAAGAGAGAGAGATGGCTGGCTTCTGGGGGTCTCAGTGACTGGCCAACCTAAGCCACAGCTTCTGCTGCATCACAGAATTCACCCAACTTTACTAGGAAAGAGGCTTTTTTCTCCCACCTTCTGTTCTTCATTATCAACCTTCTCACTACCACTTTATTAGACAAAATTAATTTTGAAATGTATGGAGTGACTTCTCTAGGCTCAGTTCTGCCCTAGGCTAAGAACCAGAGAGGCCAGAAAAGGCAATGAAATGACCTTCCCTGGAGGATTTGCAGCCCATCTGGGGAAACATTTCATTTTTCAGGAGTGTATACTATTAGCAAGATAGCTTTTGGCCAAATGAACAAGACACAGGGAGAGTTTAAGAGATGTCCATCAAGGAGAGAGATCTTGAATGGTCAGGAGGTAGGTTTCGAAGGAGCCAGCCTCCAAGATGAGTGCTTGGCTAAATGGAGAGGAAGAGGTACCTACCCGGCGGAGGAAACAAGAATGAAGGCCCATTGATGGAAAAGAAACTAGCGTGTTTATGAGATAGTAAGAGCGACCATATTGAGAAACAGAGACAAATAAATGAAAAAGTAGGGAGTAGGTGACTCAGCTAAAAAGTCTGGATATAATAGGAAACTCTAGAGTGAGTCACTGGAGGGTTTTGAGCAGGGAAGGAAGATGCAGAAAACAGTGGTTTCGGGAGAACAATCTGATGTCAACGGGCAAGGCTGACCGGTGTGGAGAAAGGTTGGTGGTAGGGAGCTGGCAGGAATCTGTTGCCACGTTACACGTGTCATGACAGAGACCTAGAATAAAGAGCGGTGGCCATGAGAAAGAAAAAGAACAAATACTATGAAGAGAGAATAAGCTGGTTTGATGGCTCCATGGCCAGCGACTCTGAAGAAGGTAGAAAAGGTAAGCTAGCACAGAAACCCAGGAGCTGATCGAGTGAGAACATATTCAGCCACAGACAACATTTATGTAGCAGTTTGCCTGTGCCAGACCCTGAACACCTTGCATAAGTTACGTCCTCACCACAGTTACCGCTGCTTTACTGGTGAGCAGCTGGGGCTTAGGAAGGCTTATTCATCTGCCTGAATTCACACAGAGAAAGGGTGGGCACGCTAGCCGTTCAGCACACTAATCTGCTGACTTGGCTCCCGGTGTGTCCCTAAGCAAAGCCATCATCCCGTCTTCCTCTTCTCCTCACTGACCCTCACACACCCCAGGCCCACTCATGCACCTCAACCCTCAGCTTACTTAAATCCAGATCAAGCCTCAACTCCTTCCAGAAACTATCGTCACCTCTGGAGCTTTCACGGACCTTCTTTCTTTACTACCTCCTATCCTATCAAGGTATAGTAGAGGTTTCCCCAATCCTTCAGCAGTCTGGAATCTGCCTGCAATGCAGGAGATGCAGGAGACACAGGTTTGATCCCCTAGGTCCAGAAGATGCCCTGGAGAAGGAAATGGCAACCCACTCCAGTATTCTTGCCTGGAAAATCCCATGGATGGAGGAACCTGACGAGCTACAGTCCATGGGAAGGCAAGAGTCAGATACCACTTAGCAGCTAAACCACTACTACCATCAGTACATAGAAAGAACCACAGACCTGAGCATCTAATTCCACACCTTTATCTATTGATTGGGTTCCTAGGTTCCCTGGAGCTGAGCCCAAACCCCAGCTTTGCCTCTTCATGAGTTATGTAGCCCTGGGCAAGTTATTCAGCTGCTGAGTCTGTTTCCTTAGCTGTCAGTTGGAGATAAAGGGTTATTGTCATAATTATATGAGAACATGCCTGGTACATAAAAGGCACTCAATGACCAGTATCTATCAGTATTACCACTGTTATTCCTATCCAGAGTCCTCTGATGGGCATCACTGTATCCAAAGCTCCATGAATCTTCTTTCACTTGAACTCTGGATCATTCCAACGTCTATATGTAACTTCAATATTCACTGCAGATCCTCCTTGACTTACGATAGAGTTGCTGCTGCTATTTAGTCACTAAGTCATGCCCAACTCTTTTGTGACCCTCACAGACTGTAGCCTGCCAGGCTCCTCTATCCATGGGATTTCCCAGGCAGGAATATTGGAGTGGGTTGCTACTTCCTTCTCCAGGAGATCTTCCCAACCCAGGGATTGGCAGGCAGATTCTTTACCACTGAGCCAAGTGGGAAGCCCATCATCTTGATAAACCCATTGTAGGTTGAAAATATCATAAATTGAAAATGTATTTAATCCATCTAACCTACCAAACTTCATGAGTTATCCTAGTCTACCTTAAATGGAACACTTCTATTAGCCTAAAGTTGGGCAAAATTATCTAACACAAAACCTGTTTGTGAATAAAGTGTTAGATATCTCTTGTAATTGCTTGACTCTTGTACTTACAGTGATAAATATTATGGTCATCTGGGTGCAGAATGGTGATAAGTGTGTTGACTATTTACTCTGAAGATGGGGTGGCTACCACTGCCCCAGTATCATGAGAAAGGGGACAGGGTATCACTAGCTCCGGGAAAAGATCAAAATTCAAAGTACAATTCCTACTAAATATGTATCATTTTCACACCATCATAAAGTCCAAAAATCATAAATAAAAGCCTCGTCATCTGGGGACCGTTTATACTTATGTCTTAAAATTAGTAACATTTCTTTCGCCATGTTTAAAACCAATGTACAGGGTAAGGGATCCTGTGTCAATGCACTGGAGACAGGGCAGCTCTAAACCAGAGTCGGGAATTCCAGAAGGAAGGAAGCCAGGCCACCATGGTACAGAGTAAAATGTGCTCAGCCTCCCACTGGTAGAGGAGCCGCCTTATCCACCCAGCACAGGGTGGGGATACAGGGCTCGCCCTGAGGACCACTGGGCTCGTCCTGGCACCACTGGGGCTCTGCCCTCTCACACCACTGGCCTGAGCCCAAGTCTGCTCCAGGTTTGGTCACCCAGCTTCGATGTCCCGTCTCCTTCCTTCTGAGCCCCCCGGGGCCTCATGCTTTCCCTTCCATCACCTGGAGGGCCAGTGTCCGGGGCCCCTTGGCAACTCAGACCCTCCGCAACAAGACTCCCTGGTTTCCTCTTATTTTCCTCCCACAGCCCCATCAAAACCACCTCCCACCAGCTGCCCCGAGAAGACGACACACCCCAATGAGTACTAATGCCTGATGGCTATGAAACACCCAGAGGGTGGGGCACAGCCTTACCCTTCCTCTCCCAAAATGACCAGTAGGGAAAAGAGGTGAAGAGGTGAATTTTTTTCGTGGCAGAAGAAGAGGGGCTGGTATTTCCGAGGCAGGTACTGAAAGCAAACCCTGTGCCTTTGATTTTATTTTCATTCATTCTTTCTTTCTTTCATTCCAACACATAGTCTGACAAAATGCAGCAAGGGACTTCTACACGGGGCAAACATGGGAATGGACATTTTTAAAATGTTATTTATTTGGCTGCATCAGGTCTTCGTTGCGGCACACAGGATCATTCATTGTGAGGACAATAGTTACGACACACAGGATTAGTTGACCCACAGCATGTGAGATTTTCGTTCCCCGACCAGGGATCGAACCCATGTCCCCTGCATTGCAAGGCAGATTCCTAACCCCTGGACCACCAGGGAAGACCTAGAGATGTTTTTAAAGGACCAAGGTGGAGGCCTCCAGGAGTTAAGAGCTGGGCAGTCAGCAGAGAGGCTACGAGGAGCACGTTCAGGACACTCAGCCTGGAAGCCCTTCCTGCAGTCAGTGGGGTGCTCCAGGCTCTGGGGAGCAAGCCCAGGATCATCTCAGTGCGGGGGAGGGGCAGCCGTTCTCGGTGGTCCCCACCCAGAGAGACCCCGGTAGACCTGACTGCCAGGAGGGGGACGCAGGAGAAGAGGAAAACACAAGAACCCTGGACATGCTTCCCAAGGTTCTGCAGGGCGAGGCCACCCAGGGGAAGGGAGAGGAGACCCTGGCGTGGTGGCCTGGGGTGCTGTCTTTCCTCAAGCAGGGGAGTTCCCCTACTGAGTGCCCCCACCTCCAATGCACCCGAGCATCAGGGTTGCTCTCAGACAAAGCACTAACTAGCTGATGGATCTGCCTCCATCCAAGTGTCGCCTGCGGTGGAGACAGCAGGGCCATTTCTGAAACGCTGTGAATTGCCTCTCCATCCTTGGCCCGGGCAGTTTCCTTTCTTCCTCTTTGTTGTGGGGATTCAAGGCCAAAAATACACACCCTCTCTCTCTCTCTCTCTCTCTCTCTCTCTCTCTCTCTCTCTCTCACACACACACACACACACACACACACACACACACACACACACACACGCAAAGGGAGGGCAGCAGGAGGTGTGGCTCGGGCTTTAAACTCGCCCAGGCGGTGCTTGGGGAAGTGTCACAGCTTGGCTGGGAGCACGGGTGGCTCTGGCAGGCAGGGCAAGGCAGAGAATGGGAGCCGAGTTTAGGACCCACTGGAAGGTCGATAGGAAAGGAAAGCCAACGCACAGCATCTGTGCCTAGAGACAGGTCGCACTTCTGAGCATCTTCGCTGCGGCATTGGTCGCCTCTGGGCGTAGAGACCTGGCCCGCAGTCCCCTCCCCCAGCATACTGACGCCAGGCGCCTTCGGGCTCCCAACCTTGGTTTCTGTCGATGCCGATGTTTGGAGTGGCTCTGCCACTCTCCCCTCCTCCGACAGCACCACCATCTACACGCACAGGGCCTGTCCAGTCTCCCAGGCCAGCTTTGGTCTCCAGCCACATTCACACACCTTTCTGTCTCTCCACTCCATCACCACTAACCATCTTCCATGACCCAGAATTTTCAACAGTTTAAGCCAAGCCCCGTTAAGTCTTTGTTCCTGAAATGCCCTTCGACTGTTACCCAGAGAGGCGAGTGTGTCTTGGTTCTCTCACCAGGAGTGATGTGACCTCCAGCTTCAGGTTCGTGCTGTTCCCCTCTCCTGTCTTCTGGCCGCGGTGGCCATCCCGTGGTTAGGGACAGCAGGAAGCACACAGTTGCGGGGGCCAGCTCAATTTTCAGTGTCTGCCCGGGATTTGCCTGACTGGGGAAAGTCCCGGGCCCAGCAAACACCCACATACCTCTCCTTTGTACCTCTCATGAGCAAAAGTGTTTTTCCTTGAGGTTTTTGTTTTTTTCTTTTTCCTGCCCAAAGCTGTTTTGCAAAGGGGGTCCTTCTCTTCCAGTCTGGTTAAGTTGAAACCTCTTTGCTCAGTGCCTAATCATATCCAGCGGCCCAACGTTGTCTTATTATATCAAAAGATGGCAAACGCTTTATACTCAAAAAAAAAAAAAAAAAACCCACAGCACATGGAGGATTAGACCAGAAGAATTTAACTTACTTAACTGCGATAAAGTCTGGTTAGGGAGATTATAGCTGTTTACCCGAGAAGTAAATATCCCTGAGCTCTGACTAGGCCTGGAGGAAGCGGGAGGCCCTGTCTGGTAATTTTATCATCTTTCAGGAAGAAAAAGAAGAGAAGAGAAGGGAGAAAGAATGATGAGAGGTGATAATCCTGAAGTCAAGATCACTCTTGCATTACAGCACATGCCAGAAATAAAAGATAACCGCTCTGGCAACTGCACTGAGACACGGCTTGCTCAAACGGGAGGGCCACCCGCCCGCTGCTCTGGAGACCAGGGGAGTCGAGGGGCAGCCCAAGGGGCACCCAGAGATGACTGTTGCAGGCAGAGAAAAATGGGTCGGGGGGAGGCTCCAGGAAGAGAGATGGGCAACCCAGAAAGGCTGTCTTGTCTCCTCTCTTCCAGAACAAATACAGGATTCTAATCATCTCACACCCAGCGCAAGATTCTAAACCATCAAATGGAGGGATTCTCAGCTGTGGGCAAGATGGCAGGAGGGAGGGAAGAGCATACCGCCCAGAAAGGGGATGGCAGAGGAGAGGAATGTGCAAAACACACTTTATGACTTCAAAATTTAAAAAAATGGGGAATCCCCTGGTGGTCCAGTGGTTAAGAATCTGTCTTCCAATGCAGGGGATGAGGATTCGATCCCTGGTCAGAGAACTAAGATTCTGCATGTCTTAAAGCAACTAGGGCCACACACCACTGCTAGAGAGTCCATGCACCACAACAAAAGATCCAGCATGATGCAACTAAAGACTCGATGCTGCCAGATAAATAAACATTTTTTAAATGGGCAAAATATTTTTTAAAAGGATATGTAACTACTCTTTTTTAAGAAAAAGATCTATTTAAATAAGAATTAACTACTTTTGCAGTGTAAACTGCAGCAAGTAATGCTCCACGAAACCTCCTTAGCTGAAATGGTTAGAAATTGCTTTTTATTTTTCCCCCAAAAAGAAATGATTGGAAAACACTGACTCTGGTTCATCATCTCCATTTCACGGGCCAGTAAACTGAAGCCCAGACAGATTAAATGACTTACCCAAGATCACACAACTGGTTCCAAGCTCAGCCAGAAAAAAGAACAAAATCAGAAAAATCTGTGTTCGAGAAGAGTGGTTCTTGTCTCACCATGGGGCTCCTGGTGAGCAAAAAGGCATCAGCCCCAGAGCATCACTCCTGGAAGCAGCCCCTGGTGGTGGTCACTTGGATGGTGTCCTCAGCATAAACCAAGGCCAGAGTCCTCCTGGGAAGAGGGGAAGGCATCTTTATTGGGAGGTGTCATGACGTCATGGAAAAGCAAAAGCTTCTGACATCAAGGTGTAGTTGACGCTTCCTCCACATACAAGCTCGACAGCTCAAGAATTGACTCTGCCTCTCTGTGCCTGCACGTCCCTCTCTGTAAAATGGGGTCTCCCCTGACCTGCCTGCCTCCCACAGCTGTTGGGAGGACAAGTGCCATCATGTAACTAAATGCTTGATAATTAGAAGACACTCAGTTATTGTCCGTTTCTCCATCATCATTTCCGAGTCCTTAAAATTAAAAAATTATTTAAGGAGACGTGCCTCCGGGGTCACCTGGTGCTCACTCATGCAAACCGAGGGCCACTTTGTCCCCATCAGCATGCTTCATGAGAGCAGTGATGGTCAAGAGCCTGTTGCCATGCTCTGAGCCAGACGGCTTGTGGGGAGCACTGGCTTGTCCCCTGATGGGGTACATGGGATTCGGGCAAGTCACTTCCAGGCTCTGAGAGCCTTCTTTTCACCCAAACAGGAAAAAGAAAGAAAAAAAAAAAACTCTTGGGCCATATTGATTCTAGGACTTCCTGAAGTTCTTTTAGCAGATGTTTTTGGCGCTGGTAGCCTGGAATGATTCCAAAAGTGGGTAAGCAGAACAGTGAGGACTGAGAATGGGGACTCCTGAAGAACGACCGAGAAATATCGGGGATGTTCAACCAGGAAAAGAGATGCTGGGGGATGGGGCAGGATCATGACAGTCCTCCCAGGTCGACCCCCGTTTGCATCCCATCCGTTAGTAACAATGACTTTATTGAGGTATAGTTGATTTACAATGTTGTGCCGATCCCTGCTGTACAGCAAAATGACTCAGTTAGTTACACACATATATACATTCTTTTTTGTCTTCTTTTCCATTATGGTTTATCCCAGGTGAAAAAAAGAGTACAGAGTAAGGGTCCAGGCTCTGTCATTTGCTGGCTGTACAATTTTGGAAAAATTAAACTCTTTGATTTTCCCTTTCTTCTTCAATAAGTTATAGTTAAAAAATACCTTTCAAACAAGGTTGTGGTCAGTGTTAAGAAAAGTGCATACCAGATGGCGCTAGTGGTAAAAAAAAAAAAGAACAAAAATTCTGCCTGTCAATGCAGGAGACATAAGAGATGCGGGTTTGATTCTCTGAGTCAGGAAGATCCTCCGGAGGAGGGTATGGCCACTCACTCCAGTATTCTTGCCTGGAGAATCCCCATGGACAGAGGAGCCTGGTGGGCTACAGTCCATGGGGTCACAGAGTCAGACACGACTGAAGCAATACATAGTCATTCATTAATTGTTAAGGAGAAAATAACAATGACTTAGCTTTCACTGGGTCACTCAGGATGTCCATCCCTCTGTAATTAACCCGATGTTCTAGAATCCCCTGGGGGTGCCTCATCAATGCCCAAGATACACACAGTCGGTTTGCTTGTCACCCACCATGTGGTTCCCCTTGGCCTGCTCCAAGTCCTCTGTCAGGACACTGCTGTTCCCGCCACCAGAGAGGTGCTGGAGGCTCCCAAGCCAAGGGACTGCAGGGCTGCACCCCATGGTGGAGGAGAGGGGCATTCTCCCCATCATGGGATTGACTCTGAAGACCCAGTCCCAAAGCTGGTTTCCCTGGTGACCACCTCATGTTAGTTTATAGCATTTATTTATAGCATCTCCATGTTTATATGCTCTGGAGCTGAGTAGTGTCCAGCTGAGTAGTGCCCAAAGCCAATTGTGAACCATACCCCAGGCCATGCTCAGAATCACTCCCACCCCACTGCAGTCTAAGCGTGGTTATCAGGCCGTTGTTTGTGCCTGGTTCCTTCTTCCTCCAAGACAAGCTCCTTCCCTGGAGACTCCTCAGTCCCTCCTGCACTGAACAGGTCCACCTCGAGGTTCACCAGGCCTGCTCTGACATGCCTGACCAGCCTGGGTTCTCACCACAACTCCCTCCAGGCTCCCCGAGGGCCAGCCTGCTGGTGGGAGAGGTGCTGCACTGATGCCTTCCAGGATCAAGACCAGTGAGAGAAGCTCCAAGGAGACAGAATTGTTTTCCTTATTTGTTGAGCCCCAAATTGAATGGATCTGCCTGTAGGTGGAATGAAATGTCTCAGGTGACCATGAGTGTCCTGAATCATGAACCATTTAAGTCAGATGGTGCTCTATCAGGGATGTCACTAAAAGATGCCTAGAGTGTCAGACATCGCCCCAGAAATCTGTGCATCTATCACCCTTCACGGTGCAAGTCTCGCTGGGAAAGCACTTTCTGAATGCCCCAGAGACTAGGTCTCTGGCTTAGCAACTGGTTTCATTGCCCTGGGACAGTAATCACTCCGCATTCCTCTTCAGAATCTAGTTTGGATGATTCAGACCCTCCTGTTTGCACATGGAAGAGTGTTGCACAGTAGCCAGGACCTTCTGCATCTTGTACAGTAGCCAAGGGTACTGCCATGTGATTGGGACCAAGGAAGACCCTCTGGGTGTCATCACACGTTGGGGGATCAAGTTATCCCAGGAGAAGAGATCATCTGAGGGGTACATTTGTGCCCCACAAATGTACTAGGAGGGCATAAAGCAGAGGCACATTCATATCTTCAGCTTAGGGTAGTAAAAATAAATACTGGGTTTAAGTCAAAAGACTGGAGATTGAGCTACACTGCTGTCGCATATGCAAACTGGGACTCCAGGCAAGTCATGGAAATTCAGAGCCTCCATTTGCTCTGCTATAAAATAGGCCTAATAACAGGTCTAGTAACATCATATGGCCAATGCAAGAGAGGCAGAAGATCTTCTCTGGGTTGAGAAGATCCCCTGGGGGAGGAAATGGCAACCTACTCCAGTATTCTCGCTGGGAAAATCCCATGGATAGAGGAGCCTGGTGGGCTACAGTCCATAGGGTCGCAGAGTCAGACATGACTGAGCAACTGAGCATGCATACATGCATAAGGCTAGTCTGAGGAATTAAGATAATCGTGTAGAATATGTTCTGAGCTATAGTCGCCTTTCCCAAACCTGAATTCTCCTTTGTGTCTTATTCAACCCTCTATGTAATAGGGACAAACCAATCTGACGCCATATTGGATCTGTTTGTTTTACTTTTACCTTTGCATTCTATTCTACAATAATGTTACCTATAGCCTAAAATACATAGGATAGCCATTATCAAGGCTCTGACTTTAAAAGGTATAACATTTTCCCATTCATATAGAGTTAAAATGTTGCAGAACAGAGAACAATATTTGTCTTGTTGGAAATCTACAGGAGCATCAGGACCTGACCAATGTGGACAGCTGCAAGAACGAAGAATTCTGATGCCAAGAAGTTCGCAACAGCAACCACATACCCTTCCCTCTTAGTAAAAGAAGCTGGAATTCTAACTCAGGTAAGATGGTTCTTTGAGACACTAGTCCATCACCTTCTTGATCTGCTGGACTTTCAGATAAATGAAAGACTTCACCTTTCCTCACCCTTGTCTCTTGATTTATTTGCCTGTCATTCGGCAAGGAGTATGAACTTGGGCTTGGTGACATTCACCCCCATGGTCTGCATCCGCAGCTGATATGCCACGCCAGAGTTCAACAAATGTCTGTTGAGTGAACTTGATGTTTCTCCAGAGAAGAACCATCTCTAGAAGGGTACCAATAGTTATATGTTCTAGGGAAGCTAAATCTTCCTTTAACGTAGGCAAGATTCATGGTGCAGCCAGAGCACGCTGCCAGGGTGATTCAGAGGCCAGGAGCCCTGCTGTGTGGCCACACCCAATCCTAGGAGCCTTGGCGGTTGGCTGAGTGAACTCTCTAGAATTCATGCTCTAGAATGAAGTTTGCCTGCAGAATGCGCGCAGTAGAAAGTGGCAGAGCCCCATCAAGGAACAGATGCTTCCCTGAACACCCGCCTTGCTCAGCAGCCTTACCCACAGCATCTCGGCAGGCAGGCTTCCAGCTCAGCACTGCACTCACTAAGCGCCATGTGCGAGCAGCTCTGGGACACTCATGTGTGATGGCAACCATGAAAGTCAGTTACCCACAACCGACTCTGCCACTGCGTGGAGACCCTTCACTCAGGCCTGGGCACCAGGGAAGCAGCCATCCACTCCTTCATCCAACAAGCACTGAAGGAGGCCCTAATCCATGACAGGCAGCCACAGGGTGGGGAGGTGGGGTAGTGGCTGAGGTGGGAATGACAGCAAGAGTAGGACTCAGCAGCCACGGAAACAAATGCCCTGCCTCGGGGAGCATTCCCTCTCTTCAGGCGGCAGACGTTATGTGATAACAAAACGAACAAATAGGTAAGTGCACACTGTGATCCTTGCTCTGAAGAAAAGCTAAAGGGGATGCTGGGGACCTCCAAGAGGCCACCGTCAGAACAGGCTTCTCTGAGGAAGCGACATGGAACTCAGCCTTCAGGTTGAAGAGTAGACCCAAGCTCTTGAACAGCAGGATTGGCATCTGCGAGAGAGGAACATGCCTGAGACAGTCCAAGAGTTGCCAAAAAGGGCGTGTGGCTGAGAATAGTCATCCGGTGGTCCAGAGGTCCACGTCACAGGTTTTATCTACCTTACCCTAAATTCAGGGGATAACCAATAAAGGATCTTCTGTGAAGACTAATGAGAAGAGATTTGGGGCTTTTAAAAAATCAGCCCTGGGACCTCCCTGATGATTCCCAATGCAGGAGGCCCAGGTTCAATCCCTAGTCAGGGAAGTAGACCCTACATGCCACAGCTAAGACCCAGCACAGCCAAACAAATAAATATTAAAGAAAAAAACAACAAAGAAGAGGGTGGAAGGAACTCAGGAGTGGAAGCAGTTAAAGTGCTATTTCGGTGGGCAGGAGGAAGGGCGTACAGTGCTGATCTGCACAAAAGTAGAGGGACTAGACAGTGTTGATTCTGTTCAAGGTGCCTCCTCTAGGAAAGGTGAAAGAACAAGGGGAAAACAACCCTGTGTTCTCAGGGGAAATTATAAGAATACATTGAAAGCAATCCTAAAGTCTTAGAGTCTGAAGACATATAATTAGAGTCAAAAGATAGATCGGCAGCCCACATCGTTCACAGAGCCTCAGGCTAGTACTTATAGAAAAAAAAAAGGACAGAAGGAAACATACCAGTATGTTAACAGCAGTTATCTCAGATCGTGGCAGCTTTTTTCCTTCTATCTTCATGGGTTTCTGTTTTCTAAGTTTTCTATAATCAGGTATGTGTTTCTTCTAAAATTGGGAAGAAATCCATAGATTAATTGAAAAAATAATAATGTCTTCTTCTCACTTGCTGGGTGTGTCTCTGGGAAAGAATTAAAGGTGTTTGGTGGGTTTCATCTTCCCAGCAGGACACTTATCCTCTCTACCAAATAAACAGGGAGAGGCACTCTCACTCCTAGAAAGTCCTAGATCCTTAGGACAAACACACACACACACTTGTGGTTGTTTCCTTCAACTGCCCCAGTGGTACGTAGGGTTTTCATCCACAGCTGACCCCCTACCATCACCTCTAGGCCCTGGCCCCCCCCAGAAGGGCTCCCTCCAAACTGACCACTCCCCGAGCTACTGCCGACTGGACCAGAGATGCACGCGGGACTCAATGCCAACTGGATTTTCTCTCCAGAATTTGGAACTGAGACAATGAGACTCGGTGAAGAAAGATGATGGACAAACCTGTGGTTGTGTAGCATTAGAGCAAAGTCGTTACAAGTGGTCCTGCCACTCAGGGCACAGCCAAAGCCATGGAGAAGTGCAAACCAAGACGCTCCCCAAGGAGACCCCTCAGAGGGACGAGAACAAAAACAGAAGCAAATCAGACACTGCATGGTTCCGTGGAAGGCACAAGAAAGAAGCTGCTTCCACCTGCTGCCTGCCTCATTCCCCAGACAGCCTGTCTCCCCTCAGCTGTCTGAGAGGGGAGCTGTGGTGTTCTTCAATAGATCCTGTTTACTTGAATTCGTCCAAGGAGTTTCTCTTCCTCACAAAGCCAAAGAGCTTCGACTAATACTCTCCTCCTATTCAGCCAGCAGCCCAGCTTCTCCTCGCCTACCAGCAGATTATCCATCCCGCCCAGGCCTAAGTCACTGTGACCTGGGGAAGGCCCCACGCTTCCCTCCAACCAGGCCCCACCACCCAGCCCAGTTGAGGCCACACTCGCACTCCAAGCCAAGCCAGCGCCTCCGTCCTCAAAGCTGAACAAGCCAAGAGTGGGCTGCAGCTCCCCTCAAAGGCCGTCCCGCGGCTCTACCAAGAAGAACTCAGTGCCCTGTGGCCCTGTGACCTCCCCCAAGGCAGAGGTTTGCCCCTTGGGGAAAAGCCCTCCCCCCATACAAGGGCTGAGGGCCCAGCAGCGCCTGCCTTAAGCCAGAGGAGGCAGGGAGTTTGACAGCTCCAAGGTAAAGCCTCTTTTTATTAAGACAACACAGCAAACTTTTTTTAACCACAGCTGACATCACTCTAATAAATCACCATCATGTCTTGTGGGATAGAAAAAGCCAAAACACTGTCACATTTGATTTTGCTGGCTACTCTCGCCTCGAGAACAAACCATGTGTTTTTAATCAACAACACTTTGTTTTGCATTTCTCAGACCCCAATACTCTTTAAATAGTTGCTTTGACCAGAGGGCTATTTTAAACCCAGGGCCTGCTTCTTTGCAGAGGACATTAAGAAACAGAACACCATGTTACCCCTTCCCCGAGCTTATCCGGGGCACTTTCTCTGCCGGGATGATTATGTATTAGGAGACTGTCTCTGTCTGTCTCAGAGGGAGGGGGCTTTCCTTGTCCCTCTTTGGGAATTTAATTAGATGTCTTCCCAGAAAGTTGGAGGGGTTTTTTTTTTTTTTTTTTTTTTGGTTTCACTAACAGGCAACCCAACTGGGTTATGGGAAAACGGCAAATTCCCAGCCAAAGGAAACATAGAAAGTCACATCTGGGACCAGGATTCCAGAGCAGTGAAAGAGGAGGTGGCAGAGGAAGGGGACTGTTGGAGGGGAAATGAGCAATGAAATAAGGTTTCTGGAATGGCATATGTCAATTTCTGTCCAGGCTTCTTGCGGGCTGATGGGCTTGGACAAACCCAGTGAAGCCTGTGTGGATTCATCCTTTGCATCTTGGGGAATGGGTACCACCTTCAGGCAAGAATAAACTGTGTACAGGAATCTCTCACTAAAGTGGCTACTCCCCTGACTGCCCAGTATAACAGGATATCAGAAGTGATTTGCGGCTGGGTTCATCCTGTCTTGACATAGGTCTGCAACAACACCTGGCTTTAGAAAGATGATGGAAGGTGACTGAGAAAGAACATCTTAACCTCGACTAAAGAACACTCTACGCTATTTATGGAACAGTTTGGTTGAAGCCCAGTGGAACAGCCCAACCAAAAATATAGACATGGCTTCCGTGTGGTTCTGGTGTCAACTACCGTCCCTTAGAATTTTGCCAGAAAAATTCTTATCTTTGATTGACTAGTGAAGTGCTCCAACACAGATCAGTTCAAGGCTCTCTTCTTCTCTGGAGGTCCTAATGGTTCACCCTCTGCTGATTGGATAGTGCATGCCACCCACGGTGGCCCCAGGCTCATATACTCAGGCCCAGACCTCTGCATGTCACACTCAGCCCTCCCTGGGTCTGAGCCAACAGTCTTAGAAAACTTAGTCTCAGTCGTTCACTCTTTCATGGAGTCTTCATCAACTATACACCCTGGTTATTCCTTTTTCTGTATATTATTATTCCACGAAATCGCAGAATATATAAGCATGATGCTAACCCATGGAAAACCTACTCTGTCAATGTTCTCTGCAAAATTGCCTGTCTCCACACTCCCCAAACTCCTGTAACTGTGATGAAAAAGGCAGTAGTTTGTATGCACGCCTGTAATTAGGAGGGGGTGATCTTCCAAGCTAAATGCTATCTGCAAGACCCTCCCTCATGACTCAGAAGCTTTTGTGCCATGGTCAGATCTGTCTCCCTCTCACAGATAAGCTAGTGTTAGTAGCTATTGACTTGCAGGCTCACTGGGATTTGCTGTTATCATAGTCACCTCTAGGGAATTTCATTTGGCCACATAAGGGTCTCAGGGCTGACTATTTACAAGTCCAGGTTAGGGATTACTTTCCAATTAGGTATTACAAAGAGATATTTAATTCATGGCCTGGCACCTTAATGTTCTACAGCAAATGTTTTCATTCATTTGGATGTCTTCACTGGATAAAGTAGGAAACCTGGAAAGATAATGAAATATTGGAAATCTTCTGGTTGCTATTTATGTGGGTATTCGAGAACAGATTCAGAAGGAGGGGTGCCTGTGCATGTGTGTATGTGTGTGATTGGTGGGGTGAATTAAAGATTCCACAGTTGGTACCTGGCAGGAACACCCTCAAGCAAACCTCTGGAGTTGCCTCGCAGATGTCTTCCTATGTTCACCTCCACCTGCTTCCCAGGTCAGCCATCCCTCGCCATGGCCAGATGCACGGAGCTATCAGAATTAGGAAAAGATAGATCCTCGCTCCCCAAAGTGTGGCCCATGCGTGGATTGCCACACTTGTTAGCAATGTTCAAGTTCCATTGTCCCACACAGATGGACTCAGAATCTGCATTTTAATAAGATCCCCCGGGAGATTTGTATGAAACATTAAATCTGAGAAGCACTGGTATTTCTTAACCCTGACTATACATAAGAACCACCTGGCTTTTGATACTAAGATCTGACGCTAAACCAGAGGTCCCTAAACCCCAGTCCCTGAAAAGGTACTGGTATGAAGCCTGTTTGGAACTGGGCTGCACAGCAGATGAGCCACCAGCAAGTGAGCTAAGCTTCATCCACAACTCCCCATCACTCGCGTTACTGCCTGAACCATTCCTACTCCACCCTCATTTGTGGAAAAAATTGTCTTCCATGAAACCGGTCCCTGGTGCCAACAAGGTTGGAGACCACTGCTCTAGACCAATGAAATCAGAGTTTCTAGATGTGGGGCCCACGCTTTGGCATTGTAACCATTCCAAGTAACTTCAGTGTACAGACCGGGTGGAGACCACTGGTCCACAGAGTGATCATGTCCTGTGTCCTACACGCCTGACATCACAGCCAGCTTTTGAACCAGAGCCTGCGATGCACCACACGGGGAGCCTGTCCATGGTAGGGATATCTGCTCATCTGAGGACCAGAGACAAACAGAGAAAAACAGCCGTGAAACTCCAGGAAGCCCGGGCCCAAGGGATGCAGCATCCCTCTCCCAGACAAGCCAAGCAGGCTAGGGCAGGAGGCTCAGACTGGAGAACGTGGTTACTACACCACGGACACCCACAGGTCACACTGGCTGCGACCTCTCTGGGAGGGCAGGGGCAGCCGCCCACAGATCAGGAGCAGCCCCCTGCCCCCGACCCGGAGGGAAGCCCAAGCTGCTCCTGTCTCGGTGCCCCCAGAAAAGCCAGGCCAGAGGGTGGAGGATTTCAGCCAGATTTAATGGAAGCTTTACAAACAAAATATGCTTATTAGTAAATAATAATTATAGGGGAGCAGCTGCCCCGGCAGGAGCAGGTAATGTGGGATTCCACTGTCAAATGCCTTCCATGAACAAGCCCTGTCTGAAATTAAAACATCCCTGCTGTCGACACAAGTGTTTAAAGAGACCCGGGTGTCTGTACTGGAAGCCGAAATTCTAATGCCGGCAGTTCATGGAAGGCTTCCTCGTTTACAGGGAGCTCTCATACTACTAATGCTTTTAAGCCTCACAACAAGCCTGGGAGTCAAGAACTTCTCATTACCCCATTTTATAGATGAGGAAACAAGTATTAAACCTGGGTATTAGAGGCGGCAGGCCCAGGTCGCTCAGCTAGAGATCAGGGAGCTAGGCCTCGGGGTATAAGGCTGGTGCCCACTGCCCTGCCCTGCCCTGTGGCTGTCTTCCAATGTGCACTGATAACTGAACTCAGTGAGAATCAGAGGTCAGAACTCTAATCCCACTGGAAAACTTGTCCTCTTTCACTTCCAAAATTTCCTTTGCTGCTGGGCACCAGAGCCTTTGGGGCCCTACCCTTCTATGGCCTGTGTGCCAGCTGACCTCTAGGGAGACACGTTTGTGATACCCAGGTGGGCCCCTCTCTGAGACCTGAGGCCATGATGAGCTGGAGTTTGCCAGCCAACAGGAGAGCAGAGGGCACGTAAAACTGGAAGAAGTTATTCATAGGTGCACACACACACCTAGTTTTTCAACTATAGAACATATTCAGGGTCCTGTTTCCAGTCACCTCAAAACTCCAGGTGGAAGTCACAAGCCAAAGAAATCATGAACCCCTCCAATATGGCGACCAAGTCATAAACATCATCGCCAACATGCAGAAGATTGAAAAATCCAGGAACAAATTAGCCTGGTGAAGACAGTGACTTGTGGAGCCGTCTCAGAGAAGAGTCAGGGAAGCCAGTGACTTTAAATCCTTTCAAGTTTCTTATTCGAGTTACACTATTATTTGAAATTGGCAGAACACCAATGGATTTAGTCCAAAGACATAATATATGACTTTTTTTTTCTGGTTTTCTTTTTTAAGGGCATTAGGGTTTTAGTTCCTTTTTCCTTCTTCTTGAGGGTTTTTTTTTTTTTTTTGGCAATATGTCGCTTTCTTTTCTCAAATCCATTTCCATCCAACATGCAGAAAATGGAGGCATTCCAGGGAGCCTTACACCTCCCTTCTCCTTGCACCCCTCAAAGAGCAGGCTCCTCCTTTAAACCAGCCTGCAACCACAGGCAACAGCACAGGATTTTGTGCAAATGGTTCTGCTGTTCCCTTGCAGCAACAGAGGGTGGGGGAGCCCTCATCACAGAATCACCCCTGAGATTATGGGGGCACCTTCCCCTTCAAAGGCCTCCTCCATCCCCTCCCTCTCGGTGGCTCACAAGGCCCCACAACCCCAGGCCTCTCTTTGTATGGCCTGCCGGCCTGCCCCAGGCCTCAGCCTTCCTTCCCAGGGAGCGCCCTGAGAGGCTGTCCAGGGCCCTGGGAGTTGCTCGCTCCTGCACCTCCCCTCCCACGGGCCCTGAGAAACCCCGGAGATCAAAGAGCTCAGCAGCAGACCAGGTGTCCAGCCTCGTCCACAGGCCACGATTAATCAAACTCCTGACTCACAGGGAGATCAAACCCGGCCCCCCGCCAGCTGTTGGTTAAAGCTGGCCTTCAAGTTGCCCTCATTAAATTTCCTCTCCCTCTCCCTGCTGACTCCTGCCCCGTGACCGCCTCTCTCTTGGATCTTTCTCTCAGCGCCTGTTTCCTCTCCCTCCTCCCTCCTTCCACTGCCCTCTCAGTCTCCGATTCCACCCCACTCCCTCCTGCTCCTCCAGCCCCCACCCTGTCCCTGACACCCCAGCTGCTCTGTTCTCTTGGTCCAATTCCTTCAAAAAGCCATGGTCCCCAGACTCCCTCGGCTGCACCCTCTCTCCTGGACCCTCCTGCTCAGACCCTGAAAGTTCCAAGAGGAAGTTATCAGGGGTGTCTGCTGTGGCTTGGAGAGCGGGTTTCCCCAGCTCTCAAGGCCAAGGGTGAGTTCACCCATGCAGAACTGAACGCTCACCTGATCCTCTCTGCAGCAGACACAAGCCTCTTCAGCACCACACACACACAGACCCATGGAAACACATGTGTGCATATACACACAGACACACTCACAAATACCCACACACACAGACCCACAGAAACACACATGCACATGTACACAGACACACCCACATATAGCCATAGACACATACAGATACCCACACACACAGGCACACATACACACACACACAGACCCACAGAAACACATACATACATATAGACAGATGCACTTACAGAGACCCATAGACACACAGACACGCACACACACACAGATCCACAGAAACACATATACATATACACACCGACACACACACCCATAGACACATAGACACACATGTACACACATATACATGTATACATACACATATATACACACAAACACATACATACACATGCGCTCATACACAGATATATGCAAATACAAGCACATAGACATATGCACACGTACATAACACATATACATACCTACAGGTGTTCACGTATACATAGCTGCACACATACCTACCTATGCATGTACACATACACACATACATGCCTACACGTGTACACATATGCGTGCCTATACACATACACATACCCACACATGTACATATATACACATACATGCCTACATGTGTGCACATATGCATGCCTATACACATGCACATACCTATACATACACATACCCACACATGCATGCCTACACGTGTACACATATACATGTCTACACACATACATACGTATACGTGCACTCATACACACATTTCCCTGCTGGCCCATCCCCACCTTAGCACAGTTCATGATCCACCCCCAGAAGGGCCGTCTCCCCCGAACAGGAAGCAGCGAGTACCCCTAGAGGCTGGCGTCTGGGGAGCAAGCCTCGTCCTCCTTCCAGCTCTGCCCGGCACTGGGAAGGAGGCACACTTTGGATCCTGACTTCTCCCCGGCTGATGTGTCAAGAACATTCACTCCAGTTGTCTGAGGTTTGTTTTTATACACTTTTCCCTACAACAAACACTGACAAAAAAAAAAAGCGAATCCAGGCTGCAGAGCACTGTCCTCTCTTTCTCCGTCTCTCTATATACATCTATGTATTTTTTTAACTTGTTTTCCGTTTCAGTGGTTGTTCAAGCACACAGGCGTGAGAAAACACAGATGGATCAGAGCAGGCAGTGTCGGAGCTGCGCGGGAGACTTCGCACGGCGCTGGAGATTTTTAGAAGTCTTGGAAGACCTCAAGAGGCAAGAGAGGCTGTTTTTTTTTTTGTTTTTTTTGGGGGGGGGGGGGGGGTTTGTTTGGGGGGGGTTTTTTTTTTTTTTTTTCCATTTTCTCCTTATAGACTTGGAATGTTCTCCTCTCTTCCTCTCCCAGTTCTCTTTCTCTAGCCCTGGCATCACCTGCTGCCACGGCTGGGAACACAAGGTCCCTTGGCCTCTGTGCCTGGGTCGCTGTGGCTGCCCTGGGCTTGACCCCTCTACCTGCCCATGTTTCCCCAGCTGTGGTGAGGCGAGCCCAGAGAGGGGGGCGGTTACGAGAGGCCATCCATCACGCGGGCAGCCGTGGAGGCCTGAATGAGGGCCAGAGGGGTCAGGGCTTGCCCACTTGGGCAACTCAGCAGGGGGGGCAGGGGCATTACAAATTGTTGAGATATCAGGGCCAGCCTTGATGGATGGTGCAGATTCAGGACCGAGATGCTGCCACCAGGGCCCAGTTCATGCTCCGGTCCTCCCCGGCTTCTTCCCAGCCCACCATCCCACCCCCCGGTGGCCCCTTCCCCTCCACTTTGCTTTCTCTTGCCGGCTCAGCCCATCCGTCAAGCCGTGCCCCGAAGCTGACCTTTTGCAAAGAACAGCCCGCCTCAGAGAACCATTTCTTGCTAAAAAACCTCACTGAGGAATTTTATTAATGCTGGCAGGGCAGCAGCCGGCGTGGGCCACCGCGACTTCCTGTCCCCACCGCCTGCCTCGGTGCCCGCAGTTTCATGAGCTTCGAGCCACAGTGGAAAGGGCCAGGTGTGACCAGATTTCTCCAGCCACTCCTATTTCTCTCCCTCACTCTCTCTTTCTGTATCTCTGTCATCTCTGTCTCCCTCTCAGCGGCAGACTCGCTTCTGCCGCAGGTAGGCCTGCTGGTCTGAGTCACCTGTGGATGTCAGGGGTGCCTGTCCTCCTCTGAGACTCAGCGGTTGCCTCAGCCCCACCTTCCCCTCCACACACCCTGACCTCAGCAAGACGGGCATTTGGGGAGAGGCGCCGAGGTCTCCTCTGGGAGAAAAGCGAGCTTCGACCGAGAAGTCCAGCTGGGTGGGGAGGAGACGTGCTCTCCGGGTTTGGGCTGGGGATGGACGCACCGTTGGGTGGTTTCCAGCTGCCGGGGGGACCTGTCCATCTCCTCGGGGCCCCCTCTCTGGAGACCACACAGGCTGCCAGAGGTGCCACCACAGCTGCACAACAGAATGCAGAGTGGGGACGTGTTGGGGCAAACAGTGATGGAAGATGTTTAATAGAATTACTATTAGGCCTTGAGTTAATGAATCACAACTGCAAGAAATCATGATAATCCAGCCAGCATTAGTGACAGATTAGCTTCAAAGCTGCCATAAAAGTGCCATAATGCTTACCTAACGGCATGATTAATTCTCCCAGTACATAATGGCTTTATGGAGGAACCAGGCACCAACAGAGGCTTGACAGAAAGCCACGCCAAGATCCGCAGGGCGCCAGGGGCACCCCCACCCTGCCTGGGCCCTGTGACTTCCGCTCCGCCGGGAGGCAGCTGCCCCCGCTGGATTGTGGGTACGTGGGCTGCTGCTAGGGCTCACCCCAGAGCCATCTTGGGAGGGGGGCAAGAAGCAGCAACCCCGGACTCCCTCCAAGGCTTTGCCCCTCACCTGATAGCTGTCCATCCTGGGACCAGCACTGGTGCCTGGAGAACCCCAGTATGGTTCCCTGATCAGAAGGCCCAGCTTGAAAAGGCCTGGAAGAGCCCGCACCTGGAGAATTCACCATGCCTGTCCTCACCCCCTGTGTGACCAGCAGAGTCACTCAGCCTTTCTGGCTCAGCTAGTCAGGCTCCAAGCCTATATCCTTAACCACTCGACTGCCTCCCTAGAATGGCGTCTAAGAGTTATGAATCACTAACTTGTCCTTCAGACATAATGCAAATCTTCTCATATGCTATGATTTCATTTGCTGCCCCCAACAACCCTCCAAGAGAGGTACCATTATGCTCAGTTCACAGATAGGGAAACTGAAGCTCCACAGCTAAACTAGAAGTAAATGTGGAGCCAGGCAACACTTCCCAGTTCCATGCTTCTCTATCAGCCCTCTTTACCTTTCATACCACCAATTCCGGGCTTCTCTCGTGGCTCAACAGTAAAGAATCTGCCTGAAATGCAGGAAACACATAAGACACAGGTTTGATCCCAGGGTCAGGAAGATCCCCTGGAGGAGGACATGGAAACCCACCCCAGTATTTTTGCCTGGAGAATCCCATGGACAGAGGAGCCTGGTGGGCTACAGTCTATAGGGTCGCAAAGAATCAGACACGACTGAGTGACTGAGCACACACGCACACCGCCAATTTAACCTCAGGAAAAAAGCAGCTCGTGAGACACTGAACAGCATCTTCTAGGATGTTCAGCTCTGCTTGATTGCCTGCCCCACTCTGCCATGGAAGTGGAGAATCTGAACCAATTCTAGGATCCTGTTCTGATAGTGTTAGCTTGGGCACACAACCACTCCTGGTTTCTGTTTCGATGTCTCTTTTGTACAAGAGGAATAGCAGCGTAACAGAGAACAAGCCTGACTCCATATTGGACCTATTCCTTTAGCTCTATCTAACCTTTGTGCTCTGTGGCCTGTGCTGAGTCATGCTGGTTCTGCACCTTTTGTAAAAGAATGTTGCCTGTGGCCTGAAATATACAGGAAGCCCATTCTCAAGGCTCTGACCTTTAAAGGTAGAACATTTTCCCATTCATATACAGATAAAGAGTTTCAGAACAGAGAATAACCTTTGTCTTGCTGGAGGTTACAGGAACATCGTGACCAAAGCCACCTGGACAACTGGAAGAACAAAGGATTCCTGCACCAAAAAATATGTAGCAATGAGCCACACCTCCTCCTTTTAGTATAAAAGAAGCCAGAATTCTGACTTGGGTAAGATGGTTCTTTAGGATACTAGTCAAGCTGGCTTTCCAAATAAAGTCCCAACAACTTTCCAAATAAAGTCCCTTGTCCCAACAACTCATCTCTCTATTTATTTATCTGTTGTGTGACAAACAGTATGAGCTTGAACTTGGAAACCGTAGTAGTAGTAATAATAATAGGTTGCCCACCTCTCAGAAAGAGCATCTCAACCCCTCAGGGCTCAGATCTATGTTTTCACAACTCCCACTAGGGCCAGGGCCACTTACCTGAACACAGACTCCACTCCGTAGCCTCCTGCCATGGTCTTCCCATGTTCCCATAAATATAGAGGCAATTAGCAGGAAGCCCAGGTCTGAAGGGAATTCTCAGAGCCATGTTCATCTTCATAAAGTTAAAGAAAATCCCCCAGGAGGCCTGAATCACTGCTGTGGCAGGCCAGCTGCTTCTGGTCTGATTAACTAGGGTTCCATGCAAGGCACACAGCCCTCCCTCCAGTATCTTCCCAGCCCACACAACTCCAGGGTGCCCACCAAGAGGAGACCCCTGCAGACTGTCACAGATACACTTGCCAAAAAAGGAGACTTGGTCCTCTCCTGCCAAAGCATCAACAGGCTCCAGTCTTCCCTGAGTCAATGTACTTCTTAAACTCCAAAATCAAATGTCAATCATCACTCATTCAGCAAATACAGTGGATCCTTGGATAACAGGATCCATAACATAAATGGACTGCCTGGGTCCACTTATATTCACATTTTTTTTCAAATAAATAACACAGTGCTACGTGACCTGTCATTATTTGAATTTTCAGGTATAGAACTGTGGATACTGAAAAACCACAGACATGGAGGACCAACTATAAGTTATATGTGCATTTTCTACCACGTAGCGTGTCGATGCTCCTAACCCCAGAGTTGTCCAAGGGTCCACTGTATTTGCTTTTACAGGTACTATGGGAAAGGCCAAGAAAGGGATGAAGGCCCACTTCACCCCTTTGCAGCACTGAATCCCCAGATGGACACGAGCCTTGAAGATGTGTGCTGTCATATGTTGGGTGGGTTTTCTGAAGGTGACTACCTTCATGGCGACTCATGCATCCCATAGCTGATGGCCTAATGGATGTCAAGTGGACCCCACCACTTTAGTTATAAAGTCACCAAACCTCAGGGTTGTCAGAGATGGCAATGAGTGTCTCTCCCAGCCCCCCTCCCCAAACTTACTGCCAACTGCTATTGGTTCCCCTTGAGTCAAATATAGAGTTCTTATTTCAACATGCTGAGCCCAGTGAAAGCCCAATAAATATTTATTGATGGTGGTGCCTGTGATGAATTAACAGCCAAAGCTGTAAAGTGAAACTTTCACACAAGCAGAGACCCTGGTGAGAAAAGAAACCACTACTTAAAGTTTGAAATTTTTCAGTATGACAAGCGTTCACACACTCACACTCACACACATGGGGTATTAGATGGAAGACCACCACCCTCTATCAAGCCTATCCAGAAAACCTCATTGGAAACCAGGAAGTTTTCCAACAGGATATTCACACCTTTATGGCAGGCATGTTCAGCTTCTCAGCAGCCAATCAGTCCAGCCTGTTCCAGGCCCTGGTCCCAGAGCCTCTTTTTGTCTCCTTGTCAGATCCAAGTGTTGGTCACTCAGTCGGGTCCAACTCTCTGCAAGTCCATGGGCTGTGGCCTGCCAGGCTCCTCTGACTGTGGAATTCTCCAGGCAAGAATACTGGGGTGAGTTGCCATTTCCTCCTCCGAGGAATCTTCCCAAATCAGGGATCTAAACCGAGTCTCCTGCATTTCGGGCAGATTGTTTACTGTCTGAGTCTCCGAGGAAGCCCAAGAGCCAATGCAGTTCCAGTCCTGGAGAAAGAAGATGGCACCACTGAGTGCCTCATCAGGCATCCTAGATCAGCTAAAATAAATGCTGAGACATAGACAATCCTCAGGATGCTAAAAATTAAAGGAAAAAGATCCAGGGCAGGAGAGGCTGTTTAAGTGGGAATCTTTGACCAGACAGTATGTGCCTAGGAGGAAATGCCAAGGAGTGTGACCCTGAAGACATCGAGAATCTTGACGCCTGGTGCATGCAGACGGTCATCGCACAGCCCCCAAGCCACCCAACATGTCCAGAGGCGTGAGCACACTGACCATGGGCCTGAGCCTCCCGTGGTTCTGAGAACTCACAGTAGCTTGAATATTTTTCTCCATCTGACCTGCCCGGATGCCCCCAACTGCAGCTCTGCACCGAAGCTCCCTGTCACCCTTTGATCTTGAGCCGTTTTACTCTAAATTTGAGTTCCAGGGGCTTCACACATCAAACCACACAGCTACCTGGAGGGCAGTCAGAATGGGACTTTGCCACTCCTGACACCCAACAGGAGAGACCCATGCACAAGCTGCTAAAGCATATGGGCTCAAGGAAACCTCGGCCAGCTGGAAAGAAGGAAACCACAGATGACCTTGAAGAAACGACTTTGAGTTTGTGCTGAACTTACCAAATGAGCCTGTATGTGTCCCTCACGGCCTCTGAGCCTGCTCTGTGCCCCAAGATTCTCTCACCCTGGAGGAAGCTAGTTCTAGCACAGTATGTGGCAGAGTCTGGGGTTGGGGACAGAGCAGGAGAAGTCAGAAGGAAAAGGGCATGAAAATCAAAGATGCCCCAAGAGAGCTCTAGAAGGAAGTGGGTAGGAGCTATGGGGCAGGCTGCCCTGCCTCTTCTGGTCCTCCCAGACCCCATGCTCTTCTTTGTCTTCGAGCTCTTGTTCCTTGCCCAGTCCCTGGGAACTCCTCATTTGGACACTGCTGGTGTTAACCAGGCAGCCTGAGTGAAGAAGACAGAGAAGAAGACTGTCAATGACCAGAGTTTGGTGGCATCACCGTGTGCCAGGCCCTCTGCTAGGGAGAGTCCTCCCGTGGGAAGATCACAATATGTCCATGGACAGAAGGAACACCCACAGTCCAGCTGGCAATGCCTGTTGGCCCCTTCCCAGCCTGGGCCTGTCTTCCCTGGCTGCTGAATACTATCTCCTAATTCTGCTCATTTTTGGTATTTGTTCCTGTCCAGATGGGGTGTCTGATCTTGCCACGGCGGGTGTTTTCTGCAAAAGGGGACCTGGTACACTTTTATAGGAACCCAGTGGCTCCCTGGGGTCAGCCTCTAATGCTGTCCAGATGCAGGAAAACAGAAGGGCCATTCAAAAACAACCAAAATATCGACACACTTTGAAAGCAGTCTGTTAGCACTTGTCATAAGCACAATAAACAAAACAATGAAGCCATCAGAAAGGACCGTGAGACAGCCAGGCTTTAGGAACTTGGCTTTGATGACTTAGAAAAGCAATGAAAGGGGGCAGAACCAGTTCCCACTTGGGCCAAGGCTTGTTTGTTCTGCTTATCTGAAGTCAGTGCTAACAATCCTCACCTTGATGAAAGGACCTACAAGTTTCTCTCTTGCAACTGGCCTCTTTGCAGTTGGGCAGTGCCTTCCATAACCGGTCAGGTTCTGCACGAGTCCATAACACACTCATCTGTAGGACACCACGCCCATCTGCGGAAAAACCCTTGTCCTGTCTGGGTTAGCTCAGCAAACAAGTGAGCATAGCCAGTGACATCATTCACTGGTTCTTCCCCAGGTGGACTCTGGGAAATAAGACCGGGGCTGGAGGAGTTAAAGTCGTAGACACTCAGGACTTGGGTACTCCAACCCCAGGTGAGTCAGAGCTGGGACCAAGGGTCCATTGATCCCACCTTCTGGAGGAAGAGGCTGAGGGAGAAACGTCAACCCACACCAGGCTTCCAGTCTGAGTTGTGGGGCAGGGGCCGGAGCTGTCTCTAGGTGAAATGAGGCCACCCTCTTACCACTTACTCAAGCTTGTTTCCCACTGCCTCCACAGCTCAGGCTTTGCTTAATTCCCAAAGTGGGCACCGGCCAACATCTATCAAATTACCTGCCAGTGATTTAAACGAGCTTAGTTCATTTGGGTGCAGTCCTACATTTTGACTCTTAGTCAAGCAAAATAAGGGATTAACCAAGACGGGGGTGGGGGGCGGGGGTGTCTAACATGCCTGTCTACTGTGGGGGGGGGGGTTCTAGAAACAGATGAGTCCTGATGGCAAGAATGAACGAAAAGCTGGGGGTCTGGTCCCCTGCTCTGCAGCGTGACCTCCTCTCCCCATACATACATCCAGCTGGCCAGTCTGCTAAGCCCTGTGGGCAGATGAATCAGAAGATTCCCCTCCTAGTTGGGAAAGGGAAAAAAAAAAAAAAAGATTTCAGAACAAAGGAACCAAACACACATACAATACAATTCTCCCATTTCTGCTGCAGACCTAAGGACTGAAGTCTGTTCTGCCATAATCCTCCTCCTCCCAAGGCAAAAACACCCCGAGGGTCTGCTGGCTTAGTCGGAATCTGGCTGTCTCTCTGGAACAGAAAATGATTCCATAATGAGCAGTAAAAATTCACCGAACTCCTTTGGTGTGTCTGGTCACTCCCTTCAACTACTTCAAATATTTCATCGGGTGGGAATAATCTTGGAACCGAAGGCTCAACTTCTCCAGATGCCTTGCAGCCTAAGGAGGATGCGACCCCTAGCACCAAAGGCCCACCTTAATTCCTGTCCACCAGCCAAGTGGGGATAGAAAAGCAAGAGCCCAGCGGCTGGGGCTCCTTCACAGTGGCCACCTGTCCTCTGATCAACCTGGCATGGTGCTGAGCAAAGAACACAGGATTTTGGAGACAGAGAAACTTGTGATTCGAGTCCTACCTTCAGCACATCCTAACTGCCAGCTTCTGAGTAGAGACATAATTCGTAACTTTGAAAGGACCAAAAAAGCTCATGCTTAACAAAAACCAATGTGCAATATATATTAGCTGCTTTATTCTCATCTTCACCCATATATAGCTGTCAATTAAGTCATAGACAAGTATTTGTTAGAAACCCATTCAGTGCCCAACACGATGAGAGGTCAAAGGATACAGAGCATAAACCAAGGTCGCTGCCTGGAGAAGCTCCCAGAAGGATAAGATGAGCAGATGATTTAAGAGAGAGAGAAATGGCTTCAAAACAGACAGAGTCCTGTTATGAGAGGAAAACAATACGGTCCTTCACAGGCTTAGACTCATCCCAATTAGGATGCTTGTTGTTGTTATTGTTTCGTCACTAAGTCGTGTCGGACTCTGCAACCCCAAGGACTGCAGCACACCAGGCCTCCTGACCTTCACTGTCTCCCAGAGTTTGCTCAAACTCATAGTGCTCCTTACTGACAAAACGACCTTGGATCAAACACTTAATCCCTCTAAGTCTTGGTTTCCTCATCTGGAAAATGAAGAAAATCACATCTCTCTTTGGGCTATTATCAGGATTAAATTAAGTTCAACTTAAAGTGCCCATTATCAGCACTGTAATCTCAAATGTGAAATGTGGGTAATTGTCCTAACTCATAGGGATGTGCTGAGGATTAAATTTATTAGTACATGTAAGGCATTTAAAATAGGGTAATGTCACTGTTTTCTCTTATTGCCCTCTAGAATGTAAGTTCTTTGAAGGAAGGATTTTTGTCTGTTTCATGCACTGATGCATTCTCAATAGAACAGGGCCTGGTAGATATCACATAAATATTAGTTGATTCAGTGCTACAGGAGAACCAAGCAGAGGGGCAGATTCCACTCCAGGAAGGCTTCCTGGAAGGGGCAATATAGAATGGTGGATGGGAGTTAACCATCCTGAGTGGGAAGATGGGGAAGGGAATGCCTGTAGAGCAACTAGCATGGGGGAGAACCAGGTGTGAAGGAGCATGGTGTGAACAGGAAACTTCAAGAAATCTAGTATTTGTAGAATAAAAAAAGATAGGAATAGGCAGGAGATGAGTCTCTCTCTCTCCCAGGTTTTCCAGTGACTGATCTTAGCGGGGCAAAATCTACCCTGGAAAGCACATCCAATAGAAATGTGGGCATTCAAAAAAGACAGCTCCCATTAAATCCCTCATCCAGAGGCCTCCAAGCTACTGGGCCTGATCTCCAAAAGCCCCAGAAAGAGCAGAGGCCCTGGGGATAGTCCCATCACAGGGGACCCTAACCCATCTGTCTGCAAGATTTCCAGCTCACTGGGAGAAGCAGGCGACCATGCCTGTGAACTCTGACCCCATCCATCCCAGCAGGGCCTGGGGAAACATTTACATCTTCAAAGACTCTGGTAAATGTTAGCCAACAGCCTCTCTCCACCCCTCAAGCCTCACCTCCTCCCTCTCTGGGCCATCAGGGGTCAGGCCCCAGGGTCACACCTGGCCAGGCCCAGATCAGTCTGTCATCTCATCCACAGATCGTCTTGCCCCGCACTCCCCTACACTGTCCCCCCACACACACACATGCACACTTGGGCCCTGGGCTTGGGAAGGGGCCACAGAAAGGGAGCCCCTATAAGGAAGACCCCGGACGTGATAC
This sequence comes from Antilocapra americana, assembly GCA_007570785.1. Lineage (NCBI taxonomy): Eukaryota > Metazoa > Chordata > Mammalia > Artiodactyla > Antilocapridae > Antilocapra > Antilocapra americana. The sequence goes on from ML660774.1 coordinate 23,706,166, forward strand.
AAGGGACCTTCCGACAAAGGAGGGCTGCCTGGGCAGCCGTCTTGGCAGGAACCCTGGGTTCTGCATTAGGGGAGGGGTCAGCTCCAGGGACTGCCATCAGGCAGGTTTCAGTGACCTCTCCCTGACCCCGGGGGTGCCTCTGATCTGCTCAAGGCAGGGAGGCCAGTTAACCTTTACCAGACTCCTTTGACATGGAGCGCTAAGAAGAACCCGGGAGGGGGCTTCACTCAAGTGTCAGAGGCTCAGCACCGCCCCCATAGCCTCACCGCCCACCCCACCCCGCCCTGCAGCAGCTCCCAAGCCTCAAGAAGCAGAGGGGCACCGAGACCCTGGGGAGCGCACTTCCACACTGGCCCTTCAAATTCCCCTACTCTGCTGGCCTCAGCTCACAGCCTGCACTGACCTCTGACCTCTGACCTCTAAGAGTTTCCCCCAAAGAGTCAGGGCTTTTCCAGGCAGAGTGAGGCCTGGAACCCGGAAGTCAAGAACTCTTTGAGCTGGGCCCCTTGGGGGATCCATCCAGCCAGCGCTGACAAATGGGACTGGAATGAAGGGGGACTGCACCCCCAGGCCGAGCCTCCCTGTCCCCCCTCAACCTGCTCCAAACCAAGCTCCCTCCCAAAGGGAGAGACGGATAGCTAAAAGCCAGGGGCTGGAGGGCCTCCTCAGCTGCAGAGAGATGAGCTGTGCAGCTTGGGAACCGCTTACCTTCCTGGGCCTCAGTTTCTCCACTTGTCAAACAGGGCGGGGAAGAGGAGGTCTCTAAGATAACCTCTTCTACAGCCTCCCATTCCAAGTTCCCTGTCTGCCTCCAGCTTCTTTCCCACCCTCCCAGCCCCGTCCTCCTCAAAAGCCCGGCTAGATGCTTCTGGTTTTACCACCAACTTTAGAGCCAAAGGGATGTATCCAGCAGAAGCCTTTCATTTATAAAATGAGATAGCTGGAATGCAGACAGAGGATAATTCATCTGAGCGACCTGGAGTCAGACACCTAGAGGCACCATCAGGGCTGGGATCAAGGTCTCCTGGGACCATGTCCTTTATGCTAGGCCAGCTATAGGCTCCACGTGCTTCAGAGAATGCCACCTCCTCAGAGGAAATGGGCCAGAGTTCAAGCGTTCAAGACCACATGCCCACAGCCTGCCCACTGGCCTGTACTCTATTTTTTTTTTGTTTTAATTTGAGTTTGTGTTAGTTGCTCAGTCGTGTCTGACTCTTTGCGATCCCATGGACTATATAGCCCACCAGGCACCTCTGTCCGTGGGATTCTCCAGGCAAGACTATTAGAGTGGGTTGCCATTTCCTTCTCCATAATTTGAGTATAGTTGCCTTATAATGTCATGTTAGTTTCTTCTCTACAGCAAAGTGAATCACAAATATTGTACAGTACTGCTTACATATGGAATCTAGAATAAGGGTACAGATGAACTTATTTGCAAAGCGAAAATAGAGACACAGACGCAGAGAACAAAAATATGGATACCAAGGGGAAAAGAGAGGGATGGAATGAATTGGGAGATTGGGGTTGACATATATACATGACTATGAGTGGCACTAGTGGTAAAGAACCCACTTGCCAATGCCGGAGACTAAGAGACACGGGTTCCATCCCTGGGTCAGGAAGATCCCCCCAAGGAAGAAATGGCAATGCACTCCAGTATTCCTGCCTGGAGAACCCCATTGTCAGAGGAGCCTGGCGGGCTACAGTCCATGGGGCTGTGAAAAGTCAGACACGACTGAAGGACTTAGCAAGCAGCACACATGTATAAAATACATAACTGTATGGCAGAGGGAACTCTACTCAGTGTTCTGTGTGACTTAAATGGGAAGGAAATCTAAAAAAGCGGGAATGTGTATACATGTAACTGATAACTGCCCTGATGATCACTGTGCTCTTCAGTCAACTCACTCTCTGCCCAGCAAATCCCAGGATTGCCGCCCCCCACACCCGACCCAGCCTCTGCTCCTAAAGGCCCAATCCTACAACCTGCCCAAGTCCACCCTCTCCCCAGAGCTTCCTGCCCACAGGGCCCTGCCCTGCCACCCTGAGCTCTGGGTCTCGCCTGCTCACTTAGCTTCTCATCCTGGTTTTGAAGGCATCACCACCACCACCACCCTCTCCATAGACAATGGACCACTCCGGCTGGGAGCCACCATGGATCTCGGCAGCCTGAGGTTGCATCCAGGCTCCGCCTCTCACTGGCCACACAGACGAGTTATTTCACTTCCCAAGCCTCCGTTTCCTCGTAGGAAAAGTGGGGATGACAGGAGCTCCAACCTCAACCAGCCACGGTTAGGAGACCCTCTGATGCAGGCACATACTTGAAGCCGTGCCCACCACACAGCACATATACACAGGCAGATCTGAGAGGCTGCAGGTTCCCTTCTAGACCGATGCAATAAAGCAAAAACTCAGTAAAACTGGTCACATGAACTGTTTGATTTCCCAGTGCATATAAAATTTACATTTACACTCTACTGTAGTCGAATAAGTGTGCAATAGCACTATTGTTGAGCCACTCAGTCAGGTCCAACTCTTTGCAATCCCATGGTCTGCAGCACACGAGGCTTGCGTGTCCTTCATCATCTCCCGAAGCTTGCTCAAACTCATGTCCACTGAGTCATTGATGCCATCCAACCATCTCATCCTCTGTCGTCCCCTTCTCCTCCTGCCTTCAGGGCCAGAGTCTTCTCCAATGAGTCAGTTCTTCACATCAGGTTGCCAAAGTTATTGGGGCTTCAGCTTCAGTGTCAGTCCTTTCAGTGGGTATTCAGGGTTGATTTCCTTTCAGATAGATTGATTGGATCTCCTTGCAGTCCAAGGGACTCTCAAGGGTCTTCTCCAATACCACAGTTCTAATGCATTAATTCTTCATCGCTCAGCTTTTTCTATTGTCCAGTTCTCACACCCATACATGACTACTGCATTATGTCTAAGAAAAGAAGGCACGTGCCTTAATTTTAAAAAATAAATAAATAAAAAATAAAAATACTTGATTCCTAAAAAATGCTACCCATCCTCTGAGTCTTCAGCAAGTAATAGTAGCACCATCAAAAATCACTTATATTTATGTGTATATATATATATGTAATGAAAAATTAGAAACACTGTGAGAATTACCAAAATATGACACAGAGATATGAAATGAGTCAAATGCTGTTGTAAAGATGGCACCAATAGACTTGCTTAATGCAGGGTGGCCACAAAACTTTAAATTGTTTAAAAAAAAAAGTAGTTTTTTATAAAGCACAGTAAAACAAAATGCTATCAAAGGAAGTCAGCCTATGTATACATATGTACTATGTGTGTCTGTTTGTACACTCACTCAGTTGTGTCCAACTCTTTGCAACCCCATGGACGATAGCCTGCCAGACTCCTCTGTCCATGGAATTCTCCAGACAAGAATACTGGAGTGGGTTGCCATTTCCTCCTCCAGGGGATCTTCCCAATCTAGGGGCTGAACCCACATCTCCTGCATTGGCAGGCAGATTCTTTACCACTGAGCCACCTGTGAAGCTCCATTCACTACTATGTGCCATTATTCAATATTATATGCTTCATGTATGTATTCTTCCCATCTGCAAGTTTCTCTGAATGCAAGTATAATAATGTGTTTCTTGGTAGCTTCTGAAACTGTGGTGACGTGGGTCTAGGAGGCTTTCAGAATGGATGAACAGGTATGTAAATGGATGGCTAGTCTTAGTGGTGAATCAGCACCGGGATGAACTTACTTGTTCTTGGAATGCTGTTTATCTGCACGGTGCCAGGACCCAGAACAGACATTTTCTCCCACTCCCACCAGGGTGTTCCCCAAAGCATGACGATTCCCCTTAAAATTCTCAATGCCCCTTCCCATCTCCTGCCCCCAGCAGAGGCCTTTACATTCCATTGGATCACCTGCTCTGCTTGGTGCCCAACTCCTGCCCCTCCTGCTGACCCCAGAGGACAAAGGGCTTGCGGGTGATTGATGGTGACGGTGACCTGCCACTGACCCTTCCAACCTGGGCTTGCCGCTGCCCATGAGGCCGTCTGCAGCCTCCACAGCTTTTGAAATGCAGACTCCCCACCTGACCTGATGGAGCCTGCTGGCTTTCTTCCCCTTGTGAAGTGGAATCTTTGATGTGGACCCCACTGGGTTCTCTCCGAACGTCTGGCCCTGGGATCACTGCCTCCAACAGCCTGCCTTTGTGGGTTCAGGGCATGAAGCTAGACGGACCAGGGTTCAAATCCCAACTCTGCTACGTTCAAGCTTTGTGTTCTCCCAGACTCCAAACCTCAGATTCCTTATTGTGAAGAAGGAAAAGAAGGCTTGGCTCTGGGAGCTGGTGGAAGGGTAACGTGAGATAATTCATAAGGCCTCTGGGCCCCAGGCTGGCCTACCGTAATTCCTCAGTAAGTGATTACCATGGGGAGAAGAGGGGGATTATATGAATGTGGAGGCAGAAGGTTGGACATGAGGATAAATGGACTGTTCTGTCCACCTTCTTCTTCTTATAATATAACCTCCTTGATCTCCATCCCCAGAAAGGTCTCTCTCTCTCTCACACACACACACACACACCCAACATCCCATCCATGGCTCTTTACCTAACCTTCTCCCTGCCCAGAACTCCTCAGGCTGGCTCTCTGGGACACCCTAACCCCATAGACCATCTCTTCCTCCTTCCTCTTGGTCATCCAGGCCATTTTCTGGCCGGGCTCAAGTCCTCCACCGTCTGGACGCCGCAGACTCGCCATCCTCATGAAAGAACCTGTCTCCGTGAAACCACTGAGCGTTTCCCATAGCACCATTTCCAAGCCATTTATATGCTTATGTCTTGAGTTCATGTGTCTAACCCTCAAAAAAATATATTTGGTTGGCGTGATTTCCTATTAGTGAGTTTGGGTGCCCAGCCAAAAGATCTCAAGAGACTTGGAGATGGGGCTGCGGCTGGGTCCACCACCACTTTAAAACAACCAGAAGACCAAACAAATCCTCTGCTGGGCCCATGCCCTGCGATTTCTCACAGATTTCCATGCAGGGGGATCCATGGGTAGCAGTTATCGGAGAGATGAAGCTGATGAAAGCCACAGGGCCAGTGAGGGCTCTGGGAGTGCAAGGAAGAACAGAAACGCTCCAGCTCACCACTCCCTTGAGGCTACTCACCAAGCATAAAACTTGAAGCGCAGAAGTCGATAGGTGTTTGCATTTGACAAGGATGGAGGTTTGGCACCTCAGACTCCAGATCCACAAGCCAGGAGTCTCTCTTTCTCTCCCAGATCCTCACTGATGGGGCCTTCATGACAGCCAAACCCAGACTTCCTATGCCTGAGTTTTTAAATTTTTTTTTTATTGAAGGATAGTTTATTTACAATATTGTGTTAATTTCAGGCATACAGCAAAGTGATTCAGTTATACATATACATGTATAGCATCTCTTCTTTTTCAGATGCTTTCCCACTGTAGGTTATTACAAGATACTGAGTATAGTTCCCTGTACTATATGGTAAGTCCTTGTTGTTTATCTGTTTTATACACAGTTGTGTGTATCCATTAATCCCAAGCTCCTAATTTATCCTTTCCCTCCCTGTTCCCCTTTAATAACCATAAGTTTGCTTTCTATGTCTGTGAGTTTGTATTTTACGAACAAGTTAATTTGTATCATTTTTAAGATTCCACATACACATGACATTATATGATATTTGCCTTTCTCTTATCTGACCTATTTCACTTAGCATGATCATCTTTAGGTCCATCCATATCTTTTTTTAACAGCCAAATAATGTCCTATATGGGCTTCCCTGGTGGCCCAGTGGTAAAGAATCTGCCTGCCAATGGAGGAGACTCAGGTTCCATCTCTGGGTAGGGAAGATCCCCTTGAGGAGGACATGCAACCCACTCCAGTATTCTTGCCTGGAGAATCCCATGGACAGAGGAGCATGACAGGCTACAGTCCCTGGAGTCACAAAGAGTCGGACACAACTGAGCATGCGCGCAGGCCATAGCCTATACTTTTCGCTGCACTGGATACACTGGGGCAGATGAGAACCCAGGAAAAAAGAAAAGGACAAGCGTGGGGTAAGATAACCCTGTTTCAAGAACATCAGCCAACACCTCTGAAAAAGAGCCTTTCTTGGAAAGGCAGTGGGGAAGGAAGTGATTTTTCCAGGCTCCCCATTCCAGGGAGCTCCTGGGACAAAGAGATTTCCCTGAAGGAACCCCCATATCCATCTGCGTGAATGGCCTCCTCCGACTGTTCTTACACCCCAGGGTGTTCAGAGCAGCGGGTGGTGGGGGCCTGATGGGGGTGCCTTGGGGGTAAGGAGTTTTAACAACTGAAACGTAGAGAGACAAGCCTTGGGAAGGCTCATCTATTCCCCCTTGAGTGAAATGAACTGAGAGAAGAAGAAAGAAAGGAGGTGGGGGGAGCTTTTCAAGTGGAGTGAGTCGCTGAGTTAAATTACAGGGGTCTGGAGGGATGATTAACTGCCCTCATGGTTTTCTGCTTCACAGCCATTTTTCAGCCCAAACCTGGGGCTTCTTGGTTACACAGCCCAGCGCGGGCCGACCATTTTTTCCATTGACTGAAAACACATTCTGACTGAAAACAAACTTTGGATCCCCGAGGCTTGGCAGCCCTGGGTCCTTCTCCATATTTAATCAACGGGAAGCTAAACACTTTCAGTCTGTGATGGCTCATTTGGACGGGGTCTTGGGGCTTTCGCTTGGTGCCAGATATAATAACTCTCCGCTCTCTTTTCTAAAGCCTATTTTATAATTTTGCTGTTTTTCAATGTCAAGCCCATCTTTTGAAGAATTTTTATTGGATTTCCTGCTAGACTTCAACGAGGATTTTTCTTGCTTTGGCAGAAATATCAAGCAGAACAGGGGAAAAACTCAATCACCCATCTTGGAAAGTTGGGATAATGTGTTGAGGCGGGGTGGGTGGGGGAGAAGCCTTTGTCTGTTTGCACACAAACAGGTTTCTGAAAGGTTGGGGCCCCACTTGCCAGCTTTGGTGGTGGAGGAGGCCCAGACGTCTGGTGGGGTGGAAATTGACAGGCAAGGTAGAGGGATGTGAGAGAGGCATGCGTGTTTCATGCAAGCTAAGGGTGGGGGCTTCCACTGATGTCTCTGGCGAGGCCTGGCCCCACCATACACGCCCGTTCATGAGATCTGCTGGGGTGCTAAGGAATGGGACACAGTGACCACGCAGTGGGCAGCAGGCAGACTCTTAACCAACAACACGACTCCTTGGAGCCACTAAAACCCCCAGAATGAGCCGGAAGCTTCCATCTGGAGGGCCTTGTTCTACCAGCCTCTGCCTTGGGCTCTGCACAGCTCCAGGCAACATTCAGATCTTTAGTTTTTCTTCCCAGTAACGATTCCCCAGAGGAAGTGGCTTGCCAGTGAGTGACAGCTTTTGTTTGCTCATATTTTCCTCTCTTCCCAAAGTCAACTTTCAGGATATTCCTTCTTACTCCTGGACTTTCTTTTAATTTCTTTCTCTCTCTTTTTTTTTTTTTTTTTGGGGGGGGGGGGGGGGGGGGGGGGGGGGGGGGTGGAGGCGGCTAGGGGTGGGGAAGGGGAAGTATCTACAGAGTATTAACTAAAGGACAGAAGTTGTTCTTTTGTCCCAGAATGAAAGAGAGAGAGAGAAAATAAACCCTTCACTACTTTCTTTTTAGGTTGTGTTTTTCTGTCTGATTTTTGACTTTTTTATGATGACATGTGAAGTAACCACATGCCAGGCCTCCTCGGCCACTTCACACCTACTGCTGTTAGCTTCACAATTTACAGAATGTTTTCACACATCATGTCTTTTTATCCCCACAGTGGGGCAGTGGTCATTGTAGGGGTGAACAACCCAGCCTCACACAAGCCACGTGGATCGCCCCAGTCTTATGGGTGGTAAGTGTCCAAGCCAAGGTCCTAACCAAGCTGAGCATTTTTTTTTAAGTGGGCAGGGAGTGCTCCCTGACCCCCTTTAAAAATGATGTCTCCCTATGCTGGGCAGAGCCCCCAGGGTATCAATAAATTTTATGCCACAGAGGACATTGAGTGTTAAGACATCACAGCAATTTTTACCATATCCATAAATTATGGAAAAATTTCTCTTTGGGCCAGACTTTCCAGGGCATCTGGGCCATGCCTCATGCCTTCCATTGTCGGTAGGAAAAAGGACACAAAAAGGCCAGGAAAACAAAAGAACTTAGGGACTGCCACTCAGGGTCCGCATTGGGCATGAGTACTGTGGGACTCAGTGTGAGCAAAAAATGCTGTCACTTCTTTTGAAAAGTTCGCAGTCCAGATGAGGAGACTAGAGAAACAGACCTAGAATCCTTGGCAGAATGTCATAGCTGTCAAGGACCTTAGAGAGCTAAACCCCTCACTTATCAGGGAGGAGATGGGGCAGTTCAGAGAAACAGTGAATCAACAGGGGTAAAACTGAAATAATATTTTTTTAAAAAAAAAAAAAAGTTCTAAAAAAAAATAAATAAATTAAATAAATAAATAAAAAGTTCTTCAAAGCAAACTATATTTTCCAGGCAATAGCATTTTTTTCATTAATTTTTGTTGGAGTATAGTTGATTTGTAACATTGTATTAGTTTCTGCTATACAGCTAAGTGAATCAGTTATACAAATATATATACCTTAAGATTCCTTTCCCATATAGACCATTACAGAGTACTGAGTAGAGTTCCCTGTGTCATACAGTCTGCTATTATTAGTCATCTGTTTTATATAAAGTATTATGTATGTACCAATCCCAATCTCCCAATCTATCTTCCCCCTTTTCCCCTTGCTAACCATAACTTTTTTCCTACATTGGTGACTCTATTTCTGTTTTGTAAATAGGTTCATTGGTGCCATATTTTTAGATTACACATATAATCCATAACATATAATATTTGTCTTTCTCTGACTTACTTCACTCAGTATAACAATCTCTAAGTTCATCCATGTCACTTCAAATGGCATTGTTTTGTTCTTTTTGATGGTTGAGTAATATCCCATCCTATATATGTATGTATACACACACACACACACATCTTCTTTATCCATTTCTCTGGCAATGAACATTTAGGTTGCCTGTTTAATTTCATGCTGCAGAATGCAGTGGCCGCTGGAGACTAGTCAGAGAGAGCAAATCAGTCAGAGACATGTACCAGGAGAAAATAAAACTCAATCAGGACCTTGAAGCATGTGTAGAACAGATTGATGAATGGGAAGAGAAGGGCCACAGAAAACAAAGAGAGAAGGTAAACTGGAGCCTGGTGTGTTCCTGAGACTGGGAGGGGAGAGCGCTTAAAGATGGGGAGAAGCAAGGCAGAACACTGGCTGGAGCCCCCAGAAGATCTCAATCAGTCGAGGAGAAAGGGCACACAAAGCCAGGAGGGTCACATGAAGATCAGGGCTTAGATTCCTGCTAACTGGTGAAGCCCCCCATCCAGTAATTTCGTAAACTTCATCCTCACGCCTAACAAGCCATCTAATGTACCCCCAGACGGCTGTGATCCCAGCTGGTGCTCAGCTTTGAGTGTGGCCAGACACACCACTGCAGCAGGGTCCCCCTGCCCCTTAGCCTGTGCCACCAGGAGGATAGGGATCTCACCCTTCCTGTTTTCCTGCAGCCCCCTACTCTCCTCCTCTGCCATGAGTGCATGCTTTCAGCCCCTAGCCCCATCTGCTAAGTCTCAGATCAGGGTTGGTCTGTGAGGCTGAAAAAGCAAAGAACAAAGAAACGATGAAGAGGGAGACCATCTCAGGATAGAAAGGACTAGCTGAGGATGGGAAATTCCAGAGAAAAGCTCTCTCCTCAAGACAGCGTGGGTGCAGGTGTACTAACTTGATTCAGTCGTGTCCAACTCTTTGTGACTCCATGGACTGTAGCCCACCAGGCTCCTCTGTCCATGGGATTGTCCAGGCAAGAATACTGGAGTAGGTTGCCATGCTTTCCTCCAGGGGATTTTCCCTACCCAGGGATCAAACTCTCATCTCTTGTGTCCTGCATTGGCGGGTGGGTTCTTCACCACGAGCACCAAGACAGCACAGAAATGTCAAAAAAAAATTGGCTTCTGGAGCAAAATTCTCTCCATCACCTGGGGACCCGGAGGGCATGAAAGCTGGAAAGGAGCCACGTCTGTGAACAAAGGGGCCAACCTTTGTTCCTCGTTATGCCTCACTTTACCCATCTGAGCCTAAAAACAAGACCGCCAGCCCCCTTCCCTCTTAACAGAGACTGAGATGAGCACAAGGCAAAAGGCAAGGACCCCAAATCCAGTGGGGGGCGGGGGGAGGGGAGGGCATGGTTCTTGCTGCAGCCGATACTAACAATGATACAATGTCACCGTCACTCTGCCCCCAAACACAGAGCCTGTCTGCCCTCACGAGCTGCCCTTTGGGCCTCCAGCAGCTCCCATCTGGAGAGGGCACATCCTTCTGGGGGTTCCCTCCACACCCCTCTTCCATCTTCCTCTTGGAAAGAAGCTCCCTTCTGCCCTGAACTCGAGGCTCCAGATTCCTGAAGCCCTGAAATGCCTCCTCCCGACTGTCTTCCCTCCAGCGAGAAGTATCAGCGGCACCCACCCGCGTTCTCAGTCCCCGGCCCTACCTGCATTTCCCCCTCAAGGGCACCGAGTGAAACTCGCCCACCCAGCGGGTGACAGCCCTTCCCAGGAAGAGCCTCCTCTACCCGTTCTTCAATTTCACCAGTTCCCGTCCATCCCTGGAAAGGCAGACTCCACAATCAAGCCCTCACCTTTCGATACAGCAAGTCCCCTACATACGATCCTGTAAGCTGCAGACTTCCAAAGATGCAAATGTGCATTTGCGTGGTCAGTCACGTAAGTTAGTCCATGGGGCTGGCACACACTGTCATGTGTGTGCCTCCTCTACAAGTGGTTGTGCTTTTGTGCACTTTACTACGCAGAGTACAGTAGTGTGGTGTCTTTATTTCAAGCTCGAGATACTCAGAAGCAGATGTCAAAGCAGCGGTATACAGGCGATTGTGTTAGTTGGGTACCTAGGCGAACTTTGTTGGACTTTTGAACAAATTGGAACTGCGTACACGCTCTCGGGATGAAACTTGCTTGTATGTAGGGACTTTACTATAGCTCCCCAGGCCAGGCCGTCCCCAGACTCAAACCCCTCAGTCCCAAAACGCACGCAGCATGTCCCAGGGATGCAGCACTCCGCTAGGTAAGGCTCTTGCCAGGGCTGAGAGCTGAGAGCGAGGGACCCTCACCCCTCCGGCCCCATTCCATGCTAGCCTGCTCTTCCAGGCTCCTCAAGGCCGCCCCCAAATCTCCCAGAGCTGCCCCCTCCCCTCTCTGAGTCCACAGTCTTCCTTTGCTCCTTCCCCTGGCCCCATCTTCAACTCCCTCCTTCACTAAGATTAAGAAGCATGCTGTGGTCATCCATAAATTACCTGACGAGAGTGGATGACAAAAGCAAAATATAATTCAGCTTAAAGTCACCCTCCAGCTGAAATGATAGTTTATTAACTAAACGGCAACGCTGCCCCCTCCACCTGGCTGGCAACCAGGCCCCTTTGTACTCATCTTTCTCAGGGGTGATTTAGGACCCACCTGGGCCCTGGGAGAAGATCCTCCCATCATTTCCCCCCCACCCCCACCATCTCTCTGGATCAGGCTGCCGGGCTTGGCGCAGTTGACAAATTCCCCAAGTAATCCCTCAAAAGATTGGAGAAGTGCTCCGAATGCTCCATTAAATTTATTTTCCATGCTTTAAGAGACCCAAAACTATGTCCAATAAATAAGTGTTCCCTGTGATTTACTGAAATGCTCCTCTGATTTAAAGTTATAGGGGGAAAAATATGGAGCCCCGGGGAGCCCAGGACCAGCCGTGCAAGTGAGACCAGATGTGAGATCTCTGCCTGGGGAGGGGGAGAGAAGGAGGGGGAACCAGCCCAACGGATGGAGGTTTGAAAGTGACAATGTCTGAACCCCGGTTCTCGGCTTTAACATAAAAGGTCCCCAGTTGAGCATTCTTTCTTACAAAATTTATTGTGGTTGTAGTTAGAAGGGGAACCATCAAAAGAGTAATTCTGGCCCTTGTTTTGCAGAGCTCTTTTGATAAATATGATACTTAGAAATATGCCTCCCGCTAGACAGAAAAGCCATATAGTTAAAATGAAGTAATCTGTCAGTAAAGTCGCTAGAATCAAAGCCAAAATGAAACCTGTAAAAGGAGAAGGGGAAAAAAACTCCTCTTAGAAATGCTCCAGTCGAGCAGAGGAGAAGGTGGAGATTAAGAATTGTCCTTTATTCAGATATTTTTATCTACAGAGTTAAAAGCGGAGATTTATTTTTAAAGGGGGCTATTTATGTTCCAATCTTCACCAGATGGGCCTGTGTTCCTGCCTCACTCGTGCAGCCCAGGCTCAGCAAAAAACAGCTTCTCTTGGGAGCTGAAACTTACCCAAACGAAGGAGGAATAAAAACTTTGGGAAGCAAACGTAACCTTTGGAGCTGCTTGGTAAATATTGGATCTGTTTCCTGCAGAGGCCCAGCTGAGCGAAAACCAAGAAACAAACAGGAAGGAGGAGACACAACCAGCGTTCAGATGAAACTGTCTATGAATATATATTATACATGTCCTGCATGTGGGGGCACACATCCCTGCGCTGATTCCCAGAGGGCCCGGAAAGCTTAGGCTACAAAATGTCCCAGTGGGGCCAAGATATCATCCCTGAGTTGTCCCAAACTGTCCTGCCTTTGGAATCCACTCCTCCATCTGATAAATTACCTGTTTGGAAAATGCCTTCCTCATGGTTAGAGATGGAAATCACAGGGGGTAATTCCCCTGGGGAAAGTAGCCGCCAAAGTGTTTCTTACTGGTCTTCTGTACCTGCACCAAAAGAAACCCAACCCCAAGCCCAGTGGGCTCTGGGGCGAGCCACTCTGGGCTCTCAGGCTTCCCAAGGCTTCCAGAGCCGCCAGGCCATCACAGGGAAAAGCTCTCATCTCTAAGCAGCGTGCTGGCTGGGCAGCCTCCCCACAGCCTCAAGCCTGGGGAAAGCCTCCTTTTCTCGGGTCTGCCTCCTCATTCTTGTTCTCAGGACCGGAGGCAGCAATCCCCAGAGCATCAGACTCTCCATCACTCCCCTGCGAGGATGGGAGGTAGGAAGACTCCCCTGCCGGCGGTCCTGTGTTCCGGATCCACCCCAAAGGTAGCAGGAAAGATTAAGACCCAGGGTGTAAACACACGTTGGCGCGTGGGTACATGTGCGCATATGCACTCTCAGTTGTGTCCGTCTCTGCGACCCTATGGACTCTAGCCCGCCAGGGTCCTCAGTCCATGGGATTTCTCAGGCAAGAATCCTGGAGAGGGTAGCCATTTCCTTCTCCAGGGGATCTTCCCGACCCAGGGATCAAACCCAGGTCTCTTACATCACCTGCATTGACAGGCAGGTTTCTACCACCCATCTATATACACACAGCCTCAGACAAGTTACAATGCTCACATGGTCCCATGCCCTCCACGAGCATTTGTGCCTAAGTGGGCCTAAAATGAACCTGGGAAAGGAGAGGAGGGAGATGAGTCATCCCCGAAGGGATCGTAGACGTCCGACGACTTCAGATCTCACCTGGCTCAGTCATCGGGCATCTGCGCCTGAGACCAGCGGCTTCTCCTCCCAGACCTCCGTCTCTTCACCTCTATGGCAAAGCGTTGAACCGCGCGACCTGCCGTCCCCAGACTTCCCCGAACGGCTCCGTTCTCACGGCCCCGAAGGCATCCTCCCTCCACGGCACCCGCGCCGGCCCGGGCAGAGCTGGAGGGTGTGGGGTTTGAGCAACACCTGTGTTTACACTGTACAATCTGCAGTTTACTGTCATAAAATCATTTAATACAGTCATAATTTTTTTGGCAAAGGGTTGTGTTTATGGTGAAGCAAGACAGAGAGGGAATGATTGACTACAACTGATTAAAATGATAAATCAAAAACAAAGGAGGGAGGATGGGGAGAGCGCAAAGCCACAGGCAAATCCAATTTAAGTCTTGGGTTCTGGGCCTTTGTGGGAACCAGTCCGTCTGATGAGGAGCCAGCCTTGGAGGTGCCCGCCCCAAGGCTCGGGGTGGGCGTGATGGAGGTGCAGACTCAACAGGGTAGAAAAACAAGGAAATGGTTTTATGAGAACTAGTTTTACAAGAACTAGTTTCCTTGGGCCTTCGTCTTCAACAGGGATTTGGGGCAAGGATCTGGGAATAAAGATGTATTGGGGGTGCACGTATGTCTAGGTAGAATAATTTCAGCCAGACCTAGGATTTTCCAGAATCAGAACCATTCACCAAAGACAGTATCTGAAGCTCCACCAGCACCAAGGATGACTTGAGACTGCAAGCACTTCTGACCTTGTAAACCTTGTCCTTCAGCATCTGAGGATGTTCTGCCTACTGGGCACTGTGCCAGGGCAGGAAAGTGACAAAGGATTGTTCACTCAATACGTGCTTCCCGAGTGTCTACTCTGGTCCAAGTGCTGTCAGGGCCCTGGGGACACAGAGTGGAAAAGAATCCTGACCTCACAGAGCTTCTGTTTCTGTGACATGGAAACACCCCACGTCCAGAGGACACCTGGGCACCTAGTTCTTTATGCTGTAGTGTGACAGATGCTATAATCCTAGAATATTCAAGGGGTCGGGAACACAGAGGAGGTGACTTCTGAGCTGGATCTTAAAGGATGAGAAGAGGTGTCCTTTCCTAGCCAGAAGATAACCATGCTCCAGGCAGGGGTCCCTGCACCAGCAAAGGGAGAGAATTCTGGAAAGGCCTGCTGAAGATGGGAGAGAATTTCAAGATCTAGGAAGGGCTGGCTATTGAGTCAATGGTCTGGTTGTCAGCTAACAGCTGAGTTACTTAGAGGTGCTCTGAGATCAAGTCTTCAAAGAATAATCAGAGATCAGAGCTTTGAAGAAGGGAATCACTGAATGGGAGGCCATGGAGGACTCAGTTAAATGGAGTCAAGATCAACCTCACTGAGACTTCCTTGGTGGTCCAGTGTCCAAGACTCCAAACTTCCAATGCACGGGGCCTGGGTTCCATCCCTGGTCAGGGAACAAGATCCTGTGTGCCACACTAAGACACAGCACAAATAAAATTTTCTTTTTAAAAAGAGACTAACCTCACTTACAGAGAAGGCAATGGCAATCCACTCCAGTACTCTTGCCTGGAAAATCCCATGGACGGAGGAGCCTGGTAGGCTGCCCATGGGGTTGCGAAGAGTCGGACGTGACTGAGCGACTTCACTTTCACGTTTCACTTTCATACATTGGAGAAGGAAATGGCAACCCACTCCAGTGTTCTTGCCTGGAGAATCCCAGGGACGGGGGAGCCTGGTGGGCTGCCATCTATGGGGTCACACAGAGTCAGACATGACTGAAGCGACTTAGCAGCAGCAGCAGCAGTAACCTCCTTTTATTTCCCAGCTTTTCTTAGGGCAGTATGGTAGACACGAATACTGATCCCCAAGGCCCATGTACCCCTTGACACATTGTGTCGTGGTTGCTGGAGAGCGGCTGCCCCATCTGCAGTTTTCAACTCCACACCCTCTCCACACCCCCTGCATCTAGGTCAGTTCACTGGGACTCTTCTCACCAAGACTGTGAACCGAAGGGCTGCGTCAGTTCATGCCATGTGGTCAGGTCCCTGTGTGCTCCCTGCATGGGGACCCCTCCATAGTGACTCTGGAGACCAGGGAGTGATGATGGTGCCAGAGCATCCTCAAGGGCTCAGAGGAGCCAACCAACCAACCAGAAACAGCCCTATCGGATTTGTCATTAGTGGTGAAAGCACCGTTTTTGTGTTAAGCCACCAAAGTTTTAGCGATTAGTCCGTCCTGACATAGGCATCCTTATCACATACCAGGGCATCACCGATTCAGTGGACATGAACTCTGGGGGATGGTGAGGGACAGGGGGCCCTGGTGTGCTGCAGTCCCTGGAGTCGCAGAGTCGGACCCAGCTTGGCGCCGGAGTAACAACAACCATAAACGAGGTTTCCCCAGGAGACAGTCTGAGACAAAGCATCCCCGTGTACAATGTCAACTGATTTATTTCCCACTGTCTACAGTGTAAGTGTCTTACCAGGGCCTCCAGTATACTCGCCGCCTCTTGTTAACCCCCAGGAAGACGACCACAGCGGCATTGAGCATACCGCTGTCACCCTATGGGATGTCCAGATGGCAGAGGTCCCTTCAGTCTTTGTTATGACAGAGGGCAGAAGAGCTAAGGTAGCCCTAGGCCAAGACATAAATTTATACCATCGTCCACCTCGTGTGAACCTGAAGCGCTTTGATCTCCCTGATAGGTATGGAAAAAATGCACTCCCCAGATCAGCGGCCTGTACCTGGGGCCACACTAATCTGTCTAGCACAGATAATACATCTGACAAAACAATTGCCATCAGGGTTCCCGCCTGACTGAGTCTGTGCTAGTTTACTATCCTCTCCCGAGATCATCTGGTTTTCGTAGAGGCTAAATGAGTGGGTTAACTGAGAATATGATCTGGGCAGTCGTCTGAACATCCCTTAGTTCTTTTAAAACAGCCCTGATTTACGACATGTTCTTCCTCAGGATGCAATATTGGTTTTTACTTACTATTTTGCAATATTGGTTTTTACTTACTATTTTGGCCAGGAGGTGGGGGAAACTCAGAAGCCACTCGGCCACTCTTATTCCAAATATCTCTTACCCCAGACGCCAAGGAACCAACCCTGTGATCCTGCCAACTATGAAATCCATTCCAATTATACATCTAGGGACCAGGGAAATGGCTCCTGGGTGGATCAGAGGACCCAGAGGACCCACTGCAAGCTAGACTTAGCCAGAGGGGCCGCAATGATGCTTCAGTTTCCTGGGAGTCAACACAGATTCTGTGTCCAATAGTCCTTGATAAGTCTGAGTATTCTCTCTGACTCAGGGAATGGTTACCCAAGTAAACAGCCATTTGTACCTTTGGGGAAGGACTGAGGAGACCGCCACTGTGTATTGGCTGTGACATTACAGGGCCCTCTCCCATGCAGACCTGATCTCTCCCTTCATTGAGGGTCCTGGGTCTAAACACTGGCTCGGGGGTTTCCAAAGCAAGGCAAGGAATCATGCCTTTGTACTGGGGGCAGCTTCCTGAGCTTCATTTCTCTTGGTTGTGATTCCCATGTTAGCTGCCCATGTGTTTGCCCTGAGGATCTATATTCCATTAACTATGTTCATAGTTCTCTGTAGTCAGCTCCCCCTCAGCCACCACCACTCTGTCCCTGCTCCCCCAGTAACTGTACTACCTGGCTTCTGAAGGCTGTAACACCGGCTGGCCCCTTTTATGTGGGGATGCTGTCAACCCCATTAGCATAAGGGAGTAAAATCATGTCATAGAATTTTTGACGGTCAGTCCCTAGCCTACAGAGGACAGCCACTGCTGAGATTCTCGACAGCACTCATGATACAGAAATAGTCTTAATCATTTTCTTTAATGAGAGTTAGCTAAGTGCCAGTGACAGATAAATGGGTAAAGAAGACTTGGTGTATGTATATGATGGAATATTACACAGCCATGAAAAAGAATGAAATAATGCCATTTGCATCAACATGGATAAACCTGGAGATCATCATACTAAGTGAAGGAAGTCAGACTAAGACAAATACCATGATATGGCTTTTATTTATTTACAAAGCATAAATAGACTCACAGACATAGAAAATAAAAACATGGTTACCAAAGGAGAAAAGGAACAGAGAGGGATAAATTAGGAGTTTGGGGTTAACAGACACACAGTACTATATATAAAGGAGATAACCAAAAATGACTAACTGTATGTAAGCACAGGGAACGCTATCCAATACATTGTAATAACGTATAAGGGAAAAGGATCTGAGAAAGAATATACAAAAATGTATAACTGAATCACTTTGCTGTACACCTGAGACTAGCAGAACATTGTAAATCAACTATATTTTGATAAAAATTGAAAAAAAAGGGAGTGAGTTTGGATGAAGTCCTGTTTTCCTTAGAGAACAGACAGTATGAAATTTCCACCAAATTGACTCATTGTGAAGCCCTTCTTTAAGCCTTCCTACATTCTTCAACTGTCCACCATGGCAGTTCTGGAATTTCTACTTCACTGAGTGCCAGCCAACTCTTCCTTGAAGCTTCCAGGTGTCTCCCTAGCAGCACAGGCTAGCACTGACTTCCAGGGTTCTCGTTGGGTGGTTGAATCCTGAATAAGAGGAGACTGCTCCCCCAGCAAGCAAATAAAAACAAACAAAAAGCTCCTCTGGGACTTCCCTGGTGGTCCAGTGGCTAAGATCCCATGCTCCCAATGCCAGGGGCCCAGGTTCAATCCCCAGTCAGGGAACTAGAGCTCACACGCCACAACTAAGAGTTCACATGCAGCAACTAAACATCGCGCATGCCGCAATGAAGATCAAAGATCCCGAGGGCCACAACTAAGACCTGGTGTGTTTTAATTCATTTGTTCATTGGCTGCACTGGGTCTTTGTTGCTTTGCTTGGGTTTTCTCTAGTTGCAGCGAGTGGGGGCATCTCTCCATTGCTTTGCACAGGCCTCTCACTGCGGTGGTTTCTCTTGTGGAGCTCGGGCTCTAGGCACCCAGCCTTCAGTAGCTGTGGCGCACAAGCTTAGTTGCCCCATGGCATGTGGGGTCATCCCAGACCAGGGATTGAACCTGTGTCCCCTGCATCGACAGGCAGATTTTTATCCATTGGGCCACCAGGGAAGTCCCTGATGAAACCTTTGTATAAAACTTTTGTTCTGCACTCCCAAGCTATAGGCTTTGATGGTTGAGGAGGGAGAGACATGTTCAGACTACCTTGACTCATGCAGGCCACTGCCCTCCTGGATACAGTGGTCTAGGAAAGGAGGTGGGGAGACAGAGGGATGTGTTTCTTTTTCTTCTTCCCATTGCGAGCACAGCTGCTCATGGAAATGATGCTCCGTCACTGGTTCTCAAACTCAAATCGCCACCTACATCATGATTTTTAAACCTAAATTTTTCTTTAAAAGCAAAATTTATCATTTGTTAATCCAATTATATTTGCAGTCATCAAATATTGGGTTGGCCAAAAAGTTCATTCAAATGTTTCAAGAAAAACCCTGAATGAAATTTTGGGCCAACCCAATATTTACCAAAACTTTGCAAAGCATTTTTAGACTATGTTCATTGGCCCAACCGCCCATCCAGACATGGAGCAAGGCAGAAAATGAGGAGAACTGCGATAGAGAAGAGTCACTGAGTGTGCAAGCCACTCACCAACACATATCACCCCCTTCACTCAAACTCAACCACAGAAGGGAGAGGAAGGAGTCTCTGGGAAATAGTAAGAGAGGAAGCTGCATTTGTTGCATTTCTATCCTGTAGCAGTACCGTACAAGGCCCTTTAAAGGAACTATTTCAGTTAAACCTCACGATGCTATATAGAAGGCTTTACCTGGGCTTCCCTGATAGTCCAGTGGTTACGAATCTGCCTGCCAATGCGAGGGACACAAGTTCTATCCCCAGTCCAGGAAGATTCTACATGTCTTAGAACAACTAAGCTCACAATTACTGAGCTGACTCTAGAGCTTGAGAGCTGCAACAAGAGAAGCCACAGCAATGTCAGAAGCCCATACAACGCAACTAGAGAGCAGACCCTACCTGGTACAACTAGAGAAAGCCCGCAAGCAGCAACTCGGATCCAGAGCAGTCAAAACTAAATTAGTTCCTTCATCAAAAAAAGAAGAAGGCATTACCTTCTGGAGGCAGAGAAAACCAAGGCTCAGAGTGGTTAACGACTTGGCCAAGGTAACCCAGCTAGTAAGTGGAAGTGCCTCCACTGAGTGCGGGTCTGCCTTGGTCTGAAGCCCACGCTCTGTTTCCAAGCAAAAGTCCCCCAAGGATGCACTGCCTGGGCTCCCGGAAGCCCACCCTGGACCACCTGTGATGAACTGCTGTCCGCAGGAGCTAAGATGCCCCTTTCAGTTTCTTTTTTTGGCTTAAAAACAAAATTTCTCACTTGTTACCCAATCATATTTGCAGCCCAAAAAGGTTGAGAGCTCCACAAAAGCCCAAAATAGTCCCCATGATAACTAAAGAACAACAGCCAATGCTTTTCTAATATTACAGACTAGCATACTCAGGCACTCAGAACTTGAAGCATCCTAGAACCGTTTTCCACGTAACAGAAGAGTTTGTTTCTTTAAGAAACATAATTTTTTATTATTCTTTTCACAGTTTCCACACACCCTCTCCTACCTCCTTAAACAAGGGTGATAAATTGTAATGCATTAATTAATGTTTATTTTACAGTAATGACTCCCAGGGTTCCTGACCTGAATGATCCCAGGCTGTTGTGCTTTGGGAGTTCCTGTATCAGCTTTTTATGCTTTTTCTGTCTCCTCCCTGAAAGCTGGTCACCTGTCCTTGCTGTCGATGTGATCTCTCTATATGAGCCATTACTTTGCTGTTTCTAAATAGAATGGGCTGGGGATTTATTTGTTTCCAAATAACCAGGCTTCCTGAACTTGTGTGTTTGAAAAACACACTGCCTAGATTCCAAGGGTCCGGAGGACTCAAGGACTCTTCTTCAAGAACTCCATGGAACTTTAGTGCATCGATTCATTCAACAATCATTTATCAAGCACTTCTTATGAGCCACTAGATGAGGAAAATATGGCAGGAAATAAAATAAACAAAAATCCCTTCTTTTGCGGACTTGACATTCTACTGAGACCAAACAAAACTGACAGCATCTATTCTAAACACGCAAAGGCCATTTTTGCTCACTGCCTGGCTCATTTACTGTGTCCACATGGGTGGGAACTCATAGCCATGTTCCCCACACGGGAGGGCTTACCGTCCAAGAACACAAGTTCCACAGTGCCGTTATGAGCACAAAGCTAATGGAGAACTGTTAGTTCTAGAATTCCAACACATTATGGATTAAATGGGCTTTTGTGGGCCTGTCTGGGCACCTCGCCACCATCCGTACCTCTGTCTCTATAGGGAAATGTATTCCGGATCCAGGCAGCTGACTTCCTCATGAACTTTTGGAACAGAACTCATTTGTAAGTTTAGGACTGCCTGTACTTCCCTGTAAATGCTCCAAATAGCAAGGGCACATCTGATCAAAGGGTTAGAAAGGAGTGTATCTAGAAGCCACCCAGCACCCCCTTTAACAGGCGTGGATGCTTCGGGCAAGACCCTGAATCTCTCTGAACCTTAGCTCAGTCTCTCATGTATTGGGGGTCATGAAGACTTTATTAAACAGGTGTTCTGAGGCTAAAAACAAAAGTCTGAAAAGCACTATCTGAAAGTATCAGTACAGGGACTTTCCCGGTAGTCTAGCAGTTAGGACTCCATGCTTCCACTGCAGGGGGCACAGGTTCCATCCCTTGGGGGAAGTAAGATGCCACATGCTGTGCAGTGTAACCAAAAAAAAATTTTAATAAAATAGAAATAACCAATTTACACATTTCTCTAGTGAATGAATAAATAAGTGAATGAGATGAATGAATGAATGAGAAAACGTCACTTCTATTCCTAACACATCTGCTGTTATTAGTCACTCAGTCATGTCCAACTCTTTGTGACCCTGTGGACTGTAGCCCAACAGGCTCCTCTGTCCATAAGATTTTCCAGGCAAGAATACAGGAGTGGTTTGTCATTTCCTTCTCCAGGGGATCTTCCCCCACCCAGGGATCGAATCCGAGTCTCCCGCACTGCAGGCAGACTCTTTACCTACTGAGCCGCCAGGGCGTACACACCCAGCGTCTTGCCCAAAATGAAGACCGTTTCATCAAGAACTGTTTTCTCTTTTTCCCCTTTCCATGGCAGCTTCTGACTCAACGTCCAAACATTTGGGAAAGAAATAAAATGATCGTCCTCACTCCTAGGTCTCAACTGAGCATCCAGACCTCAGCAGGCCCCCAGGAGAAAGCTATTTACACAAGCCCTTGGGTCGATTGCAAAAGCTGGGAATGGCTGAAAACTGCCAAGCAGCCTGCACACTGGTCTGGTGAAGAGGAGGAAAAGAAAGTACTTGAGGAGGAAATCAAACCAAGAACTAGCTTCACAAGTAACCATTCACCCCTTCCCCAGGGCAGGGCCAGCTTCAGCTAGACCTGCCTTCTCCTGGCTGCCAGGAAGGGAAGGACGGGTACCAGGTAGGCCTTGATGGGAGGTAGCTGGCCTGTGTATTTCTCGACCAGGTCGCTGGATCTCAAGGTCACAGTGACATCTTGGGAGGGTCTTTCTCCCACCTCCCTCCTCTTCAGGCCCCCCACTCCTCTCCCTACCCTCTCTTCTCAAAAGAAAAATAGCTTCAGGGGAAAACAAGCACCAGGTCTCTCTGCATGTAGACAACATTAATGGGAAACTCAAGAGAAGAAAGTCCAGGAGACCTGGGGAGCTGTCACCACCTGCATGAGCAGGGAAGATTTATGTTGAGGACCAGGATGTGGACATACCAATGAATTATCCTTTTGTGCCAAGGTAAATTGGATGGGGGGGACAGTGTGTCCGAGAGGCAGAGCCTGGGCTTGGCCGCAGTCCTGGCGTCTGGCACCTGGGGAAGCGGGCCTACCTCTTATTCTTACAACAGTACAACTATCCAGAGCAGATGACTCTTCCAGATTCTCCTGCATAAGAAGAGCTTAGGTTCACTGGGTACTTTGTAAGGACAGCGTCTTACTTGTATTAACTCATGTGACCCTCCCGAACCCTAGGACTCTGAGACTCTCCCCACTTCAAGGATGAGTAAACTGAGGCACAAAGAGGTTGGCTTGTCCAAGATGGCACAGCTAGGAAGTGGCCAAGCCAAGGCATGAGCCCAGATGGCCTGATTTCAGATGGGTCTCTTCCCCACTAAACCATACTGACTGTGGCCACAGAAAGTACATAGAAATCCTTGAAGGAATATAATCTCTCTCTCCTTAGAGAAACACACTTCCAAGCTCCCCCACGTGACATTTGTCAGCATTCAAGGACCAAAATGGCAGGGGCCTTTATAAACAAGAAAAGTGTTCTGCTTGTTGTACAAAAATAACTTAATACCATCTGTAGGCTCTCATCAGCCTTTGAGAAAGGTCCAGAAGCAGAGGAACCCAAATGTTCTGGACACTTTTGTTTTTAAACTTTGTAGGGATAATACCTATAAAAATGGTGGTGTGTTCAATATTTCCCTCTATTTTTTCCATGCATCTATAAATATCTCAACAGATTCATAGTCATATGCTTTCATATTCTGACTGATTAGCTTAACAATGTTATCTCATGACCATTTTCCTTTCTGGGAAGCAATGAGGTATAGTAATTAAGCCCACAGGCTGGACCCTGGGAAAACTTAGATTCAAATCTTGGCTCTAGCACTCTACAACCTAACCATTCTGGACCTCAACACTTTGATCGACATAATGGCATTTTTAAAAAAACTTCTTCGAAAATTGATAAATAAGGGGGGAAATCAAATGTTTGTGCTTCCTTTCCTGTGTAAACTCTCAATCCTTTTCAGAAGAAGTCCAACTAATAGGTGCAGAAGGAAAGATAAAATTTAAAAATTACCAACAGAGGACTTCCCTGGCATCAGATACCTCTCTTACTTCAGTCTTTTTGATGACCTTTTCTACCTTTGCTGGAGAAAATTCTCTGCTCTAAAGGGCTGAAAACTTTGGGTTAGGCCCACTTGGATAAGGTGGCTCAGTGGTAAAGAATCTGCCTGTCAATGCAGGAGTCACAGGAAATGAGCATTTGAACCCTGGTTTGGGAAGATCCTCTGAAGAAGGAAATGGCAACCCACTCCAGTATTCTTGCCTGGAGAATCTCATGGACAGAGGAGCCTGGCCTGATGGGCTACTGTCCACTGGGTTGCAAAGATTCAGACGTGACTGAACCCACATGTTACTGCAAGCAAGATCGAGCACCTGGATAATCTCCCAATTATAAGGTCATCTGATTAGTAAGCTTAATTACATCTACAAAACCTCTTTTTCTGCATCCCATAACATAGTCATGGGGGTAACACCAAGGGATGAAGGTCACAGGGTCATTTTGGAATTCTGTCTACACCCCCTCCTCCTCACCCACCACCCCTCCCCTCTTTCCTGGACAAGAAGGTCCCCACCTTGAGTTTGGGAAGGTTGTTTGGTTGTTTCTTTGTTTCTTTGGAGGATGGCAAGGAATTTAATAATATGGGGGAAATGTTTTATTTTCCTCTGTTTTTTACATCTTCCTTTTAGTTTTATTCTACTGGCATGGGACAGAGGAAAGGAGACAATCAAGGGCTGAATGGCTAGTGCAACTTCAAATAAGTTATTTGTCTTCCTCATGCCTCTGTCTCCTGGTTGGTTTCCATGAGGAATAAGTTAGGTGATATATAAAGTCCTTATAACATGCCTGGCACCCAGTTAATCTAAATAAGTGTCAGCTATTAACATCTGTAAAATGTGAATAATTATGGTAAATACTTTATTGGGTTGTTATGGAGATTAAATGAGTTCTTCGGTGTTAAATACCCACTTGAGTCCAGAGCCAGCCATGCAGTACATGTGCAATAAAAGAGAGTGGTTATGCTGCTGATCCAAGGGCCAATATGGGGGTGCTGGACCAGAGGAGAGCACCCTTAGCACAGTTTGGATTCCAGAGTAATTTACAGCAAACTCATCAAGGGTTTCTGATAACCTCAAGGTAAAGCCCAAACACCATAGGAGTTTCAGAAGGCCCTAGAGCATCTAGCCACCATGCGGCTTCCCTGGTGGCTCAGCACTAAAGAATCCACCTGCAATGCAGGAGATGCTAGCTGGACCCCTGGATCGGGAAGATTCCCTGGAGGAGGGAATGGCAACCCACTCCAGTATTCTTGCCAGGAGAATCCCATGGACAGAAGAGCCTGGCAAGCTACAGTCCATGGGGTTGCAAAGAGTCAGACACGACTGAGTGGCTAAGCATGCACAGAGCATCTAGAACCTCTTCAGCCTCATTTTCCACCTTCTCTGATCACGCCCCAGATAGTCTTCTGTAACAGACTGAATGTCTCCTGACTGACTGAGCATACACCCCAGCTCACCCCCACCCTACCCCCTACCCCAGTCCCCAGTCAGCACCTGATTCCTGCTCATCAGCTTGATCTCAGGTGGGAAATAACTTCTTTAGGAAACCACCCTTGGCCACCCACCCAACACACACACACACATAGGTGTACCATCCCTCCCTAGGTCTACCTATAACCTCCTCTATTCCCCTGCCCCCTGCCATTAAAGTGTCTCAAACTGTGATGCAGTGGCCTGGTTATTCCTACCCCCACCCCCCATGCCCTCCATACTCTCTCAGGCTGACTGTGAACATACAGATCCCTGGACATATTTTAGCCCTTCTTTGTGGAAGGAAAAAGGAAACACATGAGATTAAGCCTCAGAAGACAGGGCTAGTCCCAGAACTGACTCTAACAAACTGCATTCTGCAGACAAGTCACTCCCCTTCCTGGGCCTCACTTTCTGCATCTGGGAAATGGGGATTTGACTTCGTGGCCTTTAATATCCCTTCCAGCAGTACCATCCTGGGAACCAACGGCCACAAGTCTCTTGCTGGACCTGTAACGTGACTGGGTTCAGAGATGGAGCCCCTTTTCCAGCCTCGCCACTGCCTCCTGGACTCTGTGGGTGACCCTATTTCTGGGACCAATGATGAACACTCATGCCCTTTCGAGTTCAAGTACCAGGCCAGGCCCTGGTAGGAAGAGTTTTCTTATTTTTCCCCTTTTAACAGCTTTATTGAAATATAATTCACATACCATACAGTCACCCATTTAAAGTGTAAAATTCAATGGTTTTTAATATATTCAGGGATATGTGCCACCATTGGTCAATTTTAGAACATTTTCGTCATCTCAAGAAGAAACTTTGTATTGTTTAGCTATCACCCCAAAGCAGATTCTTATAAGCGTATTTCCTCTATCCCTCGGGGTCTGTGTCTGTGTGTGTGTGTGTGTGTGTGTGTGTGTGTGTGTGTGTGTCCCTCTGCGTTGTTTGTTTTGACTTGTACGCTACAAGAGGAAGGAAAGGCTGATCAAGAGAAGAAATACAAATTTTCCTATAAATCTCACACATCATTTTTCTTTCCTTGTTTTTGAATCTTTCTTTCCTTTTGAATCTTTCTTGGATTTTTTTTTTTATCTTTCTTTGGTTTCTTTAAAATCTTTCTTTCTTTTTTTACTTTCTGGCCTCACCACACAGCACATGGGATCTTAGTTCCCAGGCCAGGGAATCAAATCCACACCCCACTGCAGTGGAAGCGTGGAATCTTAACTGCTGCACCTCCTGGGAAGTCCTCATCTTTTTGATCACCCCTGCCTCCCATTTACTTTCTTTTCAAAACTGGGGTCTTTCCTCAGAGCAAGGACATCTGTGTTCCTTCATGCAACACACTCAAGAGTTTCTCAGGAGCTAGTTTCTTCAAAGATCTGTCCAGCACAAATGTTTTGAGAAGAACACACTCTTGACTATTTCATACCGAGTGCCATACAGGTTATGGGATGGGTCAGAGCTGGAGCAGAAGAAGCGATGTTAGGCAGGCAGAGTTGGGGGTGGGGGTGCTGGTCGGGGGAGGGAGCTGGAGGGTCAACTCCTGTGCCCCCAAGGGAGGCCCTCCAGCACCACTGCCCAGGAAAACGAAAAGCCCCGTTGTCTCCCATCAGACCTTGGAGGAAGGCTCCAGACATAGCTAGAGGCCCAGCCACATGGAGATGCCCGAGGGGACCATGAGCTTTGGAATCTCAGACAGACATGTGAGATTCATTCGTGTGTTAGTTAACATAGCACTGCTGTCTACCTCTCGGGCTCACCTCTCCACCGTGCCTAGTGTCAGAAATGCAGGCCAACCTTGGAGACATTGGGAGTTCAGCTGAAGACCCCCGCAGTAAAGCGAGTATCAAATAAAGCCAGTCACCCGAGATTTTTAGTTCCCCAGGGCATATAAAAGTTGTGTTTATACTACACTGCAGTCTAGTAAGTGTGCAGGAGCATTCTGGCTAAGAAAAACAGTGCACAGAAGGAGGACTACACATAGGAAGATGCAGACAGGGAACCAGCTCTCCCATCAGAGGAAGAGATCAAAATATCAGAAGGGGAAAAGCTAGAATAAGCCTCCTCTTATGAGACTGAAACTAGAGATGACCCTGGGAGCTCTGGCTTTAAGCTTCTAGCTAAACATATATCTTTTAAAGGAGTAAAGGTAAATGTGTGTTTTTGGTGGGAAAAAATGCACATTCCTTTATTAAAAATTACTTTACTGCTAAAAAAAAAAAAATGCCACCCATCCCCTGAGCCTTCAGTGAGTCATAGTAGCAACACCAAGGATCACTGGTCGCAGATCCTTATGACAAATAGAACACTAATGAGAAAGTTTGGAATATTGCGAGAATTACCAAAATGTAACACCAAGACATGAAGTGAGCCAATGCCATTGGGAAAATGGTGTCAATAGACTCCTTTAATGCAGGGTCACCCCCAAACTTCACAAATCTGTGTTTGTAAAAACACAGTATCTGTGAAGCACAATGAGCTCAAGTGATTACACTGACGATGAGGTCAGCCTGTATTCATTGCTTCCACTGACCAGAGAATAATTCTTCCATTCCTTGACACAGATCACTCCAAGTCACGGTTCAGGGGCTCCTGGGGGCTCCCGGAAATGAAGCCTCTACAGTGCTTTGGCCACAACGCTGTGCTTCCCCATTGTTTCCTGATC
This sequence comes from Antilocapra americana, assembly GCA_007570785.1. Classification (NCBI taxonomy): domain Eukaryota; kingdom Metazoa; phylum Chordata; class Mammalia; order Artiodactyla; family Antilocapridae; genus Antilocapra; species Antilocapra americana. Next base: position 23,733,899 of record ML660774.1, read on the forward strand.
ACTTGGTCTAAGAAGCACGGAGTTTGCTGGACTTTTCTGGGTCCACCCCGCTTTACACGTGTACCCCAACAAGATGGAGTCCCTGGAAACACGGTGTGTATCCTACATACCCAGGACTCGTGCAGACTTGCCCCACGGTGCGTTCATTCGGATTGATTTGAGGACATGGCACTCAGATCTCAGGGAAGGTATGGAGTCTTGAGGGGGCGTCAGGTTTGCCCAAAGAAATGGGGGTGGGGAGAATGAGGATGGAGACAACCAACAGGAGGACAGGGAGCAGGAGGGTGGGAAGGAAGAGGACGGTGCCAGACCTGAGGCAGGCTGAGCATGAGTCTCCCGAGACACAAGGTTCATGCCCATTCCCCGCCAGGAGCTGACTGTAGCTGCAGATTTCAAAGGGTTCTCAGGAACAAATGTACTTCCTGCCACAGCTCAGAGCTCTGGAGCTCATCTGGTGTGGGGTCAAGGAAAGAGACAGGGAGTGGGTGTGTGCAAAGGCAGGGAGACAGGCTTCCCTGGCAGTCCCATGGTTAGGACACCACGCTTCCACCTGGTAGACGATATGGGTTCAATCCCTGGCTGAGGAGTTCAGACACCACCTGCCACCCAGTGCAGCCAAAAAAAAAAGCCAGGCAGAGTTTACTTATAGGGAGACGGTTCTCCTGGTGCAGCCAGCATCCTACAGAGAAGGCACTGGTCCTCCCACCAGCCACCTCCCTTCTCCACTGCCTGCCTCCCCAGGATGGGGAGGGGGCCTGCAGGGGGAGGGATACCTTGGTTACAAGTAGCAGGACTGAGTCTCCAGGAATCTGTGAAATGTTAGTCCGTCACAGGGTCGTACTTTCCCCCTTTTTTTCCTTTTCCCACTCTTTTCCCCAAACAGGGCCTGTGAATCCCCGCCTCTGTTACACATATTGGTTCTGACAGCTCAAATTAATATGTCAGATGCTGTGATCCTCGCTGGCGACAGGCCTTTTGACCCTATCAGTGCAATCTGCCTCCCTGATTGAAAATCTCTGCGCCTCAAATTGATTCCGAGTTTTATAAACATCCTGCAGCCATGATCCAAGGAAGCCACCAGTGGAAAACCTAGGGAAGCTTAATTTGCCCTCCCCTGTCTCAACTGCTCTGATCAGCAGGGCAGCGCAGCGGGACTAGCAAAGGGGTTAAAAGGAAGGCCTTAGACCGGCAACCTTGTAAGCTGAGAGTCTCAGGAACAAACCCCCTTGACTCCTTCCCTCATACCTCTAACTACCCCCTCCCCTGCAACCCCTCGCTTGCCCTGCCTGCATCCTAAAATGCAGTTGGAATGATCCAGTGAGACAGAAGCTGATTAGGCATCAGAAGTCCTGGGTTGTCCAGCTGTGTGACCTTGGAAAAGTTCCTTAGCCTCTCTGAGCCTTGGTTTTCTCTTTATAACATGAAGATCGTAATAACCACTCTGTTTAACTCAACAGGATTGCTGTAAGGGTGGTGTGAGATGATGCATCCTGAAGCACTGATGGAACGCGGGGAATTGTGACTGGTTTTTATAATACGCAGGGGAGGTGGATGAAACAAAATTGGCAAAATGCTGATAACTGCAGATGCTGGGAGATGAGTTCGTGAGGATTCCCTATGCTCTTCTCTCAAATCTTATGTATATGTGAAATTTTCCAAACCAAATTTTTTTTAAATAAAATGAATTGAGCCAAAAAGTATATACGTTTTAGAAGTATGTGTGTGAGTGTGCATATGAGGTGCGTGTGTGTGTGTGTCTGTACAGAGAGGAGAAGTCATTTCCCAGTGAACTCTTCCCATCTAACACATTTAGGAGTCCCCAGACCTGTCCATCGGAACAGAGTCTTAACCAAATAATGCTGATGGAGATGAATTTGAGTCAACATGAAAAGATGATTGTTATACACTGTTGGTTTTTAAATTAGGTTATCAAGGACTTCCCTGGAAGTCCAGCGGTTAGGACTACTTGTTTTCACTGCCAAGAGCCCAGGTTCAATACCTGGTCCAGGAACTAAGACCCCACAAACTGTTTGGTGCAGTCAAAATAGTTAATTAAAATAAAATAAATTATCAAACCTCAAGGGAAGGGATCAGGGCTTCCCAGGTGGTGCTAGTGGCAAAGAACCCACCTGCCAATGCAGGAGATGTGAGAGACTTGGCTTCAATCCCCGGGTCTTGAAGATCGCCTGGAGGAGGGCATGGCAGCCCACTCCAGTATTCTTGCCTGGAGAATCCCATGGACAGAGGAGTCTGGTGGGCTACAATCCACAGGGTCACAAAGAGTCAGACAGGACCAAAGCGATTTAGCCCACACGCAGAGAAGGGGCCAACTCCTGAAAACGGATCAGCAGTGGGCAGGGCAGCTCTCTCTGCACAGGGCTCCCTGTCTGCGAAGACTCTTCCCTACAGAGTCCATCTGACTTCCTCCATGTGCACCCAGCGACAACTCCTCCTGCCCCCCAGCCCCCAGCTCACACTGAGCACTCGGGATGATTGTTTGTCATTTACCTGCCTGCTCCTGCAGCCCTCAGAGCTCAGGGCTCCAGGGGGCTGTGGAGACCTGGGTCCCAGGCACCCAGCACCACACAGAGCAGCACTTCACTGATTGAATCAGCAAGTCCTCTGCTCACAGCTGCTCTGCGGAGACCTCCCTCCAGGCTCCAGCTCCTTCTGTCCTCTGATGGCGCTCGCTGCCATGCAACCTCTCAGGCCCAGCTCCCACAGGCTGCCAGCTCCGTCACAGGAGACCAGCATCTCTCCTAAGCCTTGTCAGAGGTTTGGGAGGGTTTCAGGTCCCGTTTTGGCCAAGCATGCGCGTGTGACCCTGACAGGTGCTCACACGGGGGGCAGCTCAGCCAGCCTGCCATCAGTGGAAGGGGAACTTGTCCTCCTCTCAGGACAGGTTCTGGTGGCAGCAGAGTCGGACAACCAGCCCCTCTCCCCCCATGTTAGCTGGTCATTTTCTACCCCATGCTGATGATGCCATGGAAGAAACACAGAACTTCCTTCAAACTTGTCCAGGGCTGCAGGGCAACTCCCAGAGGTCCTGCATGCCCCTCTCAACAGAGAGAGAGCACTCTCTCCATCCCATGACTGGCCTGAGCCAGCTGTGCTCGGGGGAGGGAGAGCAGGTGGGCGGGAGAAGAGAGATCAGAGGAAGGAGAAGGGGAGACTGGCTCTGGGTGAACCAGCCAAGTGCACACCCGCAGGAGGGCCCCAGCTTTCCACCCCAGAGCCCATCTTGAACCACAGGGGCAGTTCTGGGCAACCTCAGTTCCTTCTGGTAGAGGCTGTCGGTCAAGAATGTCGTGGGGAGGGAAGGGGCAGGAAAAAAAAGAATGTCATGGCTCAGCATCCTAGCAGACACTCCCTCCCACCAGTCACCCCCCCAGGGCCCTGGAGAAATAATGAATGCAGGCAACTCCCCCTCCCTTCCTCACCACTCCACTTCCCAAGTTGTCACAGATGAAAATGCTTTCCAGCTGGTCTCCTTGACTGTTAGCAAAACTACTCACTCACTGCAAGTTGTCTCCAAATAGACGCTGACTCATAGACACAGTGTTTGTCTTCAAAGTCTGTCTGTCTCCAGCGCTCTGGCTTTGCAGCTCTTCTGAGCTCGTGTCTGGTCCCAGGTATGTGGAATCTATGGAAACGTGTGGCCTTGAGCTCAGATCCTGGCTCCCTCATTTACAAGCTGTGTGACCTGGAGCAAGTTAGTTAATCTTTCTTCTGTGCCTTGTTTGTCCTCATCGGTAAAACGGGAATGATAATTCTATTTACCACATAGATCAGATATTCAGGGGATTAGTTGAGTTCCGCATTTTGTAAAGTTCATAGCACATGCTCTTTATTAGCTGCCATCACAATCACCACATCACTGTCATCACCACTACCATCATCACTACCATCATCATCATCACCATCACCACCACCATCACCACCACCACCATCAGCACCATCACTGTCATCACCACCACCATCATCACCACCATCACCATCATCATCACTGTCATCATTATCACTTATCACCACCATCACCACCATCACCATCATCATTATCACCATCATCATCATCACTATTACTGTTTATTAGGAACCTTTATTTCTGGCTTCCTGAAAATTTATCTTTTTCTTCTCTTCTTCCATATCAGGCTGCCCCACCTCTTTACTCACCAAGAAGTGTGTTCCCAAAGTCCAAATCATTTCCCAAATCTAAAATGATTTTTGATGCATGATACAGAGTGCTCAGGGCTGGTGCCCGGGGATGACCCAGAGGGATGGAATCGGGAGGGAGGTGGGAGGAGGGGTTCTGGAAGGGGAACACCTGTATACCCATGGTGGATTCATGTCAATGTATGGCAAAATCAACACAATAATGTAAAGAAAATAAATAAATATATTTTTTTAAAAAAAGAATTACCAACAAAAAAAATAAAATAAAATTATTTTTCTTTCTCAAGCTCTTCTATTTCCTAGAGACCAGACTCATTTTTTCATGGTGTTTTATGATCCTCAAGACATCGGATTGTCTCCTGCCAAGCAACAAAATAGCCTTTGTTCATACATGAGTTTGTATTAATAACTGCTGCCAGTTTCCAGGGCTCTTTTTTACTTACACTCTGCCGTTAATCCTTCATAGAGGCCTGGAAATGATAAGTGAGTCACCCAGGGTCCTTTCCTTTCCTGATTACAGCTTATAAATGGCAAGGATGCAGCTGGACTCCTGGTCTATCTGACTCTAAGTTCAGTGTTCTCCAAACCTCACCTGCCTCCAGGGAGACCCAGGAGACCGCACATCTGAGAACAAGCACTGGCCATTGGGGAGAAGTCACTTCTAGGTCACCCTTCTTCCTCTCAGAGGTCTCTGGAGCTGCCCATCAGGACAAAGTCTTACAAAGGGTGCATGTGCCAAGTCGCTTCACTCATGTTCGACTCTGTGCGACCCTATAGACTGTAGCCCGCCAGGCTCCTTTGTCCATGGGATTCTCCAGGCAAGAATACTGGAGTGGGCTGCCATGCCCTCCTCCAGGGAATCTTTCTGACCCAGGGATTGAACCTGTGTCTCTTATGTCTCCTGCATTGACAGATGGGTTCTTTACCACTAATGTGAACTTAACAGGGTGATGGAGATGAATTCCAGAGGAAAGTGAGGCTCATGGTATATAATGGATCTTAAAAATAGATTATAAAGCATTACATACAATGAGGTTTCATTTGTGTGAAAATACTCATGTGCCAGGCTTAGTTGCTCATCCGCGTCCGGCTCTTTGTGACCCATGGACTATAACCCACCAGGCTCCTCTGTCCACGGGGATTCTCCAGGGAAGAATACTAGAGCAGGTTGCCATGCCCTTCTTCAGGGAGTCTTCCCAACCTAGGGATTGAACCCAGGTCTCCCGCATTGCAGGCAGATTCTTTACTGTCTGAGTCACCAGGGAAGAATTTGCAGAAGACCCTGCAACAGGAAGGACCGCACAGCTATGGATCAAGCCCAGGTTTCCTGGCACTCTGTTTGCTCACTCACACCAGGTCCCATTGGCACAAGAATACTGGAGTGGATAGCCTATCCCTTCTGCAGGGGATCTTCCCAACCCAGGAACCAAACCAGGGTCTCCTGCATTGCAGGTGGGTTCTTCACCAGCTGGGCTACCACCCATACCTATACACACAAAGAAAAGAAACTGAGAGTACCTACACACTTGGTGCCAAGCATAGTAGAAATAATACACTTTTACAATTCTTTTGTCTTGTCTGTATATTCTAATTTTTCCCACGAAACACACTATTGCATTTGTAATTTAGAAAAATTAAGACTCGGGAGGGAAATGGACACAGATGCACATGTGCTTTACTGTCTGCCCGAGGGAGGCTGATTTGGAACTTCCTCCTTAATGAAGAGAAACAGACTCACAGGAGGCATCTGGCCTCTACTCGGGCTCGCTGCACGAGACCCGGATGCCACAAGTGACCGCCGTCCCTGAGTTTCCAGGAGAGCCTTCTTTCCTCCTCCAAACCAGAGTGAAAGCAGAGGTGGGCACCAGCACTGCGGGTCAGAAGGGAAACAGCCATCACCTTCATCACCGTCCCTAACACAGGCAAAGTACTCACACGATTTCTCATTAAATCCACACCCCAGCCTGGGAGGTAAATTGGGCAGGCATTATTCTCTCTCTGCCACAGATGCGGAAACTGAGACCCAAAGATATGAAGGAACTGGCAGAAGACCCTACAATGGGAAGGACCGGACAGCTGCAGATCAAGCCCAGGTTTCCTGGCACTCAGCTTGCTCACTCACACCAGATCCCACCAGCACATTCGAAGGCCCAGGCTATCGTGCCAAGGATTTGAGAAGCCACAGTGGCCTTCCTGTTACCCCAAACCTTCTCCCTACCTGGGAACTTCCTACCCTCTACCTGGTCTCAGAACTTCCCGGCTGGACCCTCTCCTAGCCAGGTGGCTGCAAAAGAGGCCAGGCATATTAGCTAGCTAGGGTCGCTATAACAGCACATTGTAGATGGGTGGGTGGCTTACACAACTCAGATGTGTTGTCACAAAGCTCTGAAGGCTAGAAGTCCAAGGTCAAGTGTGGGGAAGGTTGTTTCTTCTGAGGCCCCTCTCCTTGGTCTGTCTTCTCCCTGTATCTTCACACAATCCTCTCTCTGCACCCATGTCTGAATTTCCTCTTCATATAACAGCACCAGGATTATCGGATGGGGACCCACCCTAATAACTTCATTTTAATGACCTCTTTGAAGACCCTGTCTGCAAATAGAGTCACCTTCTGGGGTACCCAGGGTTAGGACTTCAATATGAGTTTGAGAAGGGACATGATTCATCCCATAACACCAAGTGAAATCTCTCTAAACTGGAAGTCTCCCCAAACTTCCTCTGCTGAAACTTTAGCAGGAACTGATGACCACTGATGCTGGTAACCCCTTGAGTCCCAAGGGGGATGAATTGCCAGGAGGCAACAGTGCGGGAAACCAGAGAGCAAGCCCTAGGACTAGGAGCAGGGGGTATAACACAAGGGAGCTGGGAAGATGGGTGCTGAGAGGGCAGGTCCTCTGCAGGCTCCATGTGAAATGAGGAGGCTGGACCAGAACCTGTGACTGCCCAGGAGTCCATGTAAACAGTTGTCCAGCTGACGAGTGGGCAGGGGAATCACAAAACATTTTTGTCTGTAAAGAAGGATTATTATAGGGCAATGCTTTCCTAGAAAGAAAGAAAAAAAAACAGAAAGTTCTGGAACTTTTGGCAAGTCTCTTCCTTGCCAGGAAGAGGAGGAGTTTAGAGTTCAGGGTACCTAACTTCCCTTCCAGCTCAAATGCTTTCAGATTCTAAGACAATCGTTCTTCTTTTTTTTGAGTTTTTATTTTTCTTTTTAGTCTCTTAGTTTTTAAGTTTTTTATTGAAGTATAGATGGTTAACAATGTTGTGTCAATCATTGCTATACAGAAAAGTAATTCAGTCATATATATATACTTTTTTTTATAAAATATTCTTTTCCATTGTGGTTTATCATAGGATATTGAATACAGTTCTCTGTGCTATACAGTAGGACCTTGTTGCTTGTCCACTCTATATATAAGAGCTGACATCTGACAACCCAACCTCCCTCACCATCCTTCCCTCAGTCCCCACCCCTTGGGAACAACCAGCCTAAGATGATGATTCTTCTTCATGATTTCTCTGGAAATACAATAACATTTTTTCTGGAACCAGCACATCGTAGGTACCCAGATAAACTCAGCTTCCTTCCTCCATCTGTCCCCTTTCATCCCTACAGCTATTCTCAGTTCCCAGTTCCTCCTCCTGGATTACATAACAGAAGAGATAGAAAGTGAGGTGGGGGGCAGAAAAAGCCCCAACAAGTTACACTCGAAAAGGCACATCTAAATGAAAGAAAGACAAATATCCATGCACGCTGACATAGTTGAACTCCCTGTCAATTCCCAGAGAACCTAGGCGACTCTTCGGAAGGTTGCCAGCACAAGTGTACCCGGAAGGTAAACATCTTCCTGACCTCAAGACCTCAGCAAGCACTTCCGTTTCTCACACCCCCAGGGTGAAGGCTCTGCTCCTTCATTAGACCCTGATGAATCCCTGTCACTCAGCCGCAGGAGCTGGGCAGGGATCAAGAGCCCAGCCTCTCCCCAGCCCTGCTTCTGGGCTGCCTTGGCCACGTAGGTCCCAGCGGTGACCGGGGATACCCAATCTCACCTGGGATTCACGAGCAGATGACTCTGCCAACGTGGGCCACCAGGCTCCTCTCACCCCTTCCCAGTGCCAAGTGGGCTGGGGAGAAAAGACCCCTCTCAGCTTGCCGGGTGAGCTGGACCTTCTGTCCCCAGGCCAGGCTGAGCCCGCCACACACAGCTCACAGCAGGGGATGAGCAGCTTGGAGTTGGGGCGGAGGAGTGCCCAGCAGGACCGTGGGGATGAGGTGCCCAGCTGCTGCTGCTGGTCTGGGTGCCAAGCAGGATGAGGAAAGAGACTGACTCCTGGCACCAAGTCCAGAGTCTCCCTCCAGGTGAAGCGCACCTCTCTGAGAACCTGATAGCAAGGTGGTTTGGTCTTCAAAGCGTTTTTTTCTTACATCATCTAATTTGAGCCCCACTGTAATCTTCTGAGATACTCAGGGCAATTATCATTCCCATTTTACAGATGAGGAAATCGAGAGTGTGCCCGCCTCCCACTCTAAGGGGCACTGCTCTCAGCTCCCACGCCCTGAAATTCTGGGTATGGTAACAAGAACAAATAAGCAGCCCAAAGCTCCAGACATCATGCAGCCCAATGCATGTAAACGCATCCACAGTTCCTGTTCTCAGAGAGTCCCCATCCCACCCTGTTACCTAGGAAGCCAGTTATGATGTGACAGAAAAAAAACCATGGAGTAAAGTCACTCCTGTTCAATGGACATGAGTTTGAGCGAACTCTGGGAGACAGTGAAGGACACGCAGTCCATGGGTTTGCAAAAAGTCAGACACATTGGCTACTAAACAACAACAACAAAAGTCACTGGAGCCCAGGCTCCAAAGCCACTGCCTACTAGCAGGTGACCTAGGACAAGTCAATGTCCTTCCCTAAGTTTCGATCTCACCCAGGATTACGGGGAAGGAAGGTGGTGAGATTTCACGGCGGGAGTCTTTCGTGTCCGCCTGACAGGCTTTGAACCGCAGCTGCCACCTCTAACGTGTGTGACCTCACACAGATCACTTTACCTCTCTGAGCTCCAGGTTCCTCAGTCATGTGATAAGGACAACAGCAGTTCATGTGTGTTTGCCCTTCTCTGTGTCCGGTGCTCTACACAGATGAACTCATCTAATCCTCACGACAACTCTGATGTCTGTGCCCCCATTTCACCGCTGAGGAAAGCTGGCTGTGAGAGGTGAAGACACTTGTCTGATGCCACACAGCCAGTAAGGGCAGCTAGGAATTCAAACCCACTCAGACCCCTGCCCTTCGCCCCCCCATGGACACAGCCAGACCTTCTCCTGGATGGCCCACACTGGACTGAATAGTGGCTGATATCGCCATGATGAACGCACAGTGCTAACCTACAAACCACTTGTCCACCTGGTACATGGGATGACTGTTCTGGTGACCCCAGAGGAGGCAGATGGGTTACCCCAGCCTTGGTGGTTTCCCCTTGAACTTAAGAACTGGATCTTACGCACCTCTGTCCCGCCACCATGACTAGTATCATGTCACCTTTCCCTCCCTGACCTTCTCAACCACTGCCCTCCAGCCATCCGCATCAGACCCTCCATCTGGGCCTATTGAAGTCTTAGGCCCAGTGGCAATCTCCCCTCCCCGCCGCTCCAAGTGCCATCATCCAGGGCACTTCCCCCTCTGCTCAGATGACCCGTTCTCCAACCTGGCCCTTCACCCCCGTGACTCCATCGCATCCACTCTTCTTTAGCTCCTTTTTCTAAGACATCATCCTGAAGTCATAAACTCACAGAGCATCATCCTGACCATGACCTTCCCAAAGCCTCCAAATCTTTGACCCCCACCAAGATCGTCACTCCATGAACACACACACACTACTTTCTCCCTGATTTCCGCTCTGTCTTCATGGTCCTCTCTCTCCAGCCCAGATCCCAGGGGCCATTGCTTCAACCTCTCCTGCTGACATACTTCCCTGGGACATCCTGGCCTTACCCAAGGTCCTCACATTGTACACACCTGGCTGAATCCCAAGCTAGAGCACCCAACTGTCTGACCTTACCATACTTACACTGGGATCACCAAGCACAGATAGAGGAAATTCTACAGCATGATAGACTGGCTTTCCATACTGCCCTTCAGGTAAAATCGAAAATCCTTACCATGGTCTTCAAGGCCTTGTACAATTTGCCACCTACCTCTCCAAACACATCTCTTTAATCCATGCAACAGATAATTATCAAGTACCTACTCAGTGCTCTTACAGGGCACTGTGCCCTCCTCTTTGCACCCTCTGTCCAGCCAGATGAGCTGCTGAATTGTGATCCCTCTCACCCAGTCCTCCCTCTGCTTAGAAGACACCCATCTCTTTCCCCTGAGACACCCTCTTGCTCCCTCTGAGGGTCTTGGCTTCAGGGAGGCTCCTCTGAGCAGCTTTGTCAGCCTCCTAACCTGGAGTTGGTGGCTCTGCCAACGGGCACACAATAACATCTGTCCATTCCTCAGGATGGCCCTTTTTGGTAAGATATAATAATCATATGATCTGGACTGCTCACTATGGTATATCCAAGGCTCAATAAATATTTTTTTCAAAGAAGGGAAGGAGACATATGTACGTATGTACTGTGCTGTGCTTAGTCATTCAGTCGTGTCCTACTCTTTGTGACCCCACAGACTGTAGCCTGCCAGGTTCCTCTGTCCATGGAATTCTCCAGGCAAAAATACTGGAGTGGGTTGCCATTTCCTTCTCCAGGAGATATTTCCAACCCAAGGATCAAACCCAGGTCTGCCACACTGCAGGCAGATTCTTTACCCTCTGAGCCACCAGGGAAGCCCAATAATACTGGAATGGGTAGCCTATCCCTTCTCCAGGGAATCTTCCTGACCCAGGAATTGAACCAGGGTCTCCTGCATTGCAGACAGATTTTTTTTTTTTACCAGCTGAGCTACCAGGAAAGCCCATATATACATATATATATGACACATATATAGCATATATATAGTATATCTATATAGCAGGGGTTTTAATTTGTATTTATTGATTTTATTTTTGGCTGTGCTGATGCTACACACAGGCTGTCTCTAGTCACAGCAAGCAGGGGCTGCTCTCTAGCTGCAGTGTGCGGGCCTCTCACGGCGGTGGCTCCTCTTGTGGAGCACAGGGTCTCGGACACCGAGGCTCAGTAGTTGCAGTTCCCAGGCTCTAGAGCACAGTCTCGATACAGTTGCGGCTCATGGGCTTAGTTACTCCGAGGCATGTGGGATCTTCCTGGACCAAGGATGGAACAGACGTCCCCTGCATTGCAAGGCAGATGCTTACCCACTGGACCACCAGAGAAGCCCAGCAGGTTTTAATAAATAGCTACAGAAATGAAGACTTTGCTGCAAAATCATTGTGCATGCATCCTGGTATTAGCCCGTCTGTCCAATTCTTAACTCCTGTGTGTCCCTTCCTCTGTAGCCTTTACAAACAAAGGAGGGGACCATTTCTCTGTCCCTCGAAAGAAGTCCAAAACCTTTCAGGGCCTCTCAGATAAGTGTGTTGAGAAGCTTTACTCCCTCTGCTTGAGTCCGTATGGGGCCTGGATGGTGGGGCCTCCCAAGAACAAGAGGCCAGAGGATGACATGTCTTCTCTGACCTCCTTTCTGGAAGGCTAAAGCCCAAGAGAAGCCCCCTGGAACCCATCTGTCTCACCTCCCTCTCTCTCTCTCTCTGCCCATGAAGTTCTGCTCAGTCTGGCATCCACATGGCCCCCCTGCTCTCTGATTCACCCACTTCTACTCAGGCTTGATGCCCCCCACCCCACCATGTTGCCATGGCAAAAATGCTAGGCTTTGGGTCAGAATGATGAGCATACTGTCAGCACGGGGCCAGCTGTGAGGTTTGGGGCAAGTCACTCAGCAACTCTGATTTCTCTTCTCATCTATGAAAGAGGAGATGGTCATCACCACCTTGCCTAGCTGTGCTGTGGGGGCAATGGAGTCAATTGCTGCAAGACTCTGGGGAAGTTTTCTGTAGACGTTTGACAACACAGCCTATAATCCTCGCCATCCTCCCCAGCCCACCTCCTCTATGAAGTCTCCCCAGTGACCATGGCCCAGCCTCTCCCCTAATCAGCATTGCTGCTCAGGGAATTTTTCTTATTTGTCAGGATTTGTTGTTGTTTGTTGTTTAGTCACTCAGTCCCTTTACTACACTATGAATTGTAGCCTGCCAGGTTCCTTTGTCCATGGGATTTCCCAGGCAAGAATTCTGGAATAGGTTGCCGTTTCCTTCTCCAGGGCATCTTCCCAACCCAGGGGTCAAACCTACATCTCCTGCATTGGCAGGCAGATTCTTTACCACTAAGCAGAGGAAATGGCAACCCACTCCAGTATTCTTGCCTGGAGAATCCCATGGAGGGAGGAGCCTGGTGGGCTACAGTCCATGGGGTCGCAAAGAGAAGGACACGACTGAGCAACTTCACTTCACCAGGGAAGCCCTTGGAAAGGTATAAATAAGTGTCTCCAATGGAAAAAAAAAGTAAAGATGTTTAATTATATGTTTTATGTTCCAAAAACCAATGATAACAATGATACCCACCTTACAAGCCATTATTGTAAGGACTAAATGAATTCATATGTTATGTATATGAATATGAATGTATAAATATAAATATGAGTTAATCCATGTGCATATGAATTAAACAAATTAATATAAGCGTTTAAAATAATGCTGGGCACATGGAAAGTCTAAATGCGTATTAGCTATTTTTATCATCGTCATCATCATTATATGCTGATACCCCAGAAACTGGTGACAGCAGCTGCCTCTGGGAAGAGGGAATAGAGTCCTTAGGGGACAAGGAAGGCAGCAATTTGCCTTTTCTGTGCACAGTTCTTTTTAACTTTTAAACCATATGGATGTATATTACCTATGAAAATGAACTGGTTCTAGGGACTTCCGTGGTGGTCCAGCAGTTAGGACTCTGAGCTTCCAGTGCACAGGGTGCAGGTTCGACCCCTGGGTGGGGAACTAAGATCCTGCAAGCCACACGGCCAAAAGTAAAAAGCAAAGTTAAATGAACTGGTCCTAAATTTTTTAAAAATTGCAGACGAACGGCAGAGTCAACACACAGAGAGCCCTGGATCAGTGACAGTTATTTATTTGGTTCCAGGTCATCTGCATCCCGGCTCTGTCACTGAATCCCTGTCCTCTATCACAACCATGTTGGCAGTGTTTCCTCCTGAGCTGCTGACCCAGGATGGTATGAAGTCACTAAACCATGAAACCTTCGCATGAACCCTGGGAGCCGGGGAACATCACTGTCTTCATGTTAGACGTGAGGAAATTAAAGAGCCTGAAGACAAAAAACTAGCCCAGGAGCCTACAGATAGTAAGTGACAGAGCCAGGATCCTCCAGGTGTGTCTGCCTTCCCAAACTAGACTCTAGATCCTCCGTTGTTACAGCTCCAGCCCCACCTGCCCCATCCCTATCCCACCCAGCCAGTCTGTACATGGCCCGGCCCCTCAAAACAGGCCAGGGTTCTAGAGAAAACAGCTTCTGTCATCTTTCTTTATATGTTCGAGCCTTTTCCCTCCTTCGTTCTCCAAATAATAACTATAACTTTCCTAGCTGTAAGCAAGAATGGGTACTTGTTAAATATTTGCTGAACTGAATTAAATTAGACTTGCCAGAAACATAGTCCCATTCCAAGTCATGCCGTCTTCATCATCATTATCATCATCAGAGATAAATATTACAGGAGGTGTCTATGCTCCGCTATGCTCTGGAGGAAATCCATAAGTAAGTAAATGAAGTCGCTCAGTTGTGTCCGACTCTTTGCAACCCCATGGACTGTAGCCCACCAGGCTCCTCTGTCCATGGGATTCTCCAGGCAAGGGTACTGGAGTGGGTTGCCATTTCCTTCTCCAGGAGGAGATCAACAGATCTAGAAATTCTGACAGGTCTAGAAGGAGCTTCTGGATAATACTATAGGGAAGGGAGAAGGGCTATGAATGCCCTGAGAAGCTCTGAAAACGTGCTCAGAGCTGTCTAGTCTCCCTTCTCATCCCCCACACACCCATATACACACTTGCGACACACTCTCAGCTGAGATAGGGTGTTTCAGCCACCATTCTATCATGGTCGGGGCAGAAGCTTTATTGAGCAATTACAGAGCTGCTGTTGTACCGCAGTTATCAACTCCAGGAGGAAAGGAGCTTAACTGGGCTATCTCCCTTACCTCCAGGCTCCGGCTGGTATACCTGGCAGACACCTGTCAGCTCCGGAGCCTGCAGGGCCAGCAGGCTGCCTCTCAGGTCTGACAACCTCAAGGCCTCGCAATGTGGGGCTGGCCCCAGGGCTGGGCAAGGTGCTTCCACTCAGATGGAGAATAGACGGGGTTGGGGGAGGTTCTCAGAAGATCCCCCAAAGACAGCATTCTCCTTCACCACCCGCATCCTTGGAAGAAGGAGCCCACCCTGCTCTGTAAACCAGGCACCTAATCCTCCAGGGCATCTAGAGACAGGAGCTTCCCCAAGTGTTCCGGGTAACAGAATGAGAGACATTATCATGGATCCAAACAAATATTGCTGTGATTTATGTCAAAAGGTATTCTGTCTACATTTTCCTCTAGGAGTTTCACAGTATCTAGTCTTATATTTAGGTCTATAACCCATTTTGATATAGTGTGCATATACAGTGGAATATTACTCAGCCATAAAAGGAATGAAGTGATATCATTTGCAGCAATACAGATGGACCTAGAGATAATTTTACTAAGTCAGACAAAGACAAGTATCATATCATATCAATTATGTGTGGGATCTAAAAAATGATACAGATGATCTTATTGTTTTTTATTCATTTATTTATTTATTTTCTTTCAGATGATCTTATTTGCAAGCCAGAAATAGACTCACTGATATAGAAAACAAGCTTCCAGTTACCCAACGGGAAAGGGTGGTAGGGATAAATTCGAACTTTGGGATTAAGAGATACACACTACAGTATATAAAGTAGATACACAACAAGGACCTACCGTATAGCACAGGACACCTTAGTCAACATCTTGTAATTATCTATAATGGAAATTTTTTTAAAAGAATTGATGTAGATATACTGATAGATATATT
Source organism: Antilocapra americana (assembly GCA_007570785.1). Classification (NCBI taxonomy): domain Eukaryota; kingdom Metazoa; phylum Chordata; class Mammalia; order Artiodactyla; family Antilocapridae; genus Antilocapra; species Antilocapra americana. The sequence goes on from ML660774.1 coordinate 23,749,185, forward strand.
GATATTGACAAAGATGTGTGTGTGTGTGTAACTGAATCACTTTGTTTTACACTTGAAACATTGCAAATCAACTGTGCTTCAGTTGAAAAAACAAGAACCTTCCTCATGAGAACTAGCCTGTGCAGCTAATAAAGTTCACAAAACACCTGCTGCCCATAATCTCATTAGCTATTATTTCACCACAATCCATCAAGGTCAACAGGACAAGTGCAATATCCTTATTTTCAGATGAGTCACAATAAAGTGTCCAAGACCACGTAATTAGCTACTGACATATATCAGGTCTGTCCATCCAAAATTGCCAGTAACAATGAGACACCGCAGGTCTTCTACCTCTGAATTCAAAGAGCGAAGGGTGGCCTTGACCTGGCAAAGCTCCAGGGGAGTCAGAGCAGTGTTTCTCGACAGGACCACACACAGATGGCAAGACCACAGGTCCCATCGTGGACTCAGGAGGTGTGGGGGCTAGTAGCCACACCCAAACTCTTCTTTATTCCCTGCTTTTCTCTGTGCACAGGACCGACCAGGCAACTGGTCAACCTCAGCAAACTCTCAAATGCCCATGGAACAAGGAACTGAGTGCAGAGTGCTGTGCTCTTCCCCATCCCAGCTCAGGTTCTGCTTGCAATCTCAGACTCAGGGTTGCAACCTCCTTCTCCCCACAGAGATACCATCTGTTCTCCTGGCTTCAGGCACCTCCTATCTCCTCTAGACTGAAGCCTTGCTTGGCCATCTCTGCCCTCACCTCAGTCCCAGGCCCCATCTCTAAAGCCATTAAGGACATTTGCATGGGGATGCCTTGCCTTGTGGTAAGCTATGAGCCTGAAACGAAAGGGATTCTAGTCTCTTTTGGGGTCTCTCTCTCTCTCATCATCTCAAAATCCTCTCTGGTCCTTTGTATTTCCAACTACCAAAATTTGCAGCAATCATTTTCTCTCTTTTTTTTCAAGACTTTTTTTTTTAATGTGGACCATTTTTTTTTTTTTCAAGGAAATGTATAGCATTCTAATGTTTATTGTTTTAAGAAAATTCACAGCAATATAGGAATGCCTGGTAGGAATGAAAACCGCATTGAATTTTTTTTTTTTATTATTGTTTTGCCATACATTGTCATGATATCACCATGGGTTTACATATGCTTCCCCTCCGGGTCCCCCCTCCCTCCTCCCTCCCCCCCGGGAAATCTCGCTGCACCAGTCCCGAGCATCAATCCTGGGCTGGCGATTGATTAGACACATGACAATTAACATGCTTCAATGCCCTTCTCCCATCTCATCCCACCCTTACCCTCATCCACAAAGTCCACAAGTCTATTCTATACATCTGCGTTCCTTTTGTTGTCTCCCATGTTGGGTTCTCATTACTGTCTTTCTAAATTCCATATATATGTGTTAATATACTGTATTGTTGTTTTTGCTTCTGGCTTACTTCACTCTGGATAATGGGCTCCAGTTTCGTCCATCTGAGTAGAATTGCTTCAAATGAATTTTATTTTAATGCTGAGTAATATTCCATTGTGTATATGTACCACAGCTTTCTTATCCATTCGTCAGCTGATGGGCATCTAGGTTGCTTCCATGTCCTGGCTATTGTAAACAATGCAGCGATGAACATTGGGGTACACGTGGCTCTTTCAATTCTGGTTTCCTCGGTGTGTATGCCCAGCAGTGGGATTGCCGGGTCATATGGCAGGTCTATTTGCAGCTTTTTAAGGAACCTCCACACTGTTTTCCATAGTGGCTGTACTAGTTTGCATTCCCACCAACAGTGTAAGAGGGTTCCCTTTTCAAATGTGGACCATTTTTAAATTACTGAATTTGTTATAATATTGCTTCTGTTTTATGTTTTGGTGTTTTGGGTTGTTGTTTTTTTTTGGCCACAAGGCATGTGGGATCTTAACTCACCGGCCAGGGGTTGAACCCACACCCCCAGCGTTGGAAGGCGAAGTCTAAAACACTGGACCATCAGGGAAGCCCCTCATTTTCTTGATGTCAGATCTCATCACATTCTACTAAAGTTTCAAGGCTGACCTACAGAAAGGGCATCACTGCTCCCTTCATGGGCAAAGACAGAAAGACCAATACATTTGCCATAAAGAGTCCCTACTCCCCTTACCTATGGCCCTGACTTGAGCTCTATGAGGCTGACGGTGTCTCTTTTCCTTTTCACCCTGCACACAGGACACGCCTGGCATGCAGTAGGGGCTCAGAAACTCTCCCCACACCGACCGCTTGGAATTTACACGTCTTCTTTTTTTTAACTGGAATATAGTTGCTTGACAATGTTGTGTTCATTTCTGCTATACAGTAGGAACTTACAGTTCTTAACACTGGTCCATTTCTAGTGTTTTTCCAACTATGGGAAAGAAAGCAGGAACAAACAGAAGGGGCAGGGTATTTAGGGACCACTTCCGCTATGTCTGGCTTCTTTCCATTTTTAAACCTGTCTGACTCCATCCGTCTACCCAGCCCTACTCTCTGACAGGTCCTAACAAACACGCTCTGAACTCTGGACACATAGATCTTGGCCAGAGCAGCGTAATTCAGGAAGCAGGGCCCAGCCATGGCTGCTCTGCAGAATAAGCAACTAAGGTGATTTCAGGAGGTGAGAATCACAAGTCTCTGCCTCCGAAAGGCACTGCCTCTCTTCTCACCAGCGCTGGAATCCCTACTGACAGGGAACAAAGCCCGGCTCTGTATAACCAGGGATGAGGCTGCAAAAGCAAATATTGAGCTAAATATTGACTTAAATTCATACTAGGGTGTAAAAGACTACCAGCAGATCCTTCCCTGAGAGCAAATTGATGAGGATACCTGAAAAGAGGGGTGAAATCTCCTGACAGTGGAAGAGAAGGAGCAACCAGAATCAAGGGCATTAAGAGGCTTCTCCCAGTGAGAAAGAACTGGGCTGGGGATCAGTGACATGAATCCTAGTCCCACCTCTGCTGACATCAGGAACGTGATTCCAACTCTTTCAGCCTCAGTTTACAAGTCTATAAAATGGGCTAATTAAGCTAATCATTCCCTAAGGTCCTTATAAAATCTGGCAAACTGTGATCCAATCATGTCCGTTTGGTCACCTGCCTACGTGGTTCTGTATTCTTAACCTAGCACTATACACAGAGCAACTGTTTGTCATAAAGGTACCTGAAAACCCTCATTGTTCAGACCATCAGCTCAACAATGACTCCCAAGTCAATTCAGAGCCCAAGGTCATCACAACCTTGAAGAACATGAAGAGAAACTAAAGACTGATCCCCATATGCTTACAATCCTTTGGAATAACAGGAGCTGAGGCTCAATGAAACACGAAACAAGATGCTGTGATGGCACATATGAAATTACAGTAATCCCCCAGATTTGTAGAGTGATTTGCTATTAATCACCTTCTTTCATACTCATTATCTGATTTGATCTTCTCTAAATCCAAGTGAAGTAGACAGGGCAACAGCATCACTCCCATCTTATAGACTTAGAAACTGAGTCTTGGAACTTCCCTGGTGGTCCAGTGGCAAAGACTCCACGCTCCCAATGCAGGGGGCATGGGCTTGACCCCTGGTGGGGGAACCAGATTCTGCTTGCTGCAACTAAGACCTGGTGCAAAGAAATAAGTAAATACTTTTTTAAAATAGTTATCCATTTTAAATATAGCAGTGTGTGTACATGACCTTCCCAAATTCCTAACTATCCCTTCCCCGCTAGTGTTTAGCACACGGGAGTCTGCTCATTGTTATGTGGCAGCCAAGACGGGAGGTGAGTTTGTGGGGGAGAATGGATACATGTATATGTGTGGCTGAGTCCCTTTGCTGTTCACCTGAAACCACCACAACACTGTATATCAGCTATACCCCCATATAAAATGTTTTTGGCGTAAAAATAAAAATAAATTTTAAATCAAAAAAGAAAAGACTAGAAATTGAGTCTCTGGCAGAGGAATTGCAGCAAGTAAGTGGCAGCCAGGACTCAAACTCCGTCAGTCACCCTACTGCAACCTCCAGATCCGAAAGTGAGCTAGAAAAGGGCAGAGGGAGACAAACCCTGGAGAGAAACCCAAGTGACCTGCAAAAGCAATGGGTGCTAAAAAAAAAAAAAACCCTCATTCACTGGAGCCTGAAATCACCCCCCCACCTCCTGCTTTTCTGTGCTGTCTGCCTGCAGCTGGGAGGGGCTGGGACAGCTCCCCGTCTCCCCGACAGTCCGTTTGTCCATCCCTCCGTTGACTGCAGCCAGCAACAACGTGATGAGCTGCTATGCTCTGCTTCCCCTCGAGCTCCGCCCAGCCAAGGCCAGGTTCACTCCGCGATCTTTGCAGAGCAGGAGACTCCTGCCCCGTGACTAATCGAGCAGGTAGCACAGAAATAAGATCAAACTCAACCAGGAAAGGAGGTGGAGGAGGGAGAGAGAGAGAAAGCAAAATAAAACAGAGAAAGAAAGAAAGCCGCTTTAATAATAGGGTAATTGCCCTGTTTAGGATTACAATCTGCCAGAGTTTCACTAAACTTTATGACACACGATGACAAGTTAATAGGCCAGAAACCTCACCGTGTGTGCATAAAACAGAGGCCCTAGCCTCTTTGGGTGGGGAGGTCAGACCCCAATGGCTCCCCCACAAAAAAAAAAAAAAAATCCAGCCAGGTGTGGGGGAGGGGGCCAAGAAGGTAGAGAAACTGGTTATTTCTGTTGTCAAAGTGGCCCCAGCAATAAATCACCATGCATAATACTGTCATCCATCAAAGGAGAGCTCTGGCTGCCAAGGCCTTTGAAGTGGCAGCACCTGTAATTTCCCACCTATAAAGGTAGCTTTGTGTGTCTGTCATGCTGGAAGCTGACAGGAGACACAGGAAAATTTTGGGCCTTCCCCCCAGCAGCCAGCCCGTGAAGCGCCCCACCTGGCGTGGCCTGGGCCAATGGCTGCCAGGGCTCTAGCTGCCAGCAGATCGATCAGGGAGGTACGGGCGGGGAGAGGCTTGCCCGTGTGCCCTCAGTGCCAACCCCCAGGGAGGCAGGCCTGAGTGGGCCTGAGGCGGGAGGCAGTGTCTCCAGGGACGCCACCCTGTCATCAGAGCCTCCCGGGAACCTCCCCAGCCAGGGCACCTCCGCAGACGTAACTGGATAAGGCTCAGAGGTGGGGGTGCGGCCGTGGACTCTGAGGGCCTCCGTCTGTCCAGGAATCTGGGCCCGTTGCTGCTGCTCCGGCCTCAGGGGGAGGGCTGGGTGCAAGCCGAGTGAGTCAGCTCTGCCTGCCGTCATAACCAGGAGCCACAGGCGGAATGCCCTCAGCAACTGAACCATATTTTCTCATAGTTTCGGGGTCTGGAAGTCCAGCATCCCAGGGTCGGCAGGGTTGTTTGTGAGGCCTCTTTTCTGGGCTTGTAGATGGCCATCTTCTTCTCTCTGTGTCTGGCTGCGGTCTTCCTGTGAGTCTGTGCCAAGTGCCCAAATGCCTTCCTCTCACTAGGACCCACCCTAACAACTCTGTGCTAACTTAATGGTCTCTTCAAAGACCTCTGTCTCCCAATTCAGTGCATTCTGAGGGACTGCAAATTGGGTCTTCAACATACAAATGTGTAGAACGCAATCCAGCCCATAACGGAACCCCAAATCTCGGCCCAGGGGTACCCACTCCACTGCCGAGATGGAGCAAAGACCCTAAAAGCCACCTGTTTCACGGCAACTGGGATAAATCTGAGTTAACTGAACCCAGCCCTCTCATGCCCCACGTCACCAGGAGGGGATCTGTTCCTAAGCTTCCACAGACCCTGCATGCCCACATCCTGTCCAAGAGCCGCCTCGCTTCTGCCTCCCACGGTGAGATTATTTCCAATGTGACCTGGACCAAGATCCCAAGCCGGCTCTACAAAGGGACATGTATTGGGCACACATCAGGTCCCAGTGCTGCTTTAAGAACCCATACAGCTTCATCTACAGGACCACCTATGAGGTAAGTACACCAGGAAACCGTGAGGGAACCTGCCCACAGGCAGAGTTAGCCAGGCCCAACCTGGCCTGGTACCTGAGTCTCTGAGACCCCTGATCCCCTGATTCCATCCCCTTTGCTTCTCAGTCTCCTCTTCGCAAGCCCAGGTCCTCAACAGTCAACAGTGCGGCTGGTACCACCGCTGCCCCTGAGAGCCTGCTGAGCGGCTGAGAGTTAAGGATTCGCCTTTAACATTTTATAGGGGCTTTAAAGCCACTTTTATCTGTGGGGCACTTTCCCAAAATCGTGGCCGTATACATTTATGTGTTTTATATAAGCACATCTATGGTTTATCAACAGCGATGCTTGCATGCATTTGTTTGGTGAGCCAGCTCAGATCTGAGTTCCTGGGAACCCAGGCCAGTCCCCGGGGTCTCCAGGCTGACAGCCTTCCTTCTGCCAAGAGTCTCTTCCCTTCTCTAGACTCATTTTCCTGGGGGATAAATGAAAGGGTCGAAAACTAAGTTGTCTCTACAAACTCTTTCTCCACTGGCACTTCTGATTCTTAAGAAAACCCTGAAGAAAGAAATGGTGAGCTTTGCCTTAAACAGTCCTCTGCCCCTTCAAACAGAGCTGAAACCTTAGACCCAAAGCTGCCAGTGTCCTGAGGCAAACAGAGGACTAGCAAGGCCTCCTACATACCCAGGCAGGAAAGTTCCATACCCACGACCATCTGGACAAGAGTCAGTCCATCCATGGAGGGGGCACCAGCCCCTCACTGTCTGACGGTGTCTGAGACCCTCCAGCTTCATTTCATCTTCTCCTCCAACCTCAAATTTCGCATGGGTGTCACAGGTTCAATCCCTGGGTCGGGAAGATCCCCTAGAGAAGAACATGGCAACCCACTCCAGTATTCTTGCCTGGAAAAATCCCATGGACAGAGGAGCCTGGTGGGCTACAGTCTGTGGGGTCGCAAAGAGTCGGACACAGAGTGACTTAGCACATCAGCCCCACACCACACAGCCCCCGAGGCGCCTACAAAACCCACAATCACTGCATCCATGAATGCCAGAGAAGGGTGAGGGGGCGTTTCCCAGAGCTGAGGGGCCCTTTCTCGAGGTTTTGAATCCTGACCACGATTCCCGAGGCCACGACACTCTGCTCCTGACAGAACCGAGGACACGGCTTCATAGTCTGGTTTCCTGAGGAGCCCAACTGGGGACACCGTGAGCGAGTGAGCGCTTCAGCCTCCTGCGCCTCTTCTGTAAAGTGAAGGGTTTGGGCTCCAGGGTTCGGTCTCCCTCTCAGGGAGGTACCCACCTGTGGAGGTACCCGCAGGCATCTCACAGCCACACTGGTGTAAACACACAACACCGTCGCGTGTGCGTGCACACTCAGACAATCAGGGGCCCGCCGCCTCGCCCCTCACCCTCACGCACCTCTCCCCATCTCCAGAGCAGCTCCCGGGAAAGGAAGGGCCCCGCAGAGGCTCCGCAGAGGACAGCTTCTTGGCAGAGACAGCAGTGGGCGGAGTGGAGCGAATTTTTTCCTTTGAGGCCCAGAGCGCTGTCAACCCTCCTCAGCTGCCCTGGGGCCTGACAGCCACCGAGATTTACGACTTGGACAGCTTTGATCCAGGCCTCTGATAAACATCAGGAACAGCTCTAAGCACCAGCCCCTACCCCCACCAAGGAGCTTTATGGACGGGAATAAAACAGCCCCCAGACAGGGTGCCTAGGGCAGGCTGGGCCTTGAAGTCCCCTCATCAAGCAGAGCCTCTGGCCAGGGTTAGTCCCTGCCATCTGGGGAGAGGACACAGGGGCCAGGCCGCAAACCACCAGGGACACTCCAGAGGGTCGTGGAGTTCCCATCAAAAGCAAACCCGGAAAAAGAAGACAAATTGGCCCCGTCCACGCCCCTGAAATCCCCTCACACGTGTTCACCTGTTCTTCTAAACATGTCACCCACAGTCTCTCTAAGCAGAGACCAGAGAGCATACCAGATAAGACATGAGCTGAGAAAAGCACTCTCCACCCACCGGGCCCGTGGGCCCCCATCCTGTTGGTGACACTGTTGTTAGCGACAATGCGGGTGGTAAAGCACTGGATTAGATCATTCCTGCCTCCTCGCAGAGAGGACAGAAGGCAGGATACTGGCCAGGTGACCGCAGAATCCCTGTGGGCCTCAGTGTGGCCCCCTAGGAGGGTGGGGAATCGTGAGGCCTCACAGAACAGCCCCAGCTTCGCCCCGTGGGAAGGTTTCCCCAACACAGGGCCGCATATGAGGCCCGAGACGCCCAAGAGTGTCATCTGGAAATTTCCTCGGATGGGTTGGCTGAAGTTTCCATTTTCAGCCATTCCCCTAAAATTGCTCCCCTCGGGAATGCAGGATCGGCCGGCATGGAGAGCAAGAAGGGCCGTCATAAAGCCAGCCAAACAGGCAGCAGCTCCGCCCTCAGAATCCGCAGTCCCTCTGGCTTCGCCCCTAACCCGTTGTGTGACCTCCAGAAAGTCACTGAGTCGTCAGCAATCGTGCCACCAAGATGGGAATACTATAAATGTTGAACCTAACATGCGGGACACCATGACCAATTCTAGAACTCGATAGCTCTAAACATGAGACCTTGCTATTGTTATTCCCAGTGTGTGAACCTCTTGGTCTGGCTACCTTGAATGACATCAAGAGACAAGCATCTTAAGAGACACGCCCCAGAAACACGCAGCCACTCGGGGGCCCAGCAAGCCCGTCTCTGGCCGCGCAAGCAGGAATAGATATGTGTGCGCTGAACGCCAAACTGGGCCTAATGACCCTGGCCTGTCTCACAGGGTCATCTTGAGAAATAGCTGATGTCAGAGCCTGAGCCAGAGCAGCTGTTCCCCATTTGCACTCAACAAGAGGCAAGGGCCTTGAGTTACAGCGGGAGGGATTAAGATTCAACATGAAGAACAGCTTCCTGGCAAAGATGGTTGGGAAACACGGCAGTATGTCCCAGGGCCTGCCGTAGACATGCCTTCTTCAAGGAGTCTTGAAAGAAGAAGGAAGGCAGGGGATCTGCCCAGGTCAAGTGGTCCATCCTGCTGAAGGCAAGGGCCTGGACTCTACACCCGCCAGGCAAGGCCCCGCTAGACACGGGATGACCTCGACGGCTCCTCACAACCAGAAATGTTGATCCTGAAAATCTCCCCACACCCTGTATGGTGAGAAGAGAATTCGGACGCATCTTGGGACTAATCCTCAGGTCCTATTTTCCAGACTCCACTAGCAGTGGTCAGCCTTAACAACAGAGGAGGAGAAGGGACTTCCCTGGCCATCCAGGGGTTAGGACTTCACCTTCCAAAGCAGTTGATGCAGGTTTATTCCCTGGTTGGGAAGCTAAGATCCTACGTGTCTCGTGGCCAAAAACCCAAAGCATAAAACAGAAGCAATATTATCATAAAGTAAATAAAGACTTTTGAAATGGTCCACATCCAAAAAAAAAAAAAAACAAAAAACCTTAAAAAGCAACAACAAGAGGAGAACAATTGATTTCCAAATGCTCTGGAGACCAAGACAGAAACGTATCAACCAGCGCTGAGAGAAAACCCTGCTCTCCCAGGAACAGAGAAATCATAAGATCAGAACCTTTCATTGCCAGAGGGAACCATCCACCCATCTCATAGATGGGGAGACTGAGGCCCACCTAAGACATGGGCAGTTACTTTGAATCAGAACTGGGATGGGAAAACCCTGATAAGGAGTTTGGCTTTACCACTAACCAGCTGTGTGACCTCTGGCAAATCAGGTAACTTCTCTGGTCCTCAGCAGCCTTGTCTCCAAGATGAGAATTTTATGAATGCCAAACCTAATCGTGGGGTATCATCACTAATTCTAGAACTCTATAGATCTAAACATTAGACCATACTGTCGTTGTTCTCAATTTGTGAACCCTTCTGTTAGTCTAGCTGCCTTGAACAAAGACCTCTAACTTGGAAGTAATTCTAAATGTTCAGATGAGCAGAAAAACAAGGTGTTTGGTCTCTAAGACCAGGGAAGGTATGTAATTAACCTTAGATATCCTCCCATCAAGGCCCACCCATTCTGCAGGTGAGGAGATGGAGGGGTGTCCTCGAACACTCAGGGAGCATGGGAAGGGATGCTAAGGAGCAGTTCTGTGCTACTCTGGTTCCAGGGGAGGGGGGTCCAGCCCACTCCCCGGTCCTGGGGGTGTCCAACGCATTATTAACTTGAAATCCCAGGTTGTTCCTTAGCAGTCCTAACCCCTTCCATAGCCCCCAGCTACCTGATCCTGGGGTTGGTACCCAGAGGGTCCTTCAAAGCCTTGACTACTAACTTGATTGCAACGTGGAGTGTCACGGGCACCAGAGTTGGAAGAGGGATGGTCCAAGGGCCTTTCTTTCCCAGCCTTCTTTCTGAAGCCTTCCTGCCCCTTCTCTTCTCCAGCCCCTACCCCACACACTCCTCCTCCTGCTCCGAGGTCAATCCTCACCCAAGATAAGGGCAACCCAACCGAAAGGCATTCAAAGACACTCAGTGAGCGTCTCTTGTTTACAAGTCTCTACAGGAGCAAATATGGTCTGATTTGCTTCCTGCCGCCCCATCCAATCATCATGTCAAGTAGTTATCTTTATACACCTTTCAAGAGAAGGAAACCAAGGGTCAGAGAAGTTGGCCTTGCTGTCCCGGTCACACAAGGAGCAAGCCTGGCAGGTCTGGAGATCAAAACCCAGTCTCCGTGTTCTGAAGCCAGCCCTCCTTTCCTGGGCAGCTGACCCAGCCCAGCCCTGGGCTCCACACCAAACCCTCTTCCTGAACGTTCCCGACATCACTTGCCAGTTCTGACATCACAGTCTTCATCTTTTCCCCCAGCCTGAGTCTCCTTCTCGGTGAAGTCCCATGGCATTGGCAGCGCCCCTTCTGTGTTTTGGGGTCCTAGAACAGATGTCCTTCAGCCCCTTGCCTACCTGGGCTTCCAAGCAGTCAGGTTCTCTGACGCTATGAGCCTCCTGCTTCAGGGGAGGGGCCATCTCCTCTCTGTTACCTGGGTGACCACCCCATCTGTCATGGCATCCTACATACAGGTTAAAAGACATGCCTGCAGAAAAGGACTCCTCAGAGAGCCTGCTGTTGGACTTTGCCAGATGCCCCTAGCCATGCATGGACTCAGATGCCACAACCAGAACTCCTGGAAACACCCCGGACAGGACCACAGCAGCAGAGCAGGCAAGGGAAGACTCTGGAGTGGGACTGGCTAGTCGGAAACTCCTGGGCCAGCTTCTTATCTGTGCCTCAGTTTCCTCACCATAAAATGGAAATAGGAGGCCCTACTTCGTGTCCAGGCAAGTGTGAGTCGCTCAGTCCTACCTGACCCTTTGCAACCCCATGGACTGTAGCCCGCCAGGCTCCTCTGTCCATGAGGAGTCTCCAGGCAAGGCTACTGGAGTGAGTTGCCATTCCCTTCTCCAGGGGATCTTCCCCACCCAGGACCTGAACCCAGGTGTCTCATGTCTCCTGCATTGTAGGCAGGTTCTTTATCACTAGCACCACCTGGGGAGTTCAGTTTCCTCGTCTATGAAATGGAGATATGAGGACCTATCTTGCGGACCTCGTTAATTGAGTTAATATGTGTAAGAGATTAAAACAGACCCTGGTCTGTGCTTAGTACAACGTACATGTAATTAAGTGAAAGTAAAAACTTATCCCCTTCAGTTTTAAAATCACAGACCAGGAATCCAGTCCCAGGAGTGGAGAATCTCAAGGTTGGAAAGAGCCATCTCCCTCCCAGAACAAGAGTCCTTTCCACCACAACCCCTGAGGATGAGCAGCAGGTTCTAGAATACCTCTAAAGACAGGGAGCTCATGACCTTACAGGAGCCTATCCCAGTGTTAGGCCATTTTTTTTATTGAAATATAGTTGATTTATAACATTTTAGGTGTACAGCAAAGTGATTCGGTTATACATATGTGTATGTATTCTTGTTCAGATTCTTTTCCATTATAGTTTATTATAAGATATTGAATGTAGCTCCCTGTGCTATACAGTCGATCCTTATTGCTTATCTATTTTATATACAGAGGATTTCAGTCCTGAATATTCATTGGAAGGACTGATGCTGAAGCTGAAACTCCAGTACTTTGGCCACCTGATACAAAGAACTGACTCATTGGGAAAGACCCTGATGCTGGGAAAGATTGAAGGTGGGAGGAGAAGGTGATGACAGAGGATGAGATGGTTGGATGGCATCACTGACTTGATGGACATGAGTTTGAGTAAACTCCAGGAGTTGGTGGTGGACTGGGAAGCCTGGTGTGCTGCAGTCCATGGGGTCGCAAAGAGTCGGACACGACTGAGCGACTGAACTGAACTGAGCACATTTTGTTTTGTTTTGTTTTTAGCCTGAGTTAGAAGCCGTCTCCCTGGAGGGTGCACCTCCCAGCCTGAGCCCTGAGCCTGCTCCCACCCACATGACAGTCAACGTTCCCTCCTCACCCCTGCCCCGGGCACCCGCAGCTGTGCACCATGATTTATGGGCGCTTTCCATGCTGGCAGGCAATGCAAACCAGCCTGGCACATTCCTGCCTGCTTTCCGCACCTTCCCTCCTGAAGTCCCCAGGCCAGCATTCCAGCACGCACACCCATGCTCACAGCCCCAAGGATGGCTCAGCTGGGCCAGCTGTGTCCAGAGGCAGTGGACGGGGCCGAGGGACACAGCAGAGAATGGGCTCTGAGCAAAGCCTTCAAGCCCAGGTCTAAAGACACGGGAAGGAGAGGCTCTTCATATAGGCAGAATCAACAGGTGGGGGCACCCTGGGAGGCACCAGGGTATCTCTTGCCTTTTTTAAGGTCTCGTGCTTTGGGGGTTAGAGAGGGTTTCCCAGGTAGCTCAGCGGTAAAGAATTCGCCTGCCAATGCAGGAGATGCAGGTTCAATTCCTGGGTCAGGAAGAGCCCCTGGAGGAGAGCTTGGCAACCAACTCCAGTATTCTTGCCTGGAGAATCCCATGGACAGAGGAGCTTGGTGGGCTACAGTCTTGGGGTCACAAAG
>ML660774.1:23763385-24006804 GCA_007570785.1 Antilocapra americana
TGTTACACACACATGCACGCACCCTTATTACACACACATGCACGCACCCTTGTTACACACACACGCATCCTTGTTACACACGCATGCACCCTTATTACACACACATGCACGCAGAAAGAGAGTAGAAAGAAATACAGAATGGTAAGAGTAACCATTTTACATAGTAGGCTGACGGGTTAGTTTTAGTTCTTTTTTACGCAGGTACACGTGTTGTAAATTTCTTACATTCGGTGTACATTACTTCCATAGCCAAAGGAAAACTGGCGATGCCTCCTAACATACGGAGATGCGGGCAGCCCTCCCCGTAGTGTGCCGTATGCAGGCCTAGCCTCCCAGGCGCTGTCTGTGGCTCACGCACGGGTGTGCAGACAACCAGCCTCTACCAGCCTCCCTGCTGAGCCCTCCCTGCACTCCTTTGGGGCTGCCCGCTGCCCAAGGCCAGCCCAGCTCCACTCGGAGCCTGGCAGTAGATGTTGGGTTTTGACAGGATTACCCAACCTCACAGAAGGGTCTTGGCTTCCCGCAGAGGAGCCCATAACACAAGTCCGGTGGGAAGTAACAGCAACCTCACAGAGACTGAAAGGGAGCGATCCCCCTGTAGCCCCCACGGTAGGTGGCAGTGGGGTCTCCCGATGGGCTCTAAGGGTCTTGCCAAGCTCCTGCACTTTGTCTGCGGGCGGAGCCCCAGGCCTGGGGCCACATCCCAGCTTCCCTGCTGTCTGGGTGGAGCCAGAGGTAGGTCCTGGAGAAGATGGCTGGGAAGAAGAAAGCCGGCTATCCTTCCGACTCTGTCCCCCAGGTTGGAGTTCAGAGGACAGAGGCTACAAAAGAGATGCCAAAAGGCCCAAAGACCCCCTGCCCCAGCAGTCCGGAGCTTGGCTGGGCTCCGCTGATGGTGTGAGCTGGGAGGCACCCTCCGTACTCCCGGGGAAGCAAATTGAGCTCCCTCAAAACAGGCTGGTGGGAAGTCGCTAAGGAAACAGGGCAGGGGGACCCCAGGAAAAAGTGTCTGTCTGTCTGGCAGACACAGGGGCCCCAGCTGCACTTGAAGGGGCCCCTTCTGGTTTCTGGAAAAAGCCACAGCAGCTGGAAGAACCAGCACACCCCAGTTCACATCTAGGCTCTGTTACCAGTTTTAAACTGTTACCACATTTTAAAGACCTAAATGTTAAGACCGGATACTATAAAACTCCTAGAGGAACACAGAGGCGGAACACTCTTTGACATAAATCGCAGCAATATTTTTTTGGCTTCATCTCCTAAAGCAAAGGAAATAAAAAGCAAAAATAAACAAATGAGACCTAATTAAACTTCGAAGCTTTTGCACAGTAAAGGGAACCATTGACAAAAATAAAAGACAAGTTACTGAATGGGAGAAAACATTTGCAAATGATATGACCCATAAGGGATTAACATCCAACATATATAAACAGCTCACACAACTCAACATTAAAAAAAAAAAATACCCAGATTAAAAAATGGGCAGAAAAACTGAATAGCCATTTTTCCAAATAGGAAATGCAGATGGCCAATGAGCAGATGAAAAGATGCTCAACATCACTAGTCATCAAGGAAATGTAAATCAAAAGCACAATGAGATATCATCTCACACCTGTCAGAATGGCTATTATCAGAAAGAACACACACACACCAAAAAAAAAAAAAAACATTGGCAAAGATGTAGAGAAAAGGGAACTCTTGTACCCTGTTGATGGGAATGTAAATTGGTGCAGCCACTATGGAAAACAGTATGGCGATTTCTCTAAAAACTACATTTATTTTTATTTTTATTCTTTTGGCCGCATCACACTGCTAGCAGACTCTTAGTTCCCCAACCAGAGATTGAACCCACACCTTCAGCAGTAAAAGCACAGAGTCCTAACCACTGGACCACCAGGGAAATTCCCCCAAAACTAAAAATAGGGCTACCATATGGCACAGAAATTCTACTCATGGGTACATGTTCAAAAGAAAATAAAAATACTACTTCAAAAAGTTACAAGCACCCCAATAATCACAGCATCATTATTTACAATAGCCAAGATATGGAAGCAGCATAACAGATGAATGAATAAAAAAGATGTGATATATATGTATATGTGCTGTACAAGCTTAATCGCTCAGTCATGGCCAATTCTTTGTGACCCCGTGGGCTGTAGCCCACCAAGCTCCTCTGTCCATGGAATTCTCCAGGCAAGAATATTGGAGTGGGTTGCCATTTCCTCCTCCAGGGGATCTTCCCAACCCAGGGATCCAACTCAGATCTCCCTCATTGCAGGCGGATTCTTTAGCATCTGAGCCACCAGGGAAGCCCATATATGTATATGTATTTTCAATGTGTGTACAATTTATATATATGTCTGTACCGTTATTTATATAATGAAATACTACTCAGTCATAAAAAAGAATGGAGTTTTGCCTTCTTTCAGTAATGTGGATGGATAAGTCACATAAAGAATGACAAATGATACCACTTATATGTGGAACCTAAAAAGTACAATGAACTAGTGAATATAACAAAAAGAAGCAGACTCACAGATATAGAAGGCAAACTAGTGGCTATCACTAAAGAGAGGAAAGTGGGGAGGGGCAATATAGGGGTAGGGGAGTAAGAGGTATAAGCTATTAAAAAAAAAGGTATAGGTATAAAAAAAGCTACAAGGATATATTATACAACAGGAGGCATACAGCTAATATTTTATATTAACTATAAATGAAACATAACTTTTAAAGACTGTGACTCACTGTATTGTACACCTATAACTTATATAATACTGCACAACTATACTTAAATCAATATAAATAAACAAAAAAATTTAATTAAAAAAATTAAATGGTTATCATAGCATATATTAAACTTGTACAGTGCTGTATGTCAATTATGTCTCCATAAAACTGGGAGGGAAAGAATAGTTACAATGGCAATACACTCAAAGGGCTATAGGGACACTCCAGATCATGAGTGGGGGCCACTGTGCCCAACACATATAACCACATGGCAAAGGGCTGTCTCTATGGGAGTCTGTTGCTAGGTAACGCTATCTAGGTGATGTTCCAAAGACCACAGGACACATATACACACACCCCACACTCATAGGTGCCAGTAGTCACATCTATGAAGACATAAATCTAGACATAACCACTTAAACCCACAAATGCTTGCACAACCTATTTTACTCATGAACAGACTTATAGTAATCATAACTGGGGACAGGTTGCAAATTATAAAGTGTTTCTTACCTGAACCTAGTCTCATTTGATTATCAAAAATGATGGCGAGAGGTAGATAAGCTACCTGTTACCATCCAGTTTTCACAGACGATAAAACTGAGCTAAAGTCAGGAGAGTTAAGGTTCTCCCAAAGACACACAGTAAATAGCTTTGGACTTAAACCTGGTTCCAAGCCGGATGCTCTTTCACTCTGCCACACAAGCTCCCATAACACATACACAACATTATCTCCTAATCGGCAAACTGATGTTTGTGAGTACCAAAAAGGAAGCCTGGAATCAACCAACTGGTGAGAGTCAAATAGGATGGAGAAGCTGAAAGTCGAACAGAGGAGGCTGCCTCCACCATCAAACAAGCACACACAGCCACTCAATTTACCCTTCTTACTTCCCAGCCTGTATCTGGAATATTCTTTCCTCCCAGGACACCATCCCCAGTCACTCCCTAATTAAAATCAAAGCCCAGTTCAAGTCCCACCTCCGCTGAGCAGCTCCCCTCCCCCCAGCATCCCCATCCAACACACACACACACACACACACACACACACACACAGTCTTTCTCCTTTCGCTTATGTCCATCAAAGAGTTGGGTTGTACTTGAGGTTCACAGTCGTTTTCTGCATTACAAGTATGAGCACAAGGTCTCTGCGCTCAGCCAGTCATGAGTTTGAGTGAATCCTGTCTCCACCTTCCAAGCTATGTGACCCTGGAGGAGTTGCTTACCATCTCTAGGTCTCATTCTCCTTGCTATCAAAGAGGGATAATGACAAGGCAAACCTCATACTTATGAGAGCTAAAGGAAAACACGGGCCTGACACCCAGCCAAAGCCCAATAAACACGACCTAGGAGTACAGTTTGATTTTCCCAGCAAATGGCAGCTCATGAAGTTTGGGACATATTCCTTTCAGGATCCACCTAAAGTGTCCAGCATGGGGCTGGGGACAACCATGTCATCCTTTGGCTAGTAAAGAAGAGGGTCAGCTCAGCTACCAGCCATCTGTGGGCGCTCACCTGTCTAGCCTCAGTTCTCTGATCTGTGGGGCTCAGACTCTTTCCTGACCCAGGGCACAGAGAAGGTGACAAGCTACACTCTCAACAGCACAGATGGTCCCCAACCTATGACAGTTCAACATACGATTTTTCAACTTTATGATGGTGTGAAGGCGAGATGCATTCGGTAGGAGCCGTACTTCCAGTTTTGCATTTTGAGCTTGTCCCAGGCCTGCTATCTGGGCATGATGCTCTGGTGGTGCTGGGCAGGGCACGCAGCCACAGCTTCCCGCCAGCCCCGCCATCATGGGGAGACAGCTGATGTGATCACCACCACACCCAGACAACCGTTGGCTATTCTCCATCTTCAGTACAGTGTTCCATCAATCACAGGAGAGATTCAACCCATGATGATAAAATAAGCTTGGTGTTGGATGATTTTGCCCAACCCTAGGCTAACAGAAGTATTCTGAGCCCCTTCAAGGTAGGCTGGACTCACATAGTATGTCCAATAGGTTTTTGCATTTTTGCCTTATGATATTTTCAACTCATGATGAGTTTATTAGGACGTGACTCTGTCATGAGCTGAGGAAGGGGAGGGGAGTAGCTAAGTGCTCCAGGGGTTATTTGGACCTGGGTCTGGACCCTGGCTCCACCTTGAGCAAGTGGAACTTTCTCTCTGAGCTTCATCAATAAAGTGAGGATGACAAGACCAACTTCCCATCAGTATTACCACAACTCACAGAACTCCCAGCATCTGAGCTTCATCAATAAAGTGAGGATGACAAGACCAACTTCCCATCAGTATTACCACAACTCACAGAACTCCCAGCACATAATGAACAAACATGCCATAAAGTCGCTGATGGTGGACATCGCCACCATTCCCATTACTATGATCACTTATTAATCTCCAGAGTGAAGGACGAAGGAGATACAGAGAATTCAAGCCACAGCTGCTGGCACAGAAATGATTTAGGAAACCATAATTCAAAAAGATACGTGCACCCCAGTGTTCATTGCAGCACTGTTCACGATAGCCGGGACATGGAGGCGGCCTGGATGTGCATCAACGGAGGAACGGGTAAAGAAGGTGCAGTGCATATACACAATGGAATATTAGGGTGTGGTCACTCAGTCGAGTCCGACTCTTTGTGACCCCATTGACCGTAGCCCGCCAGGCTTCTCTGTCCATTGAATTCTCCAGGCAAGAATACTGGAGTGGGTAGCCATTCCCTTCTCCTGGGGACCTTCCCAACCCAGAGATCAAACCTGGGTCTCCTGCATTACAGGCAGATTCTTTACCACCTGAACCAAAAGCAGTCTCGATGTGCATCCACAGAGGAATGAATAAAGAAGATGTGGTACATATAAACAACAGAATATTACTCAGCCATAAAAAGGAATGAAATAATGTCATTTGCAGAGATGTGGATGAACCTAGAGTGAAGTTAAGTCAGACAAAGATAGATAACACATGACATCACTTACATGTGGAAATTAAAAAGGGGTACAAATGAACTTATCCATAAAACAGAAATGGAGTTACAGATGTAGAAAACAAACTTAGGTCTACCAGAAGGTAAAGGAGGGGATAAATTGAGATTTTGACATATACACATTGCTATATAGAAAATAGATAACCCACAGGAACCTGCTGTGTAGCACGGGGGACTCCACTCAACACTCTGTAATGACCTGTAAGGGAAAAGGATCTCGAAAAGAATGGATATATGAATATGTGTAACTGATTCACTTGGCTGTATACCTGAAACTAACACAACAGTGAAAATCAACTGTATTCCAATAAAATCTTTTTTCAAAAAGAAAGAACTTAGGAGAATTGCTTCTGACAAAGTGGGTGTAAAAAATTGGAGAACTCGTGAATTCCATGAACCCCAGATCACGTTGGTCTCTAATACTCAGCATCAGTGCATCAAGCCTCATGCCTTTCCCAGACCCCCCCAATCCCCAAAAGGTACGGAAAGAAGTTAAACAC
The DNA here is from genome assembly GCA_007570785.1 of Antilocapra americana. Lineage (NCBI taxonomy): Eukaryota > Metazoa > Chordata > Mammalia > Artiodactyla > Antilocapridae > Antilocapra > Antilocapra americana. The sequence continues at coordinate 23,769,606 of ML660774.1, forward strand.
ACACTTGTTCTCTGCTGTGTGTTAATCAGAAGACCCTGGGTGCCACCCAGGCTTTACCCCAGCTTGTCGGGTCAAGGCCCCCAGGGACGGTAAGACACACACACCCAGGATGGCATCTGCAAGGCCTGGTCCCCGCGGGGCTGAGGTCACAGGCTCCTCGCCCCTGAGGGCCCACCCATCTGCCCAAGAGCCATCGCCAAAGAGCGGCTCTGCTAGCAGCAGAGTGTCCTGGGCTTGTCAAGGACCGCGGTGACCCTCCGGGCAGGGCCTCAGTTGAGGAGGAAGGACAGGAAGAATCTCTCAGGGACCAAGAGGGGAGTTAGGCCTGAAACCCTCCTCCCAGCAACAGGCACCCCAACTCCTAGAGCAGCTCTGGTCCCCCCTGGCCTCCCCTGCGGCCGCTGTAGCCAACTTCAGCCTGGCCACGTGCCAGCCCTCAAGTGTCACCTGTAGGCTGGGGACTCGACAGCTTCCACGGTGATGACCGTCCTGCCAGTTTTGCTGATAAACACCTGTCACAGGCGCGAGTACCAATGACAGCTCCCAGCGAGTGGCAGTAAGGGGACACCTGCATTAGTGACGTGTTTCGAAGGTCAGCAGCGCCTTTTGAAGCACCCAAGGGGAAGGTGGGGTGGGAGGCACCAGCCACCTTGCCATCCAAGCCAGGGGCCCAGTGACTTGCACTAACGTTCTCCCGAGACCTCCCAGGAACTAAAGGAACTCAGGGAGTTCTCTCCCTCGCCTTGGAGCAGAGGAAGCATGGACAGAGGACAGTTTGTCTCAAGCAGCCCTGCTCACCTCTGCTGGGAAGCTGGGCTCTCTCTGTGCTTGCAGGAGGGGGTGAGGTCGGCTGTTGATGCCGAAGCCATAGCTCTTCCCTTGACTGTGAACTGAGCCTGAATCTCTGCATAAGGCCAGATTCACCACCTTCTCTGTTCAGCTCCCAGACCCAGCTGGCTTCTGCCCCTCTGCTGGGACAAACCTTCTGCTCTTGGGCTCTCCCTGTTCAGTCTCGCTGTACTCCCAGGCTTTTTCATCCTCACTGCAGCATCCTCCCCTTCCGCCTACCTGACTCCACCTGGGGAGTTTGAGACAGCTCGTTTCTTTGGAGAACCAGAGTGATTTGAAGCAAAGACTTCCCCAAAGCAGGACTCATCACCCTTAGGCAAACCTAGGACTTCTCAGTGGGAGGAAGTGCAGGCTACTGACGTTAGTAAGCACCAGCTTCTACAAAGGTTCTGCAGAAGCAACAAGGGATGACCACTTGACTTCTAGTCATTAAACAGTCAGGAAAGATGCATGAAGGGTCTGTTTTGTGCCAGATACTGAGCTAGATATGAGAGGCAAAAAACATAGCCCTCCAGACAGGAACTAAAAGAGAGTTGGGTAGATAAGGTATGTGTTTACAGATCTCTGTTGCAAAGGAAAAAAGTGAAAGATGCTGAAAGAGAGGGGCAGGTAAAGAGCCCTGGGAGCAAAACCATCATCCACAGGGAGAAAGAGTGAGGGCTTCCTGGAGGGAGTGGCATTGGAATCCTGAAGGATGAGAAGATTCGGATGGGAGGTGACGGGGACACATATGTCCCATGGAAAGAATAGAAAATGCAGGGACTCAGCAGAGGGAAAGCGTGACAGAGTGTTCCCAACAACAGCACACCCTGGATGAGCCAGACATTGACCTAAAAGTCGGGAGGAATGTATACAAAGATAGCTGCTCCATTTCAAGAAAATAGAACAGGTGTCCCAGAGGGGGAGAAAAAAACCCGACACTGATTTTTAAGGGGTCTGTGCATGTGATACATGGTGGGCGGTGTTATTATTGTAAAACGATGTCAGGAATAAACCGCAGGCCCCACCACAGATGCCAGGGCCAGATGGGAAGACTGGCAGGATTTTGACCTCACTTGTTCTCCGTGTCCTAGGATCCCCCCAAAACCCCGCCAGGGGGCCTAGATACAAAGTGCTTCCATCAGCAAAATAAAGATGGAGAAACGGTGACATAGCATCACCCAGAGCTCTAAGGACCGCCCTTTGCCTCCCACCAAGGCAGGTTTATGACTCCCCCACATTTTCTACTTCCCTTCTTCCTGCAGACCTCCAACTCACCTCAGGAGGCCAATCGGTGGGGGTACTTCCTCGTGGTCCAGTGTGATTAAGACTTTGCCTTTCAATGCAGGGGCGCAGGTGTGATCCCTGGTTGTAGAGCTAAGACCCCACATATCTTGCGGCCGAAAAACCAGAACGTAAACAATAGAAGCAACAGTGAAACAAATTCAATAACAACTTCAAAAATGGTTCACATAAAGAATTTTTTTAAAAAAGGAGGCCAATTGGGGAAAACTGAGGCCCCAGACAACGAGCTTAGCTCAGAGCAGAAACCAGAGGTGCTTATCACAGTAACAGGTAGGATTTACCAGCCTAGCCTGACACTAGACGCACACTGCGGCTATTAAGTCCTGCAGTCCTCCTTGTTATTAATATAATCTCTACTTTATAGATGGAAAAACTCAGAGAAATTGAAGGAACTGCCCAAAGTCACACAGCCAATTAAGGGGCAGGGACAACTCTCAGACTTGCCCATTTGGACCCAAAGGCAGTTTTAAACTGCTATGCATGCATGCACGCTAAGTCACTTCAGTCATGTCCAACTCTTTGCGACCCTATGGACTGTAGCCCACCAGGCTCCTCTGTCCATGGGATTCTCTAGGCAAGACTACTGGAGTGGGTTGCCATGCCCTCCTCCAGGGCATCTTCCTGACCCAGGGATCGAACCCCGGGCTCCTGCGTCTCTTGCACTGCAGGCAGATTCTCTACTGCTGAGCCACTGTGGAACCTTAAACTGCTGGGCCCAGGCGCAAACAGACTTAAGGTCCAGGTTCAGACCTGGGGTAGGGTGGGAGGGACAGAGCCCCTGGGAAACCCGCAAGAGCCGTTGGAGAGCCCCCACTCTTCTGAGATCACCCCCTTCCCTTGCCCAAGAGGGAGAGACATTCCCAAGGACTGGCAGGGAAGAAGGCCCCGGGGTTTAACCCTGTATGGGTCTGAAGACAGATTCCCATATGGGGAGGGCAATAAAAGAAATCAGAGACATAGAACTTCCCTGCCACCTAAGGCAGATAACAGGGAGAAAACGAGGCCGGCAGCCGTGTATTCCTGGATCCATATTTCATGGGAAAGATGAGAACAATTGGATGTGTCACTCCCCAAAACCAGAAACTCAAAGCGATTTTAGATGAACTTTCAGAATGATGAAAGAAATGGCCGTGTTTGTGTTATACACCAAATAAATCACACCAAAATGATAGTTGTAATTCCCAAAAGTACACAGAGAATTGATTTTACTATGACACTTATCATGATGAACGGGCTCACCCCTGCAAGGGCCCATCTGATGTGGCTCCAGCTTAACCCTTGCCCTGCCAGATCCAGCTCATCTGCTCCCTGAGCAGGCTTCAGCCTGGCTCCACCTGTGGACCCCGCCATCGTGGGGTCAGCTTCCAAAGCCCTGAGCGAACCCAGGGACAGCAGATGTCTGAGGTTGGCCAAGTTTCTCTCTGAACTAGGAAACAATCTGTTGTGTCTGAGTCTGAGTGAAGGAAGGAAAGAACTGGTGTTTATCATGGTGACCTGCTTATTCTTCACAATTACCTGTGCCCTGGGGGTCAAGACTCACTCCCTTTAGCAGATGAATTAATTGAGGCCCAGAGAAGCCAACTTACCCAGAGACTTGAATAAAGGTTTTAGTGACTACTAAACTGGTTGTTGACTGCAGCCATGAAATTAAAATGCGCTTACTCCTTGAGGAAAAAGCTATGATCAACCTAGATAGCGTATTAAAAAGCAGAGACACTACTTTGCTGACAAAGGTCCATCTAGTCAAAGCTATGGTTTTTCCAGTAGTCATGTATGGCTGTGAGTGTCAGACTATAAAGAAAGCTGAGTGCCGAAGAACTGATGCTTTTGAACTGTGGTGTTGGAGAAGGCTCTTGAGAGTCCCTTAGACTGCAAGGAGATCCAACCAATCCATTCTAAAGGAGATCAGTCCTGAATATTCATTGGAAGGACTGATGCTGAAGCTGAAATTCCAATACTTTGGCCACCTGATACAAAGAGCAAACTCATTAGAAAAGACCCTGAGGCTGGGAAAGATTGAAGGCAGGAGGAGAAGGGGATGACAGAGGATGAAATGGTTGGATGGCATCACCAACTTGATGGACATGAGTTTGAGCAAGCTCCAGGAGTTGGTGATGGACAGGGAGGCCAGGCGTGCTGCAGTCCATGGGGTCGCAAAGAGTCGGATGTGACTGAGCGACCGAACTGAACTGGTTTCTCTTCGCAACACATCCTGCTGGCAATTGCACAAAGATGTTTCCCCAATTTCATTCATTTTTTCAGAGCTCAACAAGTATCTTTTTATTTCTAATTATTACTTTTTGGTTGGGCTGGGTCTGCATTGCTGCACGGGCTGTTTCTCTAGTTGTAGTGCTCAGGCTTCTCATGGCGGTGGCTCCTCTTGTGGCGTGCAGGCTCTAGGGTGCTTGCACTTCAGTAGCTGTGGTTTCCCCAGGCTCTGGAGCACAGACTCGATAGTTGTGGCACATGGGCTTAGTTGCTCCATGGCACATGGGATCTTCCTGGATTAGAGATCGAACTCGTGTCTCCTGCATTGGCAGGCAGACTCTTCACCACTGAGCCACCAGGGAAGCCCTCAGCAAGTATTATTGAGCATCTATAGAGGCCAGGTGCTGAGACGGGGATACAATTGAGAATAAGTCTCTGTTTCTGCCTCATGGACCACACATGGTACAAATGCATGAAACTGGATGCATTGCAGCAGTGATGAGGGGTTTTAGGGGGCATGCACAGTGCTTCTTGACATTGTTTAATGGCTAAGTTGCGTCTGACCCTTTGAGACCACGTGGCCTGCAGCATGCCAGGACTCCAGCATGCATAGTGCTATTCCACCTTAAAAGGGAGCTGCCTGGGTCAGGAAGGGCACAGGAGGCTTCCCTGAGGAGGTTCCACCTGAACTGGGAGTCCAAGGATGGGGTGGTGCCAACCAGGCAGAAGAATGACTGCACAGAGGAGACTGGGATATGGAGGCAGGTGTGGCTGGAACGGAAGAGGAGGGAAGGGAAGCAGCTCCCCGAGGAGAGCAGAGAGATGGGAGGGCTGAACCAGCAAGTCAAGGTGCATTTCTCCGTCCACAGGAAGCCACAGAAAGTCACGGCAAGGATTAAGCAGGGAGGTCGAGATTTGATCAGATTTGTGTTTCAAAAGTTTGCTTCATGAAGTATGTCAAAAAGAGAAAAGCAAATATTGTATATTAATGCATATATGTAGAATCTAGAAAAATGTTGCAGATTATCTTACTTGCAAAGGAGAAATAGAGACACAGACATAGAGAACGAGTATGTGGATGCCAAGAGGGAAAGGGGATGGGGTGAGATGTATTGGGAGATTGGGATTGACTTACATACACTACTGTGCCCACAATAATGAGAACCTACTGTATAGCACAGGGAGCTCTACTTAAGCACTGCTGTGAACTGAATGGGAAGGAAATCCAGAAAAGACAAGATATATGTATACATACAACAGACTCACCTTGCTGTGCAGCAGAAACTAACGCGTTGCCAAGCAATCACACTCCAGTGAAAATTAATTTTAAAAAAGCTCACTCCAGTGTCAATTTGAGGACGAGGCTGAGCTTAGGCAGTGTGGAGGCTGAGTTTGTTTTCAGATGGATGCCCAAGAAGGCATCAAGCATAATGTATCCTTACAGGAATATTTGCATATCAGAATTAAACTGCTCACCATCAAAGGCTGCTATCAGACTTCAAGAACAAAGACGAGACAGAACAAGTTCTATAAAATAAGCCAAAAAAATCAACTCAGGACAAAATCAAAGAGCATTTCTGGAAATAAAAATAGATGACTTTTCAGAGTTAATGTCAGAAACAGCATCTTTAGCTCTGTATTGCCGTGTGTTTCTACACTTCTAACTTCAGTGCTAAGATGCCTTCAGCCATTTTGTTTTGTCAAGGGTTTTTTCTAGTTTGGTTTGGTTTGAGTGGGGGGTGTTTTTTTGCTTGTTTTCTAAATGCAGCTGGTTCAATCTCAGTTTTGCCTCTTATTAGCTTTGTGATCTTGAGCAAAAGCCTTGACTTTGAACTTTAATCTTTCCTCTGCCTCTACAATATTATGATCCTATGACATATAGAGCCTCTAGAAGTGACAGACATTTATATCAGATAGTGAATGCTTATCAAAGTCAAGCTCTAGAAATTTACCATCAGATACGCTCCAGAGAACAAATAACAGGAAAGACTTCTAGCCCCCAAGCCCCTAAAAACCTGTCCTCTGGGCTTCAGGAGTTTGGCTCAGAGCAGAAGAGATTTATAAGTATTTAAATCAATAATTATGACAATGTGCCACACGGTTTCAAGATTAGGGGTGATGGGGACAGTGATCAGAGTCCAGTCATCCTAAAATCATTAAAAGATCAAAAAGTAGAACTCAAGTAATTTCCTTACAGTAAGTTTCTTCTCTCTTGAGTTCTCCAAGTTACAAGGTAAACACTTAATGAATTAAACTAGAGAGATATTTTAGTGATACTGTTCCCCTGCCCAAACAACTTTGTAGGATAACAATTAACAGTGATCACAGTATAACTTAACAAAATCTAGATACAAGCTCCTACCAGGTGCCTTTAAACCAGTAATTTTCAAACTTAAGCAGTCAAGGATGAGAGCACACTTAACAGGAAGGAAAAAAAAAAAAAAAAAACCTCACTAATCCCCATGGGGTTGACTTAAGTTATTTTATAGTATATAAATGTGATACATACAAACACTAACCAAGGAATAAATCCTATGCTGCTAGCTCTTTTTTTTTTAATTGGAGGATAATTGTTTTACAGTGTTGTGTTGGTTTCTGCTGTACAACAACATGAATCAGCCGTAAGTGTTTATATATATACACATATATGCACTGTGCTGTGCTTAGTCACTCAGTCGTGTCTGACTCTTTGTGATCGCGTGGACTGTGACCCTCCAGGCTCCTCTGTCCATGGGGATTCTCCAGGCAAGAACACTGGAGTGAGCTGCCATGCCCTCCTCCAGGGGGTCTTCCCAGCCCAGGGATCGAACCCAGGTCTCCCACATTGCAGGTGGATTCTTTACTGTGAGCCACCAGGGAAGCTCAAGAACACTGGAGTGGGTAGCCTATCCCTTCTCCACCGGTCCTTCCTGACCCAGAAAATAAACAGAGGTCTCCTCCATTGCACATGAATTCTTTACCAGCTGAGCTACCAGGAAAGCCTGTATATATATATATATATATATAGGCTTGAGCCTCCCTCCCACTCCCTCCATCTCACCCCTCTAGGTCATCACAAAGCCCCAGGTTGTGCTCCCTGTGTTATATTATTCTTCTAGCTATTATGCACATATAAAACAAAAACAAATTTATAGGATAAATACAATTAAAGCTACCAAACCAATAAAACTCAAATTAACAACATTAACTTACTATGATGGATAATAGTGCCTTGCAGAAGCTAGGCCTGGTGCTGGGCTGGCCAGCAGAAAGATATAATTATTTTGGCCTTCACCTCCATGGTCAGCTTGCTTCTTTGGACTTTAACATGATGGACCATCATTTAATCCAGAGGTCATCAAACATTTTCTATAAAAAGCCAGATTGTAAATACTTTCAGCTTTGCAAGCCATATGGGCTCTGTCACAAACTACTAACTCTATCACTGCAGCATGAAATCAGCTGTAGACAACGGTTAATGGATGGACCTGGCTGTGTTCCAATAAAACTTTATTTACGAAAACAGGTGCTGGGTAGGATTTGGCCTGAGGGCCAGAGTTTGCTGACTCCTGATTTCATCCATCATCTTTATTAGGTCATCATTTGGCCTTTTGCCTTTTAACAACGAATTTCACTCTTAACTATTGATTTATTGTTTTTATGGACCAGTCAATCCAATAATTCATTCCAAAACTCAACCTTGAAAAAAAAAATAAGCAGAACATATTTCTTGTCAATTTACAACTTAATCGCTGGTAGAATTGATATGAAAAAAGGCAGGATCTGAAAAACACACTTTCTAAAGGGGGTACATTTGGGTTCTGGGTGTCTGTGGTCCCCTGGACCATGTATCAGTTCTGCCCCTTTATTTCTTTTCTCTATTTGAACTATAGATTGGACATCCAATAGTGATATCCTCCTATCTTCACTGGACATGAAAGTGAAAGTCACTCAGTCTTGTCTGACTCTTTGTGACCCCATGAACTATACAGTCCACGGAATTCTCCAGGCCAGAATGCTGGAGTGAGTAGCCTTTCCTTTCTCCAGGGGATCTTCCCAACCCAGGGATCGAACCCAGGTCTCCCTCATCACATCATTCTCTACCAGCTGAGCCACAAGGGAAGCCCAAGAACACTGGAGTGGGTAGCCGATCCCTTCTCCAGTGATCTTCCTGACCCAGGAATCAAACCAGGGTCTCCTGCATTGCAGGCGGATTCTTGACCAGCTGAGCTACCAGGGAAGCCCTGGACATGAACATATCAATAAGATTGTCAGTCTCTGCTGGTTTCTCTGTATTTTCTCATCTGGTCATTCAAACAAACAAAAACTCAACCATCACTGAGCAATTAAAAATGCCAGGTGCCGTTCTGAGCATTTGAGATCTTAAGTGGGAAAACCAGACCCCAGAACCCAGCCTTCACAAATCTTACACCCAGAATGGAGTGTGAGTAGCCTGCAACAAAAATTAGTCGAGGGCTTCCCTGGTGCCTGGAAGAATCCAGCTGCCAGTGCAGGAGACATGGGTTCGATCCCTGGTCTGGGAAGATCCCACGCGCCATGGAGCAGCTGAGCCTGTTCGCCACGCCTGTGCTCTAGAGCCCAGCAGCCACAACTACTGAAATCTGCACACGGGAGCCTGTGCTCGGCAACAAGAGAAGTCCCTGCAGTCAGAGACGAGCACCACAACTAGAGAGCAGCCCCCACTCGCCGCAACCAGAGAAAGTTCACACAGCAATGAAGACCCAGCACAGCCAAAAATAAAATCAATAAATAAAAGTTGTTCAATTAGTCTATTAATATATCAATGCTTGAATGAAGTGAAGGTCTGTGTTCCGTAAGTAAAGAGACCAGCAGCTTCATCTCAGATGGTGACCCCCATTATGAAAGCATCCCAAAGAGAAGTATTCTGTGTTTACCTGCCTCGAGACTTCAACGGTGGCAGGCAGAGGTTTGCTTTCTTTCGCCACTCAGATAGGCCATCCTAACAGGACCCAGGCTGTGCTTGCCAGCCCATCAGGAGCCCCCATGCTGACACAGGCGGGACTCCTTGGGTGCCCGTGTGGACAAAGCACACAGGTTTCAGCACTGAAACCAGGGGGCAGGCACTCCTGGGGACTTACAGGTGGTCTTGCATGTGCTGGCATTGTTGGTGAGGTGGTCTCACCCCCTTTGCAGCCCCTCACAGACGGCCTGGAGGTGACGGAAGCAGCCTGTGAAAGGCCTCAGCCAGGTCTTGGCTCTGCCACCGACTGCCGTGGACAAGTCAGCCCCACATTTGAGTCTCGGTTTCCTCGTCTATCATTCTGAAATGACAAAAGTGTCTTTTCTGTCTCCCTCAAAAGTGTCTTTTCTTAAGAAAAACCGAATGAGATAAGCTATGAAAGAATTCTGAATATTAATCTGCTGAGAGCTGGCTGACCCCAGAAAAAAAGTTGGAGGGCCCCAGAGAGGGGAGATTTGTATTGATAGGTAACATGGCCTCAGCCCCTCCAGACCCCTGGGCCCTCTTATGTGCACTGGGTCCTTCCTTTTGTTCAGCCCTGTGTACAGGTGATTTATAAAGGCAATGTAGCTAGGTTACTACTACTATTATTATTATTAGGATATCAATGTGTTGGAAGAACTGCTAAAGTCTGCATTTCTAGAACGCTCACAAGGTTAAATCCTTGTTACAAAGGAGGGACCCTTATCTCTATTCACCTTCATCTTAACTTCATCAACATAATTAGCTAGCAAGCCTAAAGATTTTTTTTTCCTCTTTTACTTTTCCTGGTGAAACCTTTTCTAGACTGACAATATATATTAGTCCCATTATCTTTTACTTTAATCAGTTTCAAAAAAACTATCCCTCAAGCCCCATTTCTGTTGCATTTTCCTCCAGACCTTGGAGAAGAAAAAAGCAAAGCAAAATAAAATTCTCTGGCCTGCAGACTGTATTTCTGCAATGTGGTGGAGAAGAATACGAATGAATATTCAGATTTGCTGAATACAAGCGGGGTGGGGGGTAGATTTCTTTCCTAAGAGCTCCAAATTGTCTGCACAAACACCCTCATCCTATCCACTCCCTACAGTATGAAAGCACAGAATCAGAATAAAAAAACATCATCACTTACAAAGCCCTGATTGTGTGGATCGCTCTGTCCTTCAGACATTAATATCAACCCAGGTGTTTACTGAATTTCAACTGGGGGAAATCATTCTACAGTGTTCACCCACCTAAACACAGACTTATACGCTTCTCTTTATCTGCATCGCTCTCTCTTCAACTGTCTCTTTCTGCCCTGTATCCTCTGACCACAGGACCAGTTGTCCTCAATCAAAGGCTACCAAAAATCATAACTCATAAGCACCCAAGGCAATAGCCTGAGATTTACAAAGCCTAATAATAATGTGGGTCCCATCCTCCACACTCCCCACCTCCCAAACAGAGGCACCCCACTTCCAGGAGGCAAACAACACAAGCCAGACTAACCCCAAGAAAACCAGCCCCCAAGATGACAACATTTCCAATTCACAGTCTGACTTTTTTTTTTAATATGAGTGTTGTGTGCTTTTCCCTTTGTCCAAAGAGCACAAGCCTTTCATTTTGCCTTTTATTTGTCTTGCTGCTGGTACTGTGAAAATGTATTGGCTTTTCAGTTAGTGATTACACATCATCACATACCCAATTTATAACACCATGCCCCAAAGAACAGATGTAATAAAGCGAGGGCAGGAAGTAGCAACCTTATAAAACAGAGCTGCCGACTCAAAGGTCTTTGCGTGTGTGCAGGACAGAAAACAGGGCCGACACAAGGCCCAGGAACTTGTATTTTGAGAATGATTGCAGATGTTACAGACACAGCTCCAGTGGGTGGGTGGGATGGGGGAAAAAGACAATATAAGACCCAGACATGGAGAACAGGCTTGCCAAGGGGGAGAAGGGACGGGGGAGGGATGGGGTGGGAGTTTGGGGTTAACAGAGGCAAACAATTACATTTGGAATGGATGGACAACAGATCCTACTGTATAGCACAGGGAACTATATTCAATAAAACCATAACGGAAAAAAATATGAAAGAAGAGTGTAGATATATGTATAACCAAGTCAGTTTGCTGTATCGCAGAAATTAACATAGCATCGTAAGTCAAGTGTATTTCATTTAAAACAAAGTGTGAGACCAAATCTCCTGGCCCAGAGGTTTCTATGGTCAACCCAGCAGAGATTCAAGGCCAAGCCCTGAAGTCAAGGAAACTTAGGCTGGGAGGTCAGTGTACTCTCTCATAGTTTGGAATTCTATTCTGTTGTTAAAAGAGGCTTCCTGGGACTAGGCCTTCTGAGGGTCACTTGCTAGCATCACCTACCCTGGACGTTCCTCAGAGATCCCCCAGACTACAGAAAGACTTTAACTCGAAGGACTGAGTAAAGATGTCCTTGGCTCCATGACCATGTGAACACAAACTATATCAATTGTCTCTGATTTTACAACTAATGGGATGTACAGCTCTATGTAATGTCTAGAGTAAATTAGGAAAAAACTCTTTCATCAAAGGAAGGGCCCTTTTGGGGGAGGGGTCAGAAAATGTGGTCCCTCCAATCAGGGCTAACCGGCCTCACCTTGGCCCCACCCACTGGGGCCTCTTCCCTTTCCCCAGGTGGCCTCCAGGTCAGAGGTGGAACCCCCTCCTCCTCCAGGCTCTGACTTGTTTGCCAGGCACTTAGCCCTCAAGCCCAGAGGTCCAGTTCCCTGATGGCCAGCTGGACATAAGGTCAGAAGCGACCGTGAGAAAGACACCCTCCAGACCAGCAAACACTCAGGTCCTTTCCTTCTGATTTCTCCAGGGTGACCTCGCTCAGCTTTGATCTCGGCCAGGGGTGGGGAGGGACCATTTCCCAGCCCTGTGGCTGCCCTGAGCTTTGGTTTCCCTGCCTCCCCTCCCCCCCCAGTCCTCCCTCCAGGACCCCTCTTCCTTCCTTCACTTCCCTGGAGACCAGGGGGCACCTCATGGTCTTCCCCTCCAACCCAGGTCCCTCTACACTCAGCCACAGAGTAACAGACACATTCATACAGACACACCCACTCACACACACACACACACTCATAAATACACACTCCCATTCTCATATTAACACTCACACATGCTCACGGCTCACTCACATATGCACATTCACACACACACATAATCACACAGCTTCCCTGGTGGTTCAGATGGTAAAGAATCCACCTATTATGCGGGAGACCTGGGTTCAATCCCTGGGTTGGGAAGATCCCCTGGAGGAGGGCATGACAACCCATTCCAGTATTCTTGCCTGGAGAATCCCTATGGACAGAGGAGCCTGGTGGGCCACAGTCCATGGGGTCACAAAGAGTCGGACATGATTGAGCGACTAAGCACAGCAACACACACACAGAGAATCCTTTTCCAACCGCTCCATCCCCACTGGTCTCAGAATCTAAACCCTGCATCACACTTTCTACTCTTCATTATTGTCTCATCATTTTGTTTATGTTGATCACACATTACACCCCTGACTCTGCCTCAAAACTGCACAAGGATAAGGCAGAAGCGTGAGTATTTAGAGGTCAGTAAACTTTCAGAAGCACTGAACTGAGCAAGATCATGGAGATCATCAAGCTCGAAGTTCCCCACTCCAAACTAAACCCATTGATGGATGGAAGCACACACGCGTGCACACACTCATGCTCACATGTGCTGATTGGTGCATTAATTGGCAGGATTGCGACAACAGTGTATGGACTCCAGCATCATGCTTGCTCCAGTGTCCTTGACATTCTGGTGGAGGACTGGGACCCAAGGTCCTGCCACTGGACACTCCACTCTGGCCTCAGCTCCCCCATCCCAGGGTAGGAGTAGGATATCCCTGGAAGTCCCAGTCAGAATTCTGGCCTGGCTTCAGATGGACATGGGCTCCAAGACTGGCTCTACCATTTACTCCTTGTGACCATCAGCAAGTTCTTCCCAGGCTCATTTCTTCAGCATAAAGTGAAAACAATAATGGAATCTGTCCCATTAAGCTGCTGTGAGTGTTGAAGGCGATAAAGCAAGAAAAGCGTTTGGCACAAGGCCTGGCCCATAATAAAGCCCATTACGTGATTACTCTGATTATTATCATCAGGGTTAAAAATTAAAAGGAAGGGTAGTTTCCTGTCCTGGACCTGCCTTTGCTCACCTGTGAATGTTACTTTCTGGTTCTAAGCCCGTTTCCTTGCTTTTGTTTGGGGTTGGTTGGTTTTCTCTTTGCCCAAATGAAGATGATTAAACCTGCCTTACCGGGCTATTGTGAAAGTTAAGTAAAATTCCAGCCAGGCAACACCCTTCACCTGTGTGCACCCCTAGCAGATAGGAAGCCCTCGAGTCAAGGTGGTCATTTAATGGTGTCCATTTAAGTGGCTTCTGAAGTCCCTGCCCTACGTCCTACCTAGCCAGGCTCTTCAAGGACAAAATAATATCCTCAAGAATGCCCTTCTCAGGCAAGTTTGCTAGGGATGAGTTTTCACTCTAAGATCTTAAAGCACTTTAAAGCTCTTTGCTGCTCACTTCTCCCATGTTTTTCATAAACCATATCCCAACTTAGTTCTCTAATTGCTGAGCCGGACTCTCATCCTCTCTCACACCCTGGAGAAATGCAGCCACTGTACTCGTCACATGTCCTGAAGGCTGTGTCCAACCGTGAGCCAGCCAGCAAACGGTCTTCCAAGAAGGGTATCATCGCAAATGGTCCAAATCCCTTTGTCCTTGGAGAGCAGGAGTTTGGGGATTTAGGACCAAGGATTAATGTTCGGACTCACAGACATAAAGAACAGACTTGCGGTTGCCAAGGGGAAGGAAGGTGGAGAAGGGATGGGTGGGAGTCTGGGATTAGCAGATGCAGATTATCATCTATAGAATGGATGAACAACAAGGTTCTCCTGTATAGCACAGGGAACCATACTCATTATCCTGTGACAAACGGTAATGGAAAAGAATGTATGTATGCGTATAACTGAATCACTTTGCTGCACGGTGGAAATCAACACAACATTGTAAATCAACTATACTTCAATACAGCAAATTAAAAAAAAAAAAAGAATGAATGTTTGAAGAAAACTCCGCTCATGTCACTCTTGGGAAGCCTGAGTAAACCATTCATTCATCTGATTTTCGTTTCAAACTATTTTTCCAATTATAAAAGTAATTGTACATGTAGAAAACAAACTTGATGGTTACCGGGGGGTAAAAGTGGAAGAGATACATTGGGAGACTGGGACTGACATACACACACTACTATAAATAAAGTAGGTAACTAATAAATTACTGTACAGCACAGGGAACTCTACTCAGTACTCTGTAATGACTTGTATGGGAAAAGAGTCTAAAACAGAGTGGATATATGTACATGTAAAACTGATTCACTGTGTTAAACAGCAGAAACTAACACAACATTGTAAATCAACTATACTCCAAGGGGAAAAAAAAAACTTTAAGTAATCATAGAAAGCACAGGAAGGCAAATACGTATGTATGTGCAAGTTACATAATATGTATAACTACTGTTACCAGTTTTCTCATGTTTATTTCAGCATCCTTGAGATTAACCTGTGTAAAACATTTTACATCTGTTTTCCGGTTAATGTTACATATTATTATACAATTAATTTCCCATAGCATTAAAAACCTCTTTAATGACATCATCTTTAATGACTCCATAAACACACCCTCATGTGGAGACCACTAATTTATTTAACCATTCTCTGACCCTTGGCGATTGACGTTGTAACCACTTTTTAATCCTAACAACCTTCAAACCTCCCTGAGGTTCACAGCTCCAGACTGAGGTGAGGAATCTGCACCCATGGGTCACAGGTGCCTCTGCCCCCACCCTCCCCATACAACTAGGTCCATGTTAGGGTCCTGCTTTAATTACAGGATAAAGATCAGAAAGCCGCCTCTGCTCATGCATCCAGATTCACATTTTAGTGGTTAAAGAGCAGCGCAGTTATCCTCACAGACGCAATTCTAGTCAATAAGATACTTGATCTAAATTGTAGGGAAATCAATTTTTACTAGAATTCTATAAGATTTATTGGATGAAATACAACCCATAAATCTTTTTTCTTTTCTTTTTCCCTTACCTTGGATCTGGTCTATCTTAGTCCAAACATTTTTAATTGCAAGAATCAGAAATCCACTCCAAGGAGCTCTAGTGAGAGTTTAGGGTTATTGCAAGGAAACATGCAGATCCTGAGGGAAACCAGGAAGCGTTAAATCGGGCCTGAAGCAGGGCAGAAAACTGGGATTTGCTCTTCCTGTCTCCGTGCACATGTGATTGCTCTGCTTCACTCCTTCCCCTTCTCCCTCCCAGCTCACTTCTCCGAGTCTCCATTCCTTATATGTTCAACAAATACATAGACCCCAAAAAGGCTTTCTTTGACCCAAACTCAACAGGGAATGTCCAGCACATGTGCCCAGAATCAGCCAGAAAAAAAT
Organism: Antilocapra americana; assembly: GCA_007570785.1. Taxonomy (NCBI): domain Eukaryota; kingdom Metazoa; phylum Chordata; class Mammalia; order Artiodactyla; family Antilocapridae; genus Antilocapra; species Antilocapra americana. Next base: position 23,785,395 of record ML660774.1, read on the forward strand.
CCTTCTGATGCCTGGTTCAGATTCCCCCAAAGAGGGAATCTTATTGGCTTAAGGGGACACATAAGCCATTGATAGCTCTCTGGCCGGCTCACAGTCAGGCTACTCCTGGCTCCCATGTCCACCCCTGGCTCAATTACCTGTGATAAGGAAGCAGGGTCTCCCAGGGCCCCCTCACCCAGCAAGGCCATGGGAGGACAGACGTTTCCTTGGAAAGGGAGTTGGGGCCAGCAAGGAGCCCCTGTGTCTAACTCCTAGACTGAGGGCTATAAACCATGTCAGAGGTTTTCTTTCCACAGAGGTTCTAGAAACACAGTCTTAGGAAAGTGCCAACTAATGCTAGCTCTTCATAACCAGGGGAACAAACAACATGGTTCCTGGGAGCTGTGAGCCCTGGGCACCCTTCATGGAGCCCCGATTCCAGTCAGGAGTCTAGAGCCTCCAGCAGGTTCTTCAGAGCAGCTGGGATGTGGAGGTAAACCCGCCAGCTCAGGACTGCTCCCTGGCACTGTGGGACTGGGCTGAGGCTGTCCTGGCAGGTGGGCAGCTACTAGGAGGCTTTCCCAGGTCACCTACACCTGAGTTGTCTGATCTGCAGGAAGCAGACATCACACTCCAAACAAAGGCTTCCCAAGTGCAAGGCTAAAATAAAAAGGCACTGGCAATAAGGGAAATGTTGACATATTAAGCTACATTAAAATTAGAAGCTTCCGTTCATAAGATGAAGAGAGTGAAAAGGCAAACCACAAAGGAGGAGAAGAAACACGCAATAAAGATATCCAATAACAGAGTACAACTGAAATAGAGTAAGAACGTCTACAATTTTTTAATGCAATGGAAAAATGACCAAAAGATTTGCACAAGAGCTTCGCAAAAGAGGCTATTGAAAGGTTTATAAATGTTCAAAAATGTGCTGAACCTCAGTAGCTACTAGGGAAATGCAAATGAAAAAGCAAAACGAGATATTGCTTTACCTTGTCAGAATAACAAAATGAAAAACAATGTCAATACCAAGTGTTAGAGAAGATGAGGAGAAACAGAGAGTCACACACCCCTGTCTGGGAGTGGAAATTGACTTGCCTGTTTTGTAAATCTATTTGCAGGTATCCATTCAAATCAAGCTCCAGGCATACTGTAGCAATGCAGAAATTCCACACCTAGGCAGACGCCAAACAGAAATTCCGGCAACCATATTATGTAGGACTGCCAAAAACTAGAAGCCACTGAATCTTCATCAACAGAAGAATGGAAATGTTGGGGTATAGTCACACTATAGAAATTATATAATGGTGCAAATAAATAAATGACCTACCGTGACCTGCAACAACATGGGTGAATCTCACAAGCAAAAGAGCCAGTGTACATACTCCATGATTTCACCGACATGCAGTTCAAAAACAGACAACACCATGCCATACAACCCAGCAATCCCACTCCTAGGCATTTATCCAGACAAAACTACAGTTCAAAATGGCACCCTATGTTTACAGCAGCACTATTCACAACAGCCAAGATATGGAAACAACCTAAATGCCCATCGAAAGATGAATGGGAAAAGAATATCTGGTATATATACAATGGAATGCTGCTGTTTAGTCACTAAGTCGAGTCAGATTCTTTTGCAAATCCGTGGACTTTGCCTGCCAGGCTTCTCTGTCCATGGGACTTCTCAGGCAAGAATACTGGAATGGGATGCCATTTCCTTCTCCAGGGGATCGTCCCAACCCAAGGATCAAACTCCAGTCTCCTGTTTGGCAGGCAGATTCGTTACCACTGAGCCACCAGGGGAACCCTATACAATGGAATACTATGCAGCAAAAAAAGAATGAAATAATGCCGTTTGCAGCAACATAGATGGACCTAGAGATTATCATACTAAGTGAAGGCAGAAAGAGAGAGATCAGTACCAGATGACATCACTTATATGTGGAATCTAAAATAGGGCACAAATGAACCTGTCCACTTATCTACAAAACAGAAACAGACCCCCAGACAGAGAACAGACTTGTGGTTGCCAAGGAAGAGAGGGGGTAGGGGAGGAATGGGTTGGGAGTTTGGGGTTAGTGGATGCAAACTGTTATATACAGAATAGATAAACAACAATGTCCTACTGTATAGCATGGAGAACTATATTCATTATCCTACTATGAAGAACCATAAGGGAAAAGAATATGAAAAAGAATATATATGTATATAACTGAATCATTTTGCTGTTATGGCAGAAGTTAACACAACATTGTATATCAGCTATACTTAAATTAAAAAAAGAAAAAACAAGGCAACACAGGTCTATGGTGTTCGGAGACAGGACTGTGGTCATTTTTGGGGGAGGAAGGTGGAGTGTGGTAAGGAAAGGGCAGAAGGGATTCCAAGGTTCTGGAAACATTATAGACCTTCATCTGGGTGGTGCTTACATGAGTGCATTTACTTAGGGGTAGTTCATCAAGCTCTCCTCATGATACGGGCAGCTTGCTGAATGCACATTAAACACAGATTTTAAAATAGTCATGTTCCACAAAGGTCATTAGCATACAATGTGATAACGCAACTATCCCCAAATATTGTTATATTCCATTACACATGATTCCTGAGGGTTAAGCGATTTCCTTCAAGGTCTCACATGTAGCTGGTGGTGGGTCAACTCAGCTTAAGTTGTAAGACTCCAAGGCCAGTACTCTTTCTACTCTAGTTTGAGACTTCTATTTATATACTGAAGCCTCAACCATAATCCTCACTCCTGGCAAATAAGCCCCCCACGTCACAGAAAGAGAAAGCGATTGATATTCAAGACTTTTGAGGAGCCATGAACTAACTCTGATGTTATGACATCCGTCTAGTGGGCATTAGCCAAACCCAGCGCTCCATTCTTCTGCCTGTAAAATCATTCCTGCAGGAACACCTCATCAAGGTGGCACCAAACCAAGGTGGCCCCCACTTCCATCAGCATCCCCAGATAGCTGCTGTGCTATGATGTCATGTCTGATAATGCAGCTCTGGCAAGAATGCTGTGCTTCTCTTCCCGGGACCATTGTGGCTTTAAGGATCTATTTGGTTCAAATTCAAACAAAAATAAAGGGAAAAAGGAGAGGAAATGTAAAATTGGACTAAATTAAGAGAAGACATAGTGTCAGCTCGCTGGATTGCCCCACAACCTGCGGCACCTCTTGGGATTGTGGGTGCCTTGTGGGAAGAAAACAGAGCTCTGTCCCAGGAAGAGATGAACATCACAGTATTCATCACAGTTGAAAGCGACTTTGAAGTTCAGCTTTTGAGAGCAGAAAATAATACAGACAACACTTGGAGAACATTTTACAGGTTCCAAAGCCTTTTAATATTTCCTGGTTGATTTCCAGGCAATCATTTCAGATAAGACGGTATTATCTCCTTGCAGAGACAAAGAAATCAAAACTCAGGCATCTGCAGAGTTAGTAAATGGTGGCCTCCGTGATTGGTCTTCAGGTAGGTGGCATCCAAACTCCAAGCTCATTCCACCTTCCACACTATAAACCACATCCCACTCCAAAGGGACACCTGAAATTTGTCCTCACTACCTCTCAAGAAGCTCTGGAACCAGAGACCAGCAGGATTCCAAGAAACTCAACTAAAAGACGTGTAAGCCCAAGACCCTGGTTGGTTCTAAGCTAAATGTCTGTGGATTTTCACAGACACAACCATGAGCCCGTAACAAACTGTATCTGTATAGAGTAGCCCCCAGCCAGTCCTCTAAGTCTGAAAGGTTGAACCACTTCAGAAAATTCATCCAGCTTGGTTGCTGACCAGGTCTACATTAAGAACATGACAGAGTTCAGTTCAGTTCAGTCGCTCAGTCGTGTCAGACTCTTTGCAACACCATGGACTGCAGCACACCAGGCCTCCCTGTCCATCACCAACTCCCGGAGCTTGCTCAAACTAATGTCCATTGAGTCGGTGATGCCATTCAACTATCATCCTCTGTCATCCCCTTCTCCTCCTGCCTTCAATCTTTCCCAGCATCAGGGGCTTTTCCAGTGAGTCAGTTCTGTACATCAGGTGACCAAAGTTTTGAAGTTTCAGCATCAGTCCTTCCAATGAATACTCAGGACTGATTTCCTTTAGGATTGACTTGTTGGATCTCCTTGCAGTCCAGGGGACTCTCAAGAGTCTTCTCCAACACCACAGTTCAAAAGCATCAGTTCTTTGGCTCTCAGCTTTCTTAAAGGTCCAACTCTCACATGCATACATGACTACTGGAAAAACCATTGCTTTGACTAGATGGACTTTTGTTGGCAAAGTAATGTCTCTGCTCTTTAATATGCTGTCTAGTTAATGGAGAGTATTTGGAATCAGCATAAAGGGTGTAACCGAAACATCCTGAGTTATTTCCCTCCAGAGAGGAAAGGCCACGCTTGCTGTGCCAATATCTGCAGTCAACAGAGGACCCACTTGCTCCCTGGCTAACCTCCTCAAAGCCACGGAACATATTAGCTGGATGGCATGTCTCAGGGGATGGACAGTGAGCCACACACAACCAGCAGGTCCAAAAGAGCAACAAGAAGGTCCCACGAATCCCCTGTATCTCCTCAGAACACCTCAAAGCCCAGCCATCTTCCAAGCAAAGGGCCCACCAGTAAGAGCCTCAGATTAAAAGATTCACTGCCCATATTTCTCCCAGAAGCAGAAGTAAAGCCATGGGAGCCCATCAAGAGGCCCCTCACCTCCTAGCATCAGCCACCCTCCTGAGGCAGGAGCCACAGGACGAGGGGACCACCCAGTATTTATGGTACTGTGCATATGTATATGTGCGTGCTGAGTCACTTCAGTCGTGTCCGACTCTTTGTGACCCTACGGACTGTAGCCCACCAGGCTCCTCCGTCCATGGGATTCTTCAGGCACCAGTACTGAAGAGGGTTGCCATGCCCTCCTCCAGGGGATCTTCCCAACCGATGGATCAAACCTGCATCTCTTACGTCTCCTGCATTGGCAGGTGGGTTCTTTACCACTAACACTACCTGGGAAGCCCAAACAATGCATAGTCCAATCTAAAAACCAATTGCTTGGACTTCCCTGGTGATCCAGTGCCTGCCTATGCAGGGGACAGGGATCACTAGTCCAGGAAGATTCCACATGCCTCTGGGCAACAAAGGCCATGTTCCTAAACTACCAAGCCCATGGTCTTGAGCCTGGGCTCTGCAACAAGAGAAGCTACTGCGACGAGAAGCCCACACGCCACAATAAAGAGCATCGCCCACTCACCACAACTAGAAGAAGCTGGTCACAGCAACAAAGACCTAGTACAGCCAAAAATAAACAAACAAATAGTTATTAACTTTTTAAAACATAATCCACATCCAAAAAAAAAAGTCTTTAAAAAAATCACTAATTGCTTTTGAACAGTGAGCTTTCCTGTTCATAGTCCGATCCCCGGCAACAACCAGAGTGAAGGAGGCTGGTGTTCACACAAATGAGGAAGCAGGACTCAGAAAGGACCGATCACTGCATTAGAAATCTGGCTGCGCGAAACCACTTCCTGTTCTCAGCATCCCCTCTCTTTGCACACGTGTTCTGACTGCCGCATAACAAACCCTCTTTGGTGGGCGAATTCGACAAAGCCCACAATGGTTTCAACGCTGCTACTGCACTACTCCCACTACTACTTTAAAAAGCACCCGGGGAGCCCCTTCAGTGGGCACGGGCGGTTGGCTGGAGGCAGCTGCAGGCCAGAAGCCAAACCCCTGATAGCCACTCACTGCCTCTTGCCCCCCTCACATTTCCTGAAGTTCTGCTGATCACACCAGAGAGGCTCCAGCTCTTCCTGAAAGCACCATAAGCCCACACAGCTGCCACAGGCATGCCATGGGCGTGGCACAAAGGGCCACGCTGAACCAGTGAGTCCACTCCCATGGTCAGAGGACTGGGCCAGGCTGGCTTTTTAAGAAACTAGCCCTACTGTTGGTGGGAATGCAAACTAGTACAGCCACTATGGAAAACAGTGTGGAGGTTCCTTAAAAAGCTGCAAATAGACCTGCCATATGACCCGGCAATCCCACTGCTGGGCATATACACCGAGGAAACCAGAATTGAAAGAGCCACGTGCACCCCAATGTTCATCGCTGCATTGTTTACAATAGCCAGGACATGGAAGCAACCTAGATGCCCATCAACTGATGAATGGATAAGAAAGCTGTGGTATATATACACAATGGAATATTACTCAGCATTAAAAAAAAATTCATTTGAAGCAATTCTACTCAGATGGACGAAACTGGAGCCCATTATCCAGAGTGAAGTAAGCCAGAAGCAAAAACAACAATACAGTATATTAACACACATATATGGAATTTAGAAAGACAGTAATGAGAACCCAACATGGGAGACAACAAAAGGAACGCAGATGTATAGAATAGACTTGCGGACTTGGTGGATGAGGGTAAGGGTGGGATGAGATGGGAGAAGGGCATTGAAGCATGTTAATTGTCATGTGTCTAATCAATTGCCAGCCCAGGATTGATGCTCGGGACTAGTGCAGCGAGATTTCCCGGGGGGGAGGGAGGAGGGAGGGGGGACCCGGAGGGGAAGCATATGTAAACCCATGGTGATATCATGACAATGTATGGCAAAAACAATAATAAAAAATAAATAAATAAATAAATAAAAAGAAAGAAACTAGCCCAGAGAGCTTGGGCTCCCACCTTGAAGGTCCCACCATGAAGGTCCCACCCTGGAGCAGGACGACTAGGAGCTGGTCATTCCCCTGCCTGCTGCCGCGTCTGCCATCAGGGGGAAGAAAAATCTAGGCCTGGAAGAGGAGTTGCTCAGGGCTGGAGCCCAGCACCAGAGGGCAGGCACCCAGATATCCATCAAGAACGAGTGTGGCCAGTTATTGGCCATCTGCAAATGAAGGTGGCATCAGGCACTTTGGAGGTTACGAAGGATCAGCCTAGGAGGAAAACCCAGAAATACCACATTGCCTGTGTGGAATACACCCCAAACCCTAGCCCTGTGCAGAGGGTTGGCCTAAACCATACCAGACACAGCACAGTTCCCTCAGCCGAGACAAGCATGTATCATGATCAAGGGTCCCTTGGTCTAGGGATTCCTAACAGAACCCCCTCTCTGGGGCTTTTTGGGCTGTCATAGTGCCTGGGGGGATGCTAAGGGCCCTTGAAGGGTAAGACTGGGAATGCTAAACCTCAGCAATGCAGGAGGTGATCCTACACTGAGAACCTTCCTGCTCAGAATATCAATAGCATCCTTGCTGAGAAAACAGGACACCTACTGCAGCTCCCCTTAATTCTCAGCCTGAATCTGTCTTGTCTCCCTTGGGTAAATTCCAGTCTAATGTAGCGCCATGCATGGGGACTCAGGAGCATCCATGGAGAGGCTGTTTCCTAGGACGGAGTGCTGGTTGGTACAGGAAGACAGGTGAATCTTGTCACATGTATGGGCTCAAGTGAAGATGCCAGGGTGAAATCCTGACTGTATGACCATTGTCGGTTTCCCATCTGTACATGTGGTTACAAGAATTCAGTAAGATCATATATGTACAGAGCTGATCTCCGTGTATGCTGTGCTCAGTCACTCAGTCACGTCTGACTCTTTGAGACCCTATGGACTGTAGCCCACCAGGCTCCTCTGTCCATGGGATTCTTCAGGCAAGAATACGGGAGTGGGTTGCCATGCCCTCCTCCAGGGGATCTTCCCAACCCAGGGATCAAACCTGAGTCTCTTATGTCTCCTGCATTGCAGGCAGATTTTTTACCAGCTGAGCCACCCGGGGAAGCCCTCGTGATTTCTACTATTTAGGAACTGTCAGCCCAGGAATTTGAATCTCAATTGTTCAGTGGCCAACATAGTGGGATAGCATAGTATGGAAACCAACTGCGGGGCAGGCGGGGGGCACTTCCTGGGTGGTTCAGTGGTCAAGACTTTGCCTTCCAGTGCAGGAGGTGTGGATTCGATCCCTGGTCGGGGAACAGAGATTCCACATGCCTCGTGATCGAAAAAACAAAACATAAAACAGAAGCAGTATTGTAACAAATTCAATAAAGACTTTAAAAAATGTCCACCTCAAAAAAAAAAAAAAAAGCTTAAAAAAAAAGACCAATTGGGATGTAGAAATGGAGCTTCAAACCCAAACCTACTTTTGTTCATGAGGTCATAGGCCAATCAGTTGAGCTCTCAAAGCCCCATCCTTTCACAGCTAAAGACATGGTGTTTTGTTCACAGAATGATTGTGAAGATTAACAGATGTTAGGAAGTGAAAATGATTTGACCACTGGACAAAAAGGCACAAACATAATGTGTTCCATCCACATAGATGGAGAAGGAAATGCCAGCCCACTCCAGTATTCTTGCCTGGAGAATCCCATGAACGGAAGAGCCTGGCAGTCTGTGGGGTCGCAAGAGTCAGACATGACTTAGTGACTAAACCACCATCCACGTAGAACCACCTAAAGCTAAAATATCCATCCATATGCTGGTGTTTTCTCCTTCACTTAAGATGATATCATTTCCTCTGTGATTAAAAGTAATCAATGCAGTGACACATAAAAAGATGTTCAACCTCACTAATAATAAAAGACGCATATTAAAATATCAAGAGACCATTTTTCAGAGAGCATGTTGGCAAAGATTCAGAAGGCAGATGACGCTCACTGTTGGCAAGGGAAACAGCCTTCTTATATATAAACATTGTGGGTGGAAATATTAATTGATACAATATTTCTAGAAGACAATATGGCAAGACCTACCAAAAATATATATATATGCATATATACATATATAGAGAGGAAATAGTACTTACCAAAAAACTTTAAAAAAAAAATGTTTGCTGCCACATTCCTCACAATGGATAAAAATTGGGAGTAGCCTAAATGTTCTTTCACTGGAGATTGGTTAGATAAATGAAACCACACCCATACATTGAAATACAAGCAGTCATTACAAAGCATAAGATACAGTTCTATTTAGTCTCATAGAAAGAAGTTGGTATTAAATTATTGAGTGGCAAACAGCAAATCATTGGACAGTAGAGGGCTTCCCCTGTGGCTCAGCGATAACGAATCCACCTGCCAATGCAGGAGACATGGGTTCACTCCCTGAGTCAGGAAGATCCCCTGGAGAAGGCGATGGCTACCCACTCTCATATTCTTACCTAGGCAATCCCATGGACTGAGGAGCAGGCTACAGTCCATGGGGTCACAAAAAGAGTCAGATACAACAACCATGATACAATCCCACCCTTGCAAGTAAAAACATACAAATATTTTACAGCTCCATTTAAAAAGTCTAAAAGAAAATACTTGAGACTCCATTACCTCTGAGGAAGAGATTAGGGGTGAAGGAGAGAAAAAAAATTCTGTTTACATCCAGAGGTGCCTTATATTCAGAAAATACATTCCACCTGAATGCCAAGTGATCAACTGCTTTAACTCAGCCACAGAGGAAGCCAAATTTTATGTTAAACCTTTATTATTGCGATTTCATATTAAAACTATAGCGAAATTTTGAGGGCTGAAATAAAGTGCAGACATAGTTTCTCTGGACCATCAGCTTAAAGGGACGTTTCACAACCCTTGCATTACCAGTGTGTGTCACTTTCAACCAAAGCAGGTGAGAAGCAACACATTTTGAGGGGAGTCTCATTTTTCTCCAACAGATTATTCTCTTTATATTTTCCATTACATCTGAATCAAGGATCATTTATCATGAATGTTGCATGTGACTTTGGAAGACTTCCTCTTTTTGAAATGTGGACATGGTAAAGTTGACATCCTATCTTTTTTTTAATTAATTAATTTTAATTGGAGAATAATTATTTTACAATGTTGTGGTGGTTTTGGCTATACATTGACATGAATCAGCCACAGGTGTACATGTGTCCCCCTGTCCCAAACCCTCCTCCCACATCCCTCCCCATCCCATCCCTGTGGGTTGTCCCAGGGCACCATCTTTGAGTGCCCTGTTGCATGAATCGAACTTGGACTGATCATCTGTTTTACATATGGTAATATACATGTTTCAATGCTATTCTCTCAATTCATCCCACCCTTGCCTTCTCCCACAGAGTCCAAAAGTTTGTTCTTTATATCTGTGTTTCTTTTGCTATCTTGCATATAGAGTCTTCATTACTATTTTTCTAAACTTCATATAAATGCATCAATATACTGTATTGGTGTTTTTCTTTCTGACTTACTTCATTCTGTATAATAGGCTCCAGCTTCATCCACCTCATTAGAACTGATTCAAATGTGTTCTTTTTAATAGCTGAGTAATATTCCGTTTTGTATATATACCACAGCTTTCTTATCCATTCATCTGCTGATGGACATCTAGGTTGCTTCCATGTCTTAGCTATTGTAAACAGTGCTGCAATGAACATTGGAGTACACGTGTCTCTTTCAATTCTGGTTTCCTCATTGTGTATGCCAGCAGTGGAACTGTTGGGTCATATGGCAGTTCTATTTCCAGTTTTTTTTAAGGAATTTCCACACTGTTCTCCATCGTGGCTGTACTAGTTTGCATTCCCACCAACAGTGTAAGAGGGTTCCCTTCCCTCCACACCCTCTTCAGCATTTATTGTTTGTAGACTTTTTGATAGTAGCCATTCTGACCAGTGTGAGATGGTACCTCATTATGGTTTTGATCTGCATTTCTCTGATAATGAGTCATGTTGAGCATCTTTTCATGTGTTTGTTATCCATCTGGATGTCTTCTTTGGAGAAATGTCTGTTTAGTTCTTTGGCTCATTTTTTGATTGGGTCATTTATTTTCCTGGTATTGAACTGCATGAGCTGCTTGTATATTTTTTGGGTTAATTCTTTGTCAGTTGCTTTGCTTGCTATTATTTTCTCCCATTCTGAAGGCTGTCTTTTCACCTTGCTTATAGTTTCCTTTGTTGTGCATAAAATTTTAAGTTTAATTTTAAGGTCCCATTTGTTTATTTTCGCTTTTATTCCCATTACTCTGGGAGGTGGGTCATACAGGATCTTGCTCTGATTTGTGTCAGAGAGTGTTTTACCTATGTTTTCCACTAGGAGTTGTTTTTTGTTTTTTTTTTAATTTTCTTTACTTTATTGTGTTGGTTTTGCCATACAATGACATGAAACCGCCATGGGTTTACATATGCTCCCCATCCAGAACCCCCCCCCCCACCCCCCCACCCCCCTCCCCCCCCCCAGCCCCCCCCCCCCCCCCCCCCCCGCACCAGGACATCTCGGTGCACCAGCCCCAAGCATCAATCCTGGGCTGGCGATTGATTTCACATATGATAATTAACATGTTTCAATGCCATTCTCCCATATCATCCCACCCTTGCCCTCTTCCACAGAGTCCACAAGTCTGTTCTATACATCCGCGTTCCTTTTGCTGTCTCTCATGCAGGGTTCTCATTACCGTCTTTCTAAATTCCATATATATGCGTTAGTATACTGTATTGTTGTTTTCCCTTCTGGCTTATTTCACTCTGGATAATAGGCTCCAGTTTCGTCCACCTGAGTAGAACTGATTCAAATGAATTTTTTTTTAATGCTGAGTAGTATTCCATTGTGTATATGTACCACAGCTTTCTTATCCATTCGTCAGTTGATGGGCATCTAGGTTGCTTCCATGTCCTGGCTATTGTAAACAATGCGGCGATGAACGACCCATTCAAAAAGTGGGCCAAAGAACTTAACAGACATTTCTCCAAAGAAGACATAAAAATGGCTAACAAACACATGAAAAGATGCTCAACATCACTCATTATCAGAGAAATACAAATCAAAACCACAATGAGGTACCACTTTACACCAGTCAGAATGGCTGCCATCCAAAAGTCTACAAGCAATAAATGCTGGAGAGGATGTGGAGAAAAGGGAACCCTCTTACACTGTTGGTGGGAATGCAAACTAGTACCGCCACTATGGAAAACAGTGTGGAGATTCCTTAAAAAACTGCAAATAGACCTGCCATATGACCCAGCAATCCCACTGCTGGGCATACACACCGAGGAAACCAGAATTGAAAGAGCCACGTGTACCCCAATGTTCATCGCCACATTGTTTACAATAGCCAGAACATGGAAGCAACCTAGATGCCCATCAACTGACGAATGCATAAGAAAGCTGTGGTACATATACACAATGGAATACTACTCAGCATTAAAAAAAAATTCATTTGACATCCTATCTTTTATTCGTCTTCGCCTGATGTGAAGACCTCTCAGACGAGGCTTTTTCCTTGAAAGACTAGTGGCCTGAATAGAATTAAACATTTTAAAAATTCAAAAATAGTTCTGAAGACTTGTTTTGTTTAATGTCATGAATGTTATTACAACAAATAATTCTCTAAAATGAGACTTAATGATACAAGCTAATTGTCATAGTCAGGCTTCTGCGACAAACTACTGCAGACTTAAACAACAAGCATTTATTTCGCATGGCACCAGAGGCTGGATGTCCAAGATCAAGGTACCAGCAGGTTAGATATCTGGTCAGAATCCTCTTCCTGCTTTGCAGGCAACAATTCTTGTTTTGTTTTGTTAAGAAATTGTTAGATTTATTCTTTTTAGTTATAAAAATAATGGATGCATATTGTAAAAAAGCTTGGAGAATAAAAAAAAAGTGAGGGAAATAGCATTACTTATAACTCAGAGACAATCCCTTCCAGCCTTGCCTGTTGTTTATAATGGATAAAGGAGATTCAACAATTTAGCCCACTCTGACTTTTCACTGAACAGTATAACACAAGCATTTCTTAGGAGAGAACCATAAACTGCTGACCTTTTGCTACTTGCAGCAAAAACTCTTTAGAAAATGTCAGAAATGCCACGTGCTTGTTTTTGGAACCAAAGAGTCCAGAAAGTGGTGAGACCATCCCCATTGTCAGTAGGCCAGAGGGCAGGGAAACTCTGGAGGACAGCCTGGTGGCGGTGGCGGTGGCAGAGAAAGCAGGATGCCAGCCCCTGTGAGCACCTGGGGCTGAAAGGCCCTGGCAGGAAGGTGACCCCTACAAACCCTCATCCCCCACTGCCTGAGACCTTTCACCTTATAAGCACCCCATTTTACCCACCCAGATCCTCTTCTCATCAGCCAGATCAACCCCTCATCCCTGACTTCAAGAGCCTCCACGCATGCTCTGAAGCACCTGGAATCCTCCTGCTGACCAAGGTGGGAGTAGCTTGCTGGCAGAAGTGAAGGGAACCCCTGAATCACTGGAGCAGGGGAAAAGGTGTTCTCAAGTGCAAACTTAGAACACACATTTTCCTAGAACACTCACTCACATGCTGGAACAGTTACTTTGGGCAACTGGCTAGGTGACCTAAAGATGCTCCCATGAGGCACGAGTGTCCCCACCCCAAGACTATTTGAGGCCACACACTGACAGTCATCCTCTTGCTGTGTCCACATATGGCAGAAAAGGAGTTGGCTCTCTGATTTTCTTCTTACCAGGGCACTAATCCCATCATGAGGACACCACCCTCGTGACCTCATCTAAACCTCCTTGCCTCCCAAAGACCCTACCTCCAAATACCATCACATTGGGGATTCAGCTTCAAAATACGAATTGGTAGCATTAATCTACTTTTTCATCTTATAATTTTTTAGGTTTTCATAACATTTTTGGCTCCCCCAAAGGAGCTGACAATATAATGGTTTTCCCAAAGCTGCCTAGCTAGCAGATTCTCTCCTATCATTCATATAAGTCTCTCATTTCACTATGAACTATTCCCTCATTTAACTGTTTGAAAGTTCATAATTTTGTGCATAAAGGTAATAACTTTCACACATACTAGTGCAGCACCTCACTCTCACAATAATAAATGCACATTTTCACTTCCGCTGATTGATAAGATTCCAACATATAAAGCACAAAAGAGATTCCCACACAAAGTTACATCTAGAAGGCTTGCTTCTATTTCAAAACAGCTATTAATAAGTCTGAATGCCACGCCTTGTTCCTATCACTGCTGTCATTATGATTAGCTATGAAGCAATCACACAACCGTTGATCAGACAGTTTCAGCAATATAGAAATAACGTTGAAGTCAGTCTCAACTACCTGCCCTACAAAGGCCAAGCCCAAAACTGAGCTAAATATCAGATTTCCGCAGAATACTGAGGCCAGAGTTGGCCTTCGGTCCAATTTGAACTTATTATTCTCTACATTCTCTGATTGTTTTTTAATGAGAAGCATGTATTTCTTTCATGATTGAACAGCTGTTTTTATTAAAATCACACACACACACACAAACTTAGCATCTCATCCTCAAAAAAAAAAAAAATTAGATGGGTGGGAATATTGCATTGAACCTCTAAGTGGTTCCCAAGCTTTTTGAATAGCAGTTGTTGTTTGATTGTTATCTGATGGTGGAGTCTGCGATCTGAGAGCATCCAGTGCCCTCAGGGATCACTGTGACCCACCGTGCCTCTCACTCAAGAGTTCCTGACAAAGCTGGCTCTTTCCCAGCATCAGTCTCCCCTCCCTGCACCCCATGCTATAAAGCCTGGCAGAGGCAGTGGCTCAGACACAAATCTAGCTACCTCCAGTCCCCATGCACAGCTTGCTAGGATTTCTTTCACTGACAGGAAAAAGCCTAATCCTTGGGGTGACATTTAGCATCTTCCAAAGGATATCCCCTTTGGAACATCCGCTCGAACTACCACAAAATGTGCTAGAACTACCGCACAATTGCACTCATCTCACACACTAGCAAAGTGATGCTCAAAATTCTCCAAGTCAGGCTTCAGCAATACATGAACCGTGAACTTCCAGACGTTCAAGCTGGTTTTAGAAAAGGCAGAGGAACCAGAGATCAAATTGCCAACATCTGCTGGATCACTGAAAAAGCAAGAGAGTTCCAGAAAAACATCTATTTCGGCTTTATTGACTATGCCAAAGCCTTTGACTGTGTGGATCATAATAAACTGTGGAAAATTCTGAAAGAGATGGGAATACCAGACCATCTGTCCTGTCTCTTGAGAAACCTGTATGCAGGTCAGGAAGCAACAGTTAGAACTGGACATGGGAAAACAGACTGGTTCCAAATAGGAAAAGGAGTACGTCAAGGCTGTATATTGTCACCCTGTGTATTTAACTTATATGCAGAGTACATCATGAGAAACGCTGGGCTAGAAGAAGCACAAGCTGGAATCAAGATTGCCGGGAGAAATATCAATAACCTCAGATATGCAGATGACACCACCCTTATGGCAGAAAGTGAAGAACTAAAGAGCCTCTTGATGAAAGTGAAAGAGGAGAATGAAAAAGTTGGCTTAAAGCTCAACATTCAGAAAACTAAGATCACGGCATCTGGTCCCATCACTTCAGGGGAAATAGATGGGGAAACAGTGGAAAACAGTGTCAGACTTTATTTTGGGGGGGCTCCAAAATCATTGCAGATGGTGACTGCAGCCATGAAATAAAAAGACGCTTACTCCTTGGAAGGAAAGTTATGACCAACCTAGATAGCATATTGAAAAGCAGAGACATTACTTTGCCAACGAAGGTCTGTCTAGTTAAGGCTATGGTTTTTCCAGCAGTCATGTATGGATGTGAGAGTTGGATGGTGAAGAAAGCTGAGCGCTGAAGAATTGATTGTTTTGAACTGCTGTGTTAGAGAAGACTCTTGAGAGTCCCTTGGACTGCAAGGAGATACAACCAGTCCATCCTAAAGGAGATCAGTCCTGGGTATTCATTGGAAGGACTGATGTTGAAGCTGAAACTCCAATACTTTGGCCACCTCATGCAAAGAGTTGACTCACTGGAAAAGACCCAAATGCTGGGAAGGATTGGGGACAGGAGGAGAAGGGGACGACAGAGAATGAGATGGCTGGATGGCATCACCAACTCAATGGACATGGGTTTGGGTAGACTCCAGGAGCTGGTGATGGACATGGAGGCCTGGCGTGCTGTGGTTCATGGGGTCACAAAGAGTCGGACATGACTGAGCAACTGAACTGAACTGAAAGGATGTCCCCTACCTTTTCACCCCATCCTTCCCCTGCAAACCATGCTCCTGGCAACCTGGACTCTGCCCCTCTCTTGCCTTCACCTCAAGTTCTCTTCCTGGTGAACTTAAACTTGCTCTTCAAGGTCCAATGTCAACATTGCCCCCTCCATGATGTCCTCTTCCCCAGCATCCTAACAGAATTAGTTTGTCATGCTGTCAGTGCAGACGGAGAAGCCTCCTCCCCAATCTACAAATTCCTGAAAATAGTTACTACATTATTGTCACCCCAAGTCCCATGCACATAGCAAACACATCCTTCCAGCAAACAGAAGGACCTTAGCAAATGGTGAAAGAAAGAGTGAATGGATGAATATAATTAGTCCCAATATTTTGTGTGTATTTTACACCCACTCCTTGATATTCGAGGATGTTCTGCATAGATTGCAAAACCAAAGCTAGTAACCACAGGACCACTGGATTTCAAGCCCCATTCTCTGGAGACCCCAAATTCACAGCAGAGGCTGAGGGCAGCTATGAGGTCCAGGAGAAGCAGCCCCTGGACCACTCCATCAGTTGGTACAGCTCAGACCCTCAGTGGTCCTCACAGGCAGGATCCCAGGGAAGACATATATGTAGTATTCTCTTTCATATTTTTTTCCATTATAGGTTATTAGAAGATACTGGATATAGCTCTCTGTGCTATACAGTAGTCCTTGCAGGTTATCTATCTTATATATACAGTACTGTACATCTGCTTATCCCAAACTCCTAATTTATCCCTTCCTTTCCTTTTTCCCCTTTGGTAACCATAAGTTTGTTTCCTAGGCACGTGAGTCTGTTTCTGCTTTATAAACAAATTCATTCATCTCATTGTTTAGACTCCACATGTAAGTGATATCATACGACATTTGTCTTTCTCTGACTTACTTCACTTAGTATGGTAATCCCTGGGTCCATCCATGTTCAATGTAAAAAGTGAAAGTGAAAGTCTCTCAGCGGTGTCCTACTCTTTGTGACCCCACTGACTATACAGTTGATGAAATTTTCCAGGCCAGAGTACTGGAATGGGTAGCCTTTACCTTCTCCAGGGGCTCTTCCCAACTCAGGGACTGAACCCAGGTCTCCTGCACCGCAAGCAGATTCTTTACCAGCTGAGCCAAAAGGGAAGCCCAAGAATACTGGAGTGGGTAGCCTGATCCTTCTCCAGTGGATCTTCCCAACCCAGGAATCAAACCAGGGTCTCCTGCATTGCAGGCAGATTCTTTACCAACTGAGTATCAGCAAAGCCAATGTTGCTATAAATGACATTAATTCACCCTGTTTTGTGGCCGAGTAATAGTCCATAATACTCCATATATATATATATATATATATATATATATATATATATTATATGTATATCTTGTTTTCTTTATCCATTCATCTTTCAATGGACATTTAGGTTTATTTCATGTCTTATCTATTGTAAATAGTGCTGCTATGAACATTGCAGTTCATGTATCTTTTTCAATTAAAATTTTCTTCTTTTCCAGATGTATGCTCAGGAGTGGGATTACTAGGTCATACGGTAACTCTATCTTTAGTTTTTTGAGGAATCTCCATACTGTTCTCCACAGTGGGTGGACCAGTTGACTCCCACCAAAAGTGTAGGAGGGTTCCCTTTTCTCCACAAACCCTCTCCAGGGTTCATCATTTGTATACTTTTTATCATGGCCATCCTGACCAGTGTGAGGTGGAGCCTCATCATGGTTTTGATTTGCATTTCTCTAATAATGAGCGATGTTGAGCATCTTTTCTTGGACTTGTTAGCCATCTGTATGTCTTCTTTGGAGAAAAGTCTACTTAGATATTTTGCCCATTTTTTTTGATTGGATTGTTTTTGTCTTTATTGAGTTGTATGATCTGTCTGTATATTTCAGAAATTATGTCCTTGTGCGTCCAGTTTGGCCTGCTTTTAAACTTCACATAAGTTGAATCCTAGGATATGTGTCCTTTCATGTCTGTCTCCTTTCATTTAACCTCATATCCAAAGTTTCACTCATGCTACTGTGCTTTCTTTAGTTGTTAAAACAGCCAAATAAAATACCAAGGAAGAAAAGAATTTAGGGAACATGTAGTATTATTAGCTGTGTCTTGGGCAGTCTGTAGACTGTAAGTTCCCTGAGAGTAAATATGATGTCTTATTCATTTTTTGCTATTTTCAACCCTTAAAATTATGCCTAGCTTGGGAGAGAATGGATACATGTATATATGTGGCTTAGTCCCTTCACTATTCACATGAAACAACATTGTTAATCGACTATACCCCAATACAAAATAAAGTTTTTTAAAGAAAATTATGCCTAGTTCAAAATTGGGGCTTGATAATTTTTTACTGGATAGAAAATTATTATATTGCATAGACCATCTGGCCTTTTACGTCCTGCCTTTTTTTTCCTCTACAGCCTAATTACCCTTCTACTCCCATCTCTGCAACACCAGCCTGCCCGGGTGGACTCTGCCCTTTGTCTTTCTTCTCTGGGCTGTGCACAGGCTCTGTCCCTGTTTTCAACTCTGTTATTCCCTCTCCAGATGCTAAAATGACTCACTGGGGTGGAGAGAACGGAGCTGGGAAGAAATGGGGCTGAGTGGGGATCAAAGATGTAGACAGAAAACTGTCAGAAGAGGATCCTGGCTGGGCCAGGAGAAGAGCTGAAAGCAGCCTAGATGTGGTGGTCAGAAAGGAGACAGAGGCAGGCGCTGTGGGGGCTCCCCCCACCCGGCCTGGGCTCCAGACACCAGCTCCATGGAGCCCCTCGGTCTGGGTCTGAGCCTCACCACCTTCCCTCCTGGATGTGCATTGTGGCCAAGTTCAGGGCTCACCCCAGCTGTCGGGACACACTGTCACTCCAGCTGTTACTGAGCAATGGATTCCTGTTGCCAAGATATGGATTTGGTTTTAATAACAGTTAGTGCAAACACTGTAAATTTACTGCTGCGAGAGAGAGTTTTTGAAAACGTCCACTCTGGCTATAATTTTTCAGCCGTGCCAGCTGTTTGTGCTCAGCTCATACCTGACATGGTGCTTTGAAATAGCAATCACTGTATTTATAAGAAGGCGAGGACCCATAAATATGTCACAAGTGGAATATACAACGCCATATTTCACCATTTTCTATTTTAAAATTGTGAGTTATGGCTGCAGAAATGCACGCCCATTAAAGGTGATATGATGTATTTTCTGCCCTGTTCAGGAGTCCATCCATCATCGAGACAATAAAGAAAACCGCACTTACTTTTTTCCTGTCGTCTGTAATTTATGATCCCCAAAAAGCTGTAACCTTTTGGCAGGCTTTGCAGAAACCACTGCACTGTTAGCAACTAAATAACCTTTTATAAGGTTTTAAATGTGTTGCTACAGTCTCAATGCACTTGCTGTATTGATCCAGAAGATCTTGGGGTGGGGGGAGAAAAAGGGAGTGGGAGGAATGGAGGAAGATGATCTATAACCAGATCGATAAAGGCATATAGATTGTTGAAAGATGCTTCTAATGATTTTTGCCAGCCATCATCTTTCAGCACGCCACGCCCTATCTCTTAGGCTTCGGTCTTGGCTAGAATTGATTGACCTTGCTTTTTCCTCCTTCCCTCCCTCCCTCCAGCTGAACAGCCAGACAGGGGAGAAGCAGAATGCATTGGCCACCACAGGCTATTTGCAGGAAAGCTCTGAGAATCGCAGAGCTGGAAGGGGTCATCAAGGCTATCTCAGGGCCCAGATGAGGAAACTGAGGCCAGCCAAGCAGCCATGACTCGCCCAAGGTCATGTGGCGATGGAGGAGCAGAGCTCCGAGGTGGATTCCTGGTTTTCATTCCACCCTTTCCCTGTTTGCCCTCGGTCTCCTGTTTGCCCCCAAGGAAGAAGGTGTGCCTGGAGCAGGTGAATGCACTGCTGTTGAGCTCTGCAGAGCCAATAAATCTACCTGACAGTGAGGTGGAGTGCAGACTTCGAGCTTGGGAATCACGCAGAACCAAGCTGAATCTGCATGCTACCTCTCACTCCCATGGGCAGCCACCAGCCTATCAAGGTCTCTGCTATGACCCCTGCAAGATGGCAACGTAATCCACCTAAAGATGGTGGGAAAGATTAGATCTGACGGCTGGGTGACACTGAGCTCAAAGCCTGTTAAGTGACAAGGGAACAGTATAAGTGACAAGGGAATAGTATAAGTGACTGACTCCCTGTCCAGCCCTCCTCCCATCACCAGAATTTTCATGGTTCTCCTCCCGCCCTCTTCACCCCTCCAGGACAATGACAATGGAAACCCTCCCAAAAGAGCCAGCTAAGGAAGAAAGTTGGATGCCCTTTTCAACCGCAAAATCCATGGTGCAGAGGCATTACCTTAACTGTCAACGATGAAAGTGGCAGAGGTGAAAATGGTTACTTTCCTCTCCTAAACACAAGTGGAGCCAGGCTCCTGGATCTCCGAGACGGCGCCTGGTCAGTTCCCTCTAGAGGGACCCGCAGGAGGCCATGGGTAATGGAACTTTTCACATTATATTCTTGGTAGGGAACATTTGCGGGGGGCGGGGAAGTCCTGGTGAGGCAACTGGACTATGGTGCAGTGGATGTGTCTCGGGGACCCTCCTTCCAGATAGCCCTGCATTCTCAGAAGCAACGCTTTCAGCTCCAGGAACACGAGGCTTGGGAGCAGAAGTGGACAAACGACCTGCAGGACAAATCCGGCCACGGCCTGTGTCTGTAAATAAATCCCATTAGAACACAGCTACACCCATGCGATCATGTATGGTCAAAGGCTGCCGTCAGCTACAACTGCAGACATGAGTACAGCAGTCCCTCAGTGTCCAGGGGTGTTGGCTCCAGGATCCCCTCTCAGGCCCCTTATATAAAATGATGTAGCATTTGCATGGAACCTACACACATCCTCTCATAGACTTTAAATCATCTCTAGATTACTTACAATACCTGATGTGATGTAAATGCTATGTAAATAGATGCCTGTGTGGGGCAAATTCAAGTTTTGCTTTTTAGAACGCTCTGGAACCTTTTTTCCAAGTATTTTTCATCTCCAAAGATGCTGAACCCAATGGATAAGGAGGGCCAACTGTAGTTTCGACGGAAACCAGAAGATCCGCCAAGTCTAAGATAGTTACCAAGGGAACTTGCCTGGTGGTCCAGCAGTTAAGACTCCAGGCTTCCACTGCAGGGGTGTGGGTTCCATTCCTGGTTGGGGATCTGGGATCCTGCACGCCTGGTGGCAAGGCCAAAAACAGAAAGAACTTTTACAAAATAAAACAGCTGCTAACTCTTTCCCCCCAAAAGTTGCAAACCCCTGCTCTGAAGTCTACCCAGCTGTGCCACAAACCAGAGGGGCATCCCAGCAGCAGGTGGTCCATGAATATGTGTGCGGCATTTATAGTGTACAAAGTACTCTCAGGAACGTGATCTTCAGTGAACCTCCCAGCAAGGAGATGGAGATTCTGATTATTCCTGTGTTACGGAGACCTCCAGAACCCAAGCACTTGCTCCCAGGCTAGTCCAAGGTGGAGCTAAGTCCTGAAAGCAGGCAGGGTGTCCTGAGAGGCCCAGCCTCCCCACCACCCCACCCAAAACAGGAAACCCCTTGCCCCTTGTGTGCCCCTCCCACACCCCTCTGGTGCCCCAGCCAACCAGCTGGAGACTGGGATGTCACTTGGCTGCTCTGGATTTTAGTTTCCTTGCATCCAAAATGAAGTCACTAAAACACTCACTTTGAAGAATGCTAAGGGGCTTTTCCTCTGAAGAAGGATATGGCAACTCACTCCACTATTCCTGCCTGGAGAATCCCATAGCCAGAGGAGCCTGGCGGGCTACAGTCCATGGGGTCACAAAGAGTCGGACACAACTGAAGTGACTTAGCAACAAGGGCTCTCCCATGATGCAAGTACCCTACAAAGCATTTCCTGGAGGAGGGGGGACCCACTTCCTTGACCCAATTTGGACCACCCGTGGACAGGCCATAGGAGAAGCTAGTGAGGCAGACCCAAGGGTGGGAAGGAGAGGAAGGAGAAGCCCTCCCACTCTGTGGACTGTCCACCCTAAAACCCATGGGGGCCCCTGGACCCCACAGGCCATGTCAGAGGATGGAGACAGTAAGAATGGGCTCAGAGAGGCTGCCTGCACACACAGGACTCCTCCCTGGCTCTGGACGGAGCTCCTCCGCAAGGCTGGAAAAGCCCAGGCTGGCCTTCTGTGAAGAAGGGTGAGTCAGGGTGGTGATAGCTGGGGTGAGAGAGGTCACCCCTTCGCCACAGGCCTGCCATCCCTCTGTGTCCAGGTCTCTCTCGCTCTCTTCCTGCTCTCTCCCAGAACACCTCCCCCAAATCATTATTAACACTGTAAATAAAAAGCGAGAGGCAAGTTATTAAACGTAAAATATGCGGAGTTCCTCCCAGAACTCTCCGGGCAGTTCATAAACGTGACGGCTTAATTTTGCTGCCGATCCAGGCAGCTGATGAAGCATGGCCGACTCCTGGGCTAATTGAAGCTGTTAACGATGCGGAGGCGAGATGATCGCAGGCGCCCCCGTCCTGCCCGCGGGGAGCAGAGGGGCGGCCCGGGCCGAAGCACGGTCCGCACCTCCACCCTGTCTCAGCTGCCACCGTACCGGCCCCCAGAATCCCCCTGAGTGAATGCGTTCCCTGTATCCACAGCTCTGCAGCTCAGCCGAGCTCCCGGAAACTGCATCTGGAGTCACTTTCAAAGCCACAAGAGGTCCCCAAGTCTCCCCACGGAGAAAAGTGGTTTCAAACACAGGTTGGGGTAGAGTCTGCACAGGGTTAGCCTTCCCATAATCTGAAGCATTCTGGCTCTCAGAACCCCTGGCCCTCAAACCTCAGGCAGAGTGGAAACAACCCAAATGTCCATCAACGGAAGAATGGACAAACAAGCACCGGCATGTTTATACAAAGGAATATCATTCGGGCACAGAAAATAAAATAAAGCGTTGACACCTGGTGCAACGTGGGTAATCCTTGAACAAATTATGCTGAGTGAAAGAAGCCAGGTACAAAGGTCACTTACGGTAGGACACCATTTCTATGGCATATCCAGAATAGGCAAATTCAGAGAGACAGAAAGATGGTGAGCTGGGCCCGGGGGAGGGGAAGGTTGGGAAGCGGTTGCTTATTGGGGCAGGTTTTATTTGGGGCGATAGAAACGGATGGGAGTAGATAGGAGTGGCAGTCACATAATATTGTGGATTATTAAATGCTATGGAATCGTTCACTTTATAGGTATGCGTGTGCGCATGCTCAGTCAAGTCCTACTCTGCAACCCCATGGGCGGTAGCCCACAGGTTCCTCTGTCCATGGGATTCTCCAGGCAAAAAGACTGGAGTGGATCGCCATCTCCTTCTCCAGGGGCTCTTTCCAAACTAGGGATTGGCAGGCAGCTTCTTTTCCCCTGACCCACCTGGAATCCCTATGTTTATATGTATTTTACGTCAATTTAAGAAAAGTAGAAGAAAAAAAAAAGGCTGATTTTAACTTTACGCTCATCCGACTGGCTCCTCTTCAAGGGCTTTTGACTCTTTGATTTGGGCACTTGGTCAAGGCCTAACTCCACGTCCCTAGCTCCTGTATGAGAAGGGGTGACCATAGGCCTCCAGCCTCTTCTTCAACCAACCCAAGCATCAAAAACACCTGCCTGCCTTTTGCCCTTGTTGAGGGCTGTCGACTAGAACAAGAGAGCCTGTGGTAGGGACAGCTCAGTATAGCAGAGATAACTAAGCCTTTGAAGTCAGGAGAACTTTACTGCAGTCCCGGTTCTGCCATGGTCTGGCTGTGAGATCTTAGATGAAATCCCTTAAATTCTCAGATCCTCAGTTTCCTCATCTATCACACAGGGATGGCCGCATCAGCCTTGCCTTCTTCACAGATTTGGTATAAGCCTCAAAAGACACACTTTGTGTTATTATTATTGGTACCTCTTAAAAACTCACCAACTCGATGGACATGAGTTTGAGCAAGGTCCAGGAGTTGGACATGGACAGTGAAGCCTGGCATGCTGCAGTCCATGGGGTCACAAAGAGTCAGATACGACTGAGCAACTGAACTGAACTGAACTTTAAAAACTAGTGTATTACACTCAACATCACTAGTCAACAGAAATGCAAGTCAAAACCACAATGAAATATCACTTCATACCTGTCAGAATTGCTATCATTAAAAAGAACACAAATAACAAATGTTGGTAAGGATCTCAAGAAAAAGAAACCCTTGTACCCTGATGTTAGGAATGTAAATTGGTGCAGTCACTATGAAAAACAGTATGGAGTTTCCTCAAAAAAATGAAAAATAGAACTACCATATGATCCAGGAATCCCACTTCTGGGTATATATTTGAAGAAGAGAAAATTCCCATTTGAAAAGATATATGCACCCAGTGTTCATAGCAGCATTATTTACAATAGTCACAATATGGAAGCAACATAAATGTCCGCCAGTGAATGAATGACAATGAAGATATGGTATTGGGAATTCCCTGGATATCCAGTGGTTAGGATTCAGTGCTTTCAATGCTGGGGCCCAGCTTTGATCCTTGGTCAGGAAACTAAGATCCTGCAAGCTATGAAGTCAACAAAAAAGATATAGTGTGTGTGTGTGTGTGTGTGTGTGTGTGTGTGTGTGTGTACACAATGGAATATTACTCAGCCATAAAAATGAATGAGATTTTGCATCTGCAATGTAGATGGACCCAGAATGTATTGCTTAGTGAAATAAGTCAGTCAGAGAAAGACAAATACTGTATGTTATCACATACATGTGAAATCTAAAAAAATAAAACTAATGAATGAATGTAACAAAATAGAAACAGACTCACAGATAAAAAGAACAGACTAGTGGTTACCTGTGGAGAGAAGAATGAGGGGAGGGGCACGGTAGGGGTATGAGATTAAGAGATACAAACCACTATGTATAAAATAAACAAGCTACAAGGATATATTGTCACAGCACAGGAAAATATAGCCAATATTTAGCTATATATATATTTAGCAATATAGCCAAAATATAGCCAAAGTATAATAACTTTACTTTGGGCATAATCTATAAATATTGAATCAATATGGTATACACTTGAAACTAATACAATATTGTAAATCAGCTATACCTCAATAAAAAAAATAAAGTGTATTAACCACGTATTTATTAAGCAATCGCTCCATTCCTAACCATGTGCTAAGCAGTGTGCAGGAAGCAAGGGAAGGGAATCAGATGAAGAGCAGGCATAAGAGACCATCCCTGCCCTCCAGGTTAGAAAGGCCAAACCAACACAGATGAAGCCGCTGGAAAGCAAAGGGCAGCCTTGTACAGTCAGTACTAATGTGATGCTGGAGGAAACACTGTGAGTTCCTGACACCGAGAGCCCAGGGTCCCACGTTCTAGGCATGCTCTGTGGCCAAGTCAATGAGCCATGTGGAAGTCACTTAAATTTGTTTTTTTAATATTTTGACTTTAGTTTTCTTGCTTTCCTTTTTTTGGTCACATGACTCAACTTGTGGGATCTTATTTCCCCAACCAGGGATGAAATCCACATCCCAGCAGTGGAAGCCCAGAGTCTTAACCACTGGACTGTCAGGGAAGTACCTAGCTTTCTGACTTTTAAGAAGAAGAGTTTGCTTTAAGTTCCTCGGAGATCCTTTCTGGCTTTAAAAATCTGATACTAAGCAAAATTAAAAGACAAACCAGGAAAATTATTTGTCGTAGATATATCAGAAGATGGATGTTCTTAACATGTAAAGGGGCTTTGGAAATTCAATAGGAAAAAGATGAATATCCCAAAGGGAAAAAATAGGTAAACAACACAGGTTTTTATACAAAAACTTCACTGTTAATTATAATAAAGAAAAATTGGAAATAGTCTAAATCCAAAGCAAAGTAGAATAGTTTTTATCTTTACCATGGCACAATCATATTATATAGTCATTGATAATCCATTTTTCATAATATTCAATGATAAAGTGTTTGTAATAAAAGAGGGAAAAAGAATGAAAACTTTCAGAATTCCAGTTTTATGTCTTGTTTGTCCAGAAAAAAAGACACGATATGCGTCTCAAAGTTAACAGTAGTTATCTCTGAGTATAGGTTAATAATTTTACTTCTCTTTTACTCTTTTATGTTTTTCTGAATTTCTATAATGAGCACATTATTTTCTAATTTAGAAAAAATATGTATAATCTATGACACAACAGAACAGCAAATTCAGGGTTTTACATTCAGGTCCATTAAAATTTCATTCTAGCACCAATGTGATAAAACCTTCACTAATATAAATTTTCAAAGGTTATTAAAAATGGCCTTTATTATTTTGCAACTGTTTCTCTACAACAGCATCTGTCTCACTCAGTGGTT
Organism: Antilocapra americana; assembly: GCA_007570785.1. Taxonomy (NCBI): domain Eukaryota; kingdom Metazoa; phylum Chordata; class Mammalia; order Artiodactyla; family Antilocapridae; genus Antilocapra; species Antilocapra americana. The sequence continues at coordinate 23,811,691 of ML660774.1, forward strand.
GATTAGCCTACCTAAAATCTCAACAATTCATAAAATGTCTTGAGGACAGGTATCTAGTCAAATTTATTCCCGGCACCAAATAGCATAATAGGTGTTCAGGAGATGTTGGTTGAAACAAAGGCAATAAATGAGAGCTAATCATGCTGAAAGAAATTGACCAAGGGGCAATAGAAAGTGAGGTTGAGGGCCTTGAAGGATGGGTGGTTGTTGTTTCAGTCACTAAGTCATTTCTGACTCTTTTGCGACTCCATGGACTGTGGGCCTCCAGGTTCCTCTGTTCATGGGATTTCCCAGGCAAGAATACAGGAGTGGACTGTCTTTGGCCATGAACTATCTTTAATTTCATTCATCTGTACAGGGAATGTGCCAGGCCCAGAAGGCTGTGCTGACAGTGAAGATCCTGAGTTAGATGGGATCCAGAGCCTTGCAACTTAGGGATAGAGGAAGACATGCCAAAAGCTGGTGGGGACAGAATAATAGAGCTGAAACAGGAGCACAAAGGAAGAAGCTGTTCATCCTTCTTATGCTGGAGGGCAGGAAGAGAAGCCAAGAGAAGCTGCAGGACCATGAGGACAGTCTTAGAGGGACACAGAGAAGGAAGGCAGTGATCAGAACCAAGGCTAGGATTCAGGGGAGAGAGGTGGGCTTGGAAAACAACACTCTCAAGGACATCAGGGGACTTCGCATCCTCCCCCATCACCCACATGCACACAAAGCTCACACGTGGGGAGCCAGGATATTCAGAACATGCCCACGTTCTCAGGAGGGCTCATCCTACACCTAGACCTGGGTGGGTGTCCCAGCAATTGAGCCATTGCGCTCTCCCTGTGACCAAGATCTTGAACCTCAACATCCAGCTCTGCAGGAATCCTGTTTCCCCACAAGTCCACTGGGGTACCTGCCCAGCTCTATGTTGTTCAGTTGCTCAGTCATGTCTGATTCTTTGCAACCCCATAGTTGCAGCACACCAAGCTTCCCTGTTCTTCACCGTCTCCCAGTGCTTGCTGATACTCATGTTCATTGAGTCAGTGATGCCACCCAACTATCTCATCCTCTGTCACCTTCTTCTCCTCCTGCCTTCAGTCCTTCCCAGCATCAGGATCTTTTCCAGTGAACTGGCTCTTCACATCGGGTGGCCAAAGTATTGGAGCTTCAGCTTCAGCATCAGTCCTTCCAGTGAATATTCAGGGTTGATTTCCTTCAGGATGGACTGGTTTGATCTTCTTGCAGTCCAAGGGACTCTCAAGAGTCTTCTCCAATACCACAGTTTGAAAGCATCAGTTCTTTGGCACTCACTCTTCTTAATGGTCCAACTCTCACATCCATACATGACTACTGGAAAAACCATAGCTTTTTTACTATACAGCTCTATGTGGAATATTATTTTAACCTTGAGAAGAGGCAGTTCTGAAACTGGGGAGCCCATAACTATGCCATCTGCATCACAATTCAATCACCTCCTGGTGATAAAGGATGAGTCTCTTTTCCTGCTAGACTGCCCTGAGTTTAATGGGATGAGCCTCACCAATAAGCTAGTGAACGTTTCCCAAGGAATGCCCAGAAAACACACACAGTCTACCGCATACAGGGAAGGGTTTGTTGTTTTTTATTTCCATCCAGGAAATGCCAGGATTTCCCTTGGGGTAGTCGTTGCCGGCTCTGATCTGGAATGCATTATTTGAACGCGGGCAAATGTAAATTAATGTCGTCTTCAAGTTGAGTTTCTCAGCAAGGTAACAAAACGTTGACATCAGTCTGAAAGTCAAATTAGGCTCTGCATGATGTGGTGTGACCTGAGGTGTTGACACCCTGGCCGAGTGCCTTTCGAGTTTCGGGAAAGCTCGTGATTGGGAACAGAGCTCATGACTTCAGCTGGTTCCCAGAACACCCCTGGACAGCGAAGAACCCTTGGTGAGCAAATCCGTGATGTTGCTTCAGCCTTTTCCAGGAAATGTGCATGATGCATTCATCCTTCACACCATTACTGGGTCCCTACAATGCATCTGACGCTGTGATGAGTACATGGGGACAGTGGGTGACCTCCAGCAGATGTAGATCCAGCCAACAAAATCTTCCCAAGACCACTGCCTCTAGTTCCCACCCCAGAGTTCTCCTCCCTTTCCTATCAGGTTGGTTTTACCTCATGCTTTCCCTTCCTCACCTTCCAATCACCCCTCCATCCACTGCGGGCCACCTCTGGCCCCACCTCTCCATAGAAACCTCTTCTACTGAGGACACTAGAAGTTTCCTCTCTATCCACCCAAGGATGGGGCTCATTCCTCCTGTGCATGAGTGCAAGCATGCTAAGTCACTTCAGTCATGTCTGACTCTTTGCAACCCTATGGATGATCTCCCACCGGGCTTCTCTGAACATGGGATTCTCCAGGCAAGAATACTGGAATGGGTTGCCATGCCCTTCTCCAGGGGATCTTTCCAACCCAGGGATTGAACCAACTTCTCTTAGGATTGAACCCCATCCTGCATTTCAGGCAGATTCTTTACCACTAGTGCCACCTGGAAAGCCCTCCTTCCTCCCAACTTCCTTCCAATGTTCACACACAAAGTTGATGCATTACTCCTTTCTGAAATTCTCCTCCCTCCGAGTGTCACTATTTTCTTATGGTTTCCACAAATATTTCCGACATTTACTTCTCCTTAGAGCCCTCAAAAATAGATCACCAATGAGAACCCACTATATAGCACAGGGAACTCTTCTCAGTTCTCTGTGGTGACCTAAATGGAAAGGAAATCCAAAAAGAGGGGATATATGTACACATATAGCTGATTCACTTTGCTGTACAGCAGAAACTAGCAGAACATTGTAAAGCAACTACACTCTAATAAAAAAAATTTTTTTTAAAAAAAGATGATGTCATCTGGGTAAAAAGTGCTCCCAGCCCTCCCTATTTCCTACAACTATAGAATCCGAGCTTCTTGGCATGAAAGATGTCTTGGGATTCAGGCCCTGACAGCCTCTCCAGATTCATCTCCCCACCACTCACTGCCTCTCCCCACATCTAATGCCACAGCAACTCAAAACCATGTGTGAGATCCCTTCAAAACCATGCTGCCTCCCATGTGTGCTGTGTGAATGCTCCTTCCAGGAATACCTTTCTCCAGCCCACCTGGTCATCCACCTGGCGAACCTGGACACTTCTTCAGAACCTGGTCAGTTGTCACTTTCTTGGTGAGGTCTTCTCTGATCAGCTCATCCCTCCTTATTCCAAAAAAGAGCCATCTACCCCTCCTCTGGGCTACCTTTACTGTCTACACTCAGCTCCACTATCACATGGACCACATTGTCTTCCCAGGGTGCCCCTAGGACACAGTTCAGACCTTGGCAGAGCATCCCTTCTGAGCTGCTGGCAGCCATCTGGGAGGAGCTGATCCACTTGGATCAGCTGGCCCTTTTTACAACTTGGGAATACCACAACCAGGAAAGAGATCTGACCGCTGGGTGCTCAGGTGGCCTTTCCAGGCTCTGCATGGAGGCTGAATTAAGGACAGACCAGAGGGCTGCACCAAAGCTCATCTAGAGGGGGCTCAGCGTCCTCTCAGCCCAGCCCCAGCCTCTTTGAGCAGCACAAAGGGAGGACAACACAGCCCACAAAACAGACAGGAATGCCCAGGAAGTGACTTAGTGAGTTGGCGTGGAGGAAGCCCCAGCCCTGCAGTATCTGAGCGAAAGTGGTGAGTGTGGGTCACAGATTTCTCTGATGGGATGTCACTGGCCTGCCATGAGACGGAAGGCTGAACATCCTGTTGGTTGGGTTATACCAGAGAGCCTGTGGTTTTTGTCTTAGTGAAAATGTTGTTGTTTTGTTTTGTCTTACACTGCTGGGAGATAAAGAGAACAGCTTATGTTTATAGTTTTCACGGTGCTGTCATGCGCATTTGAGAGTCAGGACATGTGTTCTGCCGCTGTAATTTTTTTCCCATCTGGAAAGATGGGGGGGCGGGTGCTCACTCTCTCTGCGACCGTGGCCTTCCCAATGTTGTGATTTGGGCGCTTGCTCTCTCACGCACCTCCCAGCCCACTGAGGACAATAAATCATTCCCTTGGGATGGGTACCATTAAAAACAAAGAGCAGCTGTGCTCAACGGCCCCTGGGTACAGAATAGACCTCCTTGCCTTGGCCCTACTAACACACCTTCTTCCAAACCTCCTTGAGAAGGCAAAACCCTGAATTCTGAGAAGAGGCTGGCTGACTCAAGACACGAAACAGGGCTTTCTGAAAATGTCACAAGAAGTGGGGGTGGGTGGACGGGAAACGCAGGAGTCCAGTGCATAATGGTGTGTTTTAAACCACATGCCTTTTTCCAGACTGGGTTATTAAATTAATTCAGAACTTATGCTCACACTTAAAAGATTTCTGTCATATTTTATGAACACGATGATCTCAGAGTAATTTGCACTGGAAATGTGTCATATTAAATCAGGGGCACTAATAAACTTTATGACTTAAACTCCACATGGATCAGCCGTGGCAGATAAACCATCCTACTTTTGCACTCACGTTCATGCCATTGAAATATGGCTCCTCCTATGGGAAACCGTAAATAAGCTTGATAACATTCCTTCTGCCCCACCGTAAACGTACCCGTCGGTTGGAGGCATCACCTGTCTGTCCCGCTCTTTCACTCCAAAGCGTGTGATGCCGGTGGGACGGGTTGACCAGGCAGAGATATTTCTTTGGGATTTTAAAGAAATCTGACTCCCATGGCCTTATGACCTTCCATTCACACTGGCACGGCCTTTGTGCTGGGCTGTGTGTAACTGCTCAAGAGTGTTTTAGAGGTACAAGTGTTGTACAAAAAGTCCTGGATGGTGAGTTATGGTATCTGCGCGCTTCTAGTTCTGCTTCTGGCTGGCTCTGTGATCTGAGCACAAATCAGACAGGATGGTGTAACAGAAAGAGTCCAGGCATGTGAATCAAAGGTTTATTTCCATTTAACAGATGTGTTTTTTTGAAAGCCTGGTGATCCAGGCCCTGTGCAAGTCACTAGAAATAGAAGAGTGAATAAGACTCGATTAGAACCCCAACAAAATTATTTGGGAAGCCAAATTAAAATATCAGGGCTTCCCTGCTGGCTCAGTGTTAAAGAATCTGCCTGCCAACAGAGGAGATGCAAGAAATGAAGGTTCCATCCCTGAGTCAGGAAGACCCCCTGGAGAAGGAAATGGCAACCCACCCCCATATTCTTGCCTGAGAAATCCCATGGACAGAGGAGCCTGGTGGGCTACAGTCCCTGGGTGGCAACAGTTGGACATGATATGACTTAGCAACTAAACAACAACAACAACAAATTAAATTATTATAAAATACATAAAGATCTGTACAAGTTTATAGAAATACCTTTCAATTTCGTTTGTTTTAAATTTTATTGAAACACAGTTGATAGTTTTAGGTATATAGCAAAATGATTGGGTTATACATAATAAATATATATTCTTTTTCAGATTCTTTTCCATGAGTTTTTAAATTCATATAAATAAGTGTCTGACAATAGCCAAGAAAATTCAGAAGAGTGAGGGGGGACTCATCTCACTAGATACTTAAATACAAAATCAATATATTCAAGTGGTGTGGTATTGTCAAGCTTTCACACAAACTTCCAGCCAACAAACCTGAGGATGTGGGAGTCAAGGTGAAAAGAAGAGAAATGACTAAAAGTCTGTATTGGGAACACATGGACTTCCCCGGTCTCCTCACCAGTGTGAATAGCCAACTATCTGCCTTCCCTACTACTCAAGGAAGCTAGAAGTCTTTCTCTGAAAAAAATTCAACCAAGGAGATTACAAATTCAGGGAGATGGATTCATCAAAGGACAAGAGCTAGGCAAATGGTGAAAATAAAAGAATTCCATGAAAGTCTATTCTTTACATATGAAGGACCACCCACACATTCCTGCTCTATTTCAAAAGTGCAAGCAGCCAAGTACAACCTCACACACCAACAGAATTCTGAGGCAGGAGGCTGGATGGTACTTCTCTGGTAGGGAAAAAAAAAAGACTTCCACATACTGACAATAAAAGAATGCTGTAGAAAAGGTCACTGGCAACCCAGTCCTCCTCCCACTCATCACAAACAACTCCAATTAAACAGGGACAGAGAGCTAAGGATAATCAGACCCCTAAGGAAATTCTTTCAGCAGAAGACACAACAGAAAGGAAAAGAATTTGGAAGGAAAATAGACAAGGCAATAATATTCTCAGAAAGAAAAGATTATTTTTCATCCATAAAGTAGAAGCAAGATGTTATTAAAAAGGTATTAGTGCTATTAATGCACAACTTGAAAGCAAGAAAGATCTCTCAAAATTAAAACTGATCATCAAAATAACATTATCCAAAAGGATTAAAATTATAAAGAAGTCTCCCATGAATTATAACTAAATGGCAATAAAGTAGAAAAACAGAAGCAAAAAAGATACAAATACTTGGAAATCCAAACAATAAGAATCCAAATAATAAGAATGTCATAGAATAGAAGGGGAAAATTCATGGGAAAGAAATTATGAATGTAAAAATGAAATAAAATTTCCTAGAACTAGACAACATGAGTATTCTCCAAGTGACTAGCATAGTGAATGAAAAAAATCACATCTAAGAACATCACTGTGAAATTTCAAACATTAACAATAAAGAGATAATCCATAAAAATTCCATAGGTTGAGGTGGAGTTGGAGAGAGCAGGTACATATAAAGAAATGGGAATCAGATGGGTTGAATTTCTCAAAAGAAATGTTAGATGTCAAATGATAGTGGATCAACATCTTAAAAGTTATGAAGGGAATACAAAAATCCATTGCATTACCATACACTATCAATAAACAATCTAAAAAAGAAATGAAAACAATTCCATTTACAATAACATTAAAAAGAATAAAATACTTAGGAATAAGCTTAACCAAGAAGGCAAAATGCTTGTACACTAAAAGCTACAAAACATTACTAAAAAAAAAATTAAAGAAGACACAGAATTGGGCACATATGCCTGTTTGTGGATTAGAAAACAATATTGGTAAGATGTCAATACTACTCAGAGCCATCTACAGATTTAGGACAATCTATTAAAATCCCAACAATGTTTCTGCAGAAATGGAAAAATTCATCTAATAGTCATGTAGAATCTTAGGGGAACTTGAAAAGCCAAAACAATCTTGTAAAAGAATAACAAAGTTGGAGGTCTCACACATCCTGATCCTGATTCCAACACATACTACAAAGCTATGATAATCAAAACAGTGTGGCACTAACATAAAGACAGACAAATAGAACAGTGGAATAGAACAGAGAGCCCAGAAATAAACCCTAGCATATGGGAAAATGATTTTCAACAAAGATGCCAAGATCATTCAACAGTTTTCAGCAAATGTTGCTGGGAACATAGCCACATGCAAGAGAATGAAGATGGACCCTTACCTTACACCATATAGCAAAATTAACTCAAATAGATGAAAGAACTAAAAATATAAAATTCTTAGAAGAAAACACAGAGGGAAGACTTCATGACACTTGATTTGGCAATGATTTCTTGTCTATGACATCAGAAACACAGGCAACAAAAGAAAAAATTGAGAAATTGGGCTTTATCAAAATTAAATTTTTGTGAATCAAAGAACACTATCAACAGAGTGAAAAGAAAACCTATGAAACAGGAGGAAATATTTGCAAGTCATACATCTGATAAAGGATTGATATTCAGAATATATGAAGAAGTTCTACAAGTCAACAACAAAGAAACCAACACTCCAGTTAAAAAATTGGCAAAGGACTTGAATAGACACTTCTCCAAAGAAGATATACAAACGACCAATAAGCATTTGAAAAGATGCTCCATATCATTAGAGAAATGCAAATCAAAACCACAATAAGAAACGACTTCACACTCATTAGGATGGCCTGTACAAAATAAATTTTTAAAAAGCAGAAAATAAAAAAGTCTTGGCAAGGACACAGAGAAATTGGAAACTTTGTGCAATGGTGCAGCTGCTATAAAAAAAAAAGGTGGCAATTTGGCAATTCCTCAAAAAATTAAATAGAATTACAATGTGATATAGTAATTCCACTTGTAAAGATACACTCAAAAGAAGTGAAGGCAGGGACCCAAAGAGACATTTATGCACCCATGTTCACAGCAGCATTATTCACTACAGCTAAAAGGTGGAAATGACCCAACTGTCTATCAATAGATGAACAGATAAACAAATTGTGGTATAGCCATATAATAAAATACTATCTACAAATTCTGCAATAAAAAGGAATGATGTACTGTTACCTGCAACAATATGGATGAATCTCAAAAAAAAAATATGCTAAAGAAGCCAACAGAAAAGAGTAAATATTATATAATCCCATTTGTAAGATAGTTCTAAAGAGGGTAAATCTCTGGAAACAGAAGGTAGTTGAGTGGTTGCCTGGGACTAAGGCCTAGAGTGGAGATGGGCTTTAAATGGGTGCCAAGAGACTCTGGAGTGTGTCACACAGTGTGATCCTGGGGTGATAGAAATATTCTAGAACTGGATTGTAGTGAAGGTTGCACAATAAATTTACTAAACTCACCAAACTGTACACTTAACAATCAGTGAATTTTATGGTAGGCAAATTACACCTCAATAAATCTATTTTATATATTTATAAAGAAGAAAAACTGGTGTCGTTACCCCTCCCCACACTTTCTGTATTACCCAAAGAGCTTTGTTCTGAAATCCTGAAAGTGAACAGGTTGACACTGGCAAAATGAGAAAGATGAAATTGTCCACTGAAGTACCTGCTGACACCGGGAGAAAGACTCGCAGTCTTTACAAGATGCTTGGTCACAGTCAACGGAGATGGAGAGCCTGGGTGGGACCAGAGTTCTTCCTGCAAAGGGAAAATCACAGGCAGCAACGCCCTGTGACACTGACAGGCAGTGGGTCCCAAAGTCCCACTGGAGCATCAGAACCCTGGAAAGAGGGACTGTGTTTCTCCCCAGTCTGCCAACATGGAGAAGAAAGGAGAGAAGAGTTATTACCATCAGGTGTTTGGAGGAAAGGAGCAGGACTGGATCTGTGTGTGTGTGTGTGTGTGTGTGTGTGTGTGTGTGTGTGTGTGTGTACACAGTTAAACCCCTACACAGACACAGACTCATTTGTACGTACAACATAAAATACAAGTTTCAACTTCAGAGTCATATCACAATTATATCGCACACTTTTGATTATAGGGAAATGATAAGAAGGCAGTACGCTCAAATGCTAATCTTGGTTCGTTGCCCATTTTTAAGGAGGAAATGAAAAAGCTTTAAAAAATAATCTCTTCTTACACAGGTTGGTCCTCATACAAATTGGCAGGCAGAATTTGCAAAGAGAAAATCTTTATCTGGAAAGGTAAATGTTTAATTCAAGCTTTTGTGTAGTGAAATTACTTCTAAACAAGATTTTAAAGGATAGAAGCAGTCTAGGGAATTCTGTGGGGTTTTTTGGCCACACCTTGCATAGCGTGGGGGGGCTTAGTACCCTGGCCAGGGATTGAACTCATGGCCCCTATAATGGAAGCTTGGAATCCTAACCACTGGACTATTAGGGAATTCCCAGATAAAATCAGTCTTCAATGTTAATTTCAAAATGCACACTGTTCTTGAAAGAATGGAAGAGACAACAAGGAAACAAAAACAGTTGCCTTGGGTTCAAACGAAAACCTTTGCTAGCTTCATTAGGTTGGGAGACAATGTCCTTTACCATCACCAGAGCCAGCCATATGATTGTTACTGTCATTGTCATGGTCTCTAGTGTGTAAAAAGGTGGGGAAGACCACAAAGGCACAAGGTAACTCTGGGCAGAGGAAAAAAAACCTAAATAACACAGATCTCCAGAGATCATTCTTATGCTCGAATTTCCAGAGTGGCTGGTTTTGTAATCAGATTAGCCAAATATTTATAGAATTTCTACTTTCCCATTAGATTTACAGACATAACAAACAATGTGATTCGTTTGTGTGCAGAAGTTCATTGAGGTCAAAGGTAGGAACTGCATTTGACTCTGCCACTTACAAGGTGTCCACTTATATGTGTGCCAGCTTAAGCATGCTCAAGGATCCTTACTACCCTCAGGATTGTCTTGAGAATTGAATGAAGCAAGGACGGGTAAAGCAGTAGCCGTCAAGAGCCCACCCAATCAGTGGTGGGTCTTTTTCCATCCCATTCACAACCCTGCCCAAACACACACACAAAACAAGTTTACTCTGAGAAGCCTTGTTGACATTTCCCATGGGAAAATACAAAAGAAAACCATTTTCAAGAAGAAAAACTCAAACAGCATACAAGATGAAGATTGTAAAGGAAATTCCTGCTTCCATGGAAGGACTAGTGCCTGGAAACAGCAGAGACACTGTTATCCCCTCCCTTCTCCTATACCTGACAGGAATAGGATAAGAGGACACCAGAGCGCCCAAACCTGGATAAGAACGTTCTGGGTGAAAGGCAGAGCTGGGTGGACCCGGCTGATTATGAGGTCAAGGCTGTGTGTTCAAGCCCTGTAAGGAGAGTGACCCGGCAGCCATCTTCTTTTTGACCCTGACCTCCTCACAGCGCTCCCATTGTGGAACAAGGCACCAGGCAACTCATTGTCGAGTCTGACAGGGAATTTCCTCTCAGAGCTCAGAAACAGAACTTCCTCACTCCAGATGTTGTGTTCCCACCACTGTGGTCAGCCCAGTGCGACTTGAAGGAAGAGGGGCCATCCCCTCCCACAGGGCAGCTATGTGGGAGGATCTGCCTGCTCTTGAACGTCCTGAACTGCCCAGTCCTCCACCACAAATCTGACTAATCCCAGGATACATTTCATCCCACACTGGGCTCCTTTATTTTATAACCCACGTGAATTTCAAATCTGTTATTTCCTAAAGCATTCCTTTCAACACATAAGGTCTGTAGGCCCCATTTGTTAGGCTGACCGACTCATCCTAGTTGGCCTGGGAACCCCGTGGCTTGGACACTGACACCCGTGCATCCCGCAAAACCTCCCAATTTGGGGCAAACCAGGACAGTTGGTCAATGTTTAATGATAAGGTTCATCATCCTCTGCTGACATTTACGTGGTTAGACCAACAAGATGAAAAGCACGGAAAAGAACGCTTAAGTAGCAATGGTAATTCTGGAAAGTTCTAGTAGGGTCCAAAGCCACACTCAGCGAGATGGACACAGGCATTGAATGTGGCCAAACCAGGTCCCCGAGGCTTTCATGGCAACCTCAGTGTGGAAAGAGGAGGCTGCAAGTCAGCCCCCTCTTTTCTGAGCTCCTTGGAATAGTCTCTCCAATAAATATTTCACAGGATTTGCCAGAGGAGAAAGGGGATTCAGGCAGTGGTTCTCAAATCACAGTGCACTTAAGAACAACCTGAAGGGACTTCTCTGGTGGTCTAGTGGTTAAGACTCCACGCTTCCACTACAGGGGACTGTTCGATCCCTGGTTGGGGAACTGCCACATAATGGGGTCATAAATTTTTTTTAAAAATAATAACCTGACGAACATGTCAAAAATATGCCTTTCTGGCTAGTAAAAAGAATGAAAAAAAAATCCAAACATGAAAGAACGAAAGCTCAGACAGTTTTAATATGAAAATGAGAGAAGAAAATGATCCATGTTATACCAAGTTCAAAAATCGCACACAATGTGAAAGAATGGTAGAAGACAAAGGTATTCAAGTTAGTAAGCCTGAAAAAAATAGAAATAGGATACTGATTGCTTGAAGTTGGACAATTTGAGGGATGCCATTTTAGGGTGGGTTACCTCACATTCTGTGACATTCAATTTCAATTCTTTTCAGTCCTGCTACGAAACAAGAAACACAGATTCTGGTTTCAGCTGGATTATGCTACTTCAGAGAATTGTAAAGCAGCAAGAAAAGACTTTCTTCTATATTCTGTAATCTGGTGGGAGTCTTTACTACCCTCTTCTAATGAAAGTAAAAGTTCCTTAATAACAATCAAAAAATACGCCTTTGTCAGTCCTATTCCCTAGCCCCAGCCTAGAAAGTTTAGCTTGGGGGTGTCCAAAAAGCAGGCTTTTTAACAGGAACCCCAAGGGATTCTGATGCACTTAGAGTGTGGAGCACACTTTTCAAGGGTCTGGAGCAGGGGAGAAGGTATGAGAATCACTTCCCCTCTCATAATAAGTATGGCCAAACCATGCAGCAAGGATCTCTTGGCTTCAGGACCACTATAATCCAAAAAGCACTTTCTTAAAAATCTTGAGGTTGTCAGAGTACCTAAAGCAAAGCACATCTGAGTCAACCCAGATAAGCATGGTCCACGTACACACACATACTGTGTCATGTATGGACCCATATAGCTGTACTGTATATATAGTTAACAGCATAAATAAGATCACAGCTATTAAAGCAACACTAAGAAACAGGCACTCAATAAGCCTTTATTCATAGGGATGTTTAATACTGTTGTTGTTCAGTCACCAAGTCGTGTTCGACTCTTTGAGACCCTATGAACTGAGGCATGCCAGGCTTCCGTCTCCCTCACCATCTCCCGGAGTTTGCCCACGTTCATATTCATTTTGCTGATGCCATCCAACCGTCTTATCCTCTTTTGCCCTCTTCCCCTTCTGTATTAACATGTATTAACACATCAGGAGTCCAGTTCATTAAATCTGAGATGGCCATGACAGTGAAAGTGAAAGTCGCTCAGTCGTGTCCAACTCTTTTCGACCCCATAGACTATCCAGTCCATGGAATTCTCCAGGCCAGAGTACTGGAGTGGGTAGCCTTTCCCTTCTCCAGGGGATCTTCCCAACCCAGGGATCAAACCCAGGTCTTCCACATTGCAAGCGGATTCTTTACCAGCTGAGCCACCAGGGAAGCCCGACAACCAAATAGAGGTGACAATGGGCAACTGAATACAAGAGCCCACCACTCTGGGATTTGGTCAGAAGTCAGATTGGGGGTAGAGATACAGATATAGGGAGTGAGCCACCTAGCCTCCAGGTCTTCAGCAAAACACAAGCTGCAGAGGCTGAGGCTCAAATGCCAAGTCAAGGTCAGAAACCCCATGGCCCCACAAGCAGGAGCCAGGCTCCCTACCTGAAACTAGGAACTGGTAGAACCTGGGCTATCTATCCACCGACAAAAGCCAGACTGTCCATTCTTCAGCTCAGGCTACAGCTCAAAGGCCAGGTGTGGAAGTCCTTTGCCTCTCGAGGTTAAAAACTCTTAATTCATTACAGAACACAAACACAAATTGTACCGTGGGCACCCCACAACCCAAAACATCAACAGGAAAAAAGATTCCCAGAGACAGCATCCCCAAGGGAAGATACACTGAGGCCAAAATCACGGGCTATATGAGGAAGGCCAAAACTATGGCAGGCAATTGATGTTACCCCATCCTTCCAACCCTCATCCAAGGAGAAGGAAGAAATCATACCTGCAGAGCTAGAGGTACTAAGACAATCTGAAAGCGACTTTGAAATTGGTTCAGTGGGAAACAGAAAATCATTCCAGGGTTTTAAGAAAAAGCTGGGCTTGCTGAAAGGGGTATTTTAGAATGATTAGGGTGGCGATGACAAACAGAATTATATGGAGAAGGGTGAGACTGGAGGCAACAAGAATAGACCTCATACTATCTACCTACAGGTAATGTGCTCTCTTTCTTCTGAACATTTCTAAAATTTAACCTCCACGTTTTTTATAATTTCATTAATTTATTTTTATTTATTTATGGCTGTGCTGGGTTTTCACTGCTGCACAAGCTTTTCTCTAGCTGCAGCTAGCAGGGGCTACTCTCTAGTTGCCGAGTGCAAGCTTCTCATTGCAGTGGCTTGTCTTGTTGTGGAGAATGGACTTCAGTGCACGTGGGCTCAGTAGCTGCAGTTCCCAGGCCCTAGAGCACAGGCTTAATAGTTGTAACACATAGGATTAGCTGCTCTGTGGCATGTGAGATCTTCCCGGACCAAGGATCGAACCCATGTCCCTATACTGGCAGATGGATTCTTTATCACTGTGCCACCAGGAAAAGCCCACCTGCACATCTTTTAGAACCTTATGACCTCACCACTTTATTCCATGTTTTATAGCTACTTACCCATATATAATCCATAAGAAGGAATTTGCCAGACTCAAGGCTCACTCTACATATATATACATATATCACAACACCTAACATAGTCTGCTGGCCACATGGGAGAAGTTTCATAAAAATGTTTCATGAATAAACGATCCAACACATGAACAAGCACCACATTAGAAAATAATTGATCAGAACCTTGTTCCATAAACCCCTGCCATGAACTGGAGCACAAAACCAAACTTGAACCGGCACATCATTAGTTCATCTCCCTAGTACCAGGTAGGTTCCCTAAACTGATTCTCTTCTTAGCCTATGCGGATATCAGCTGTCAATGTATTTAAAAACCAGCTGGATTCAGTGACAAGCTTGAGCCCTGTCTCACTGATGAAAATCTTCTGCCATGGTGATTTCCCCTGTACGAATGGTGGCATAACCTGTCTTCCTCTTCAACTTGATTGCCAGTTTGTAGACATTTGACTCTGTGTTATAGCAGGCTTTGCCCTAAATCTGATTCCCCCCATTCCTAATAGTTGGAGCCCTTATCCTTCCCTCTTTGTAAGGACCAAGCCTTGGGAAAGAGCAGTGACTTAAGAAATTGCACAGGACCACAAACTTTCCAGACCAAATTGCCTGCCCCCTAAGAGGTCCTAGAGCCTTGCTCACAGCCAAAGCTTTCCTGCATAATAACGGTGATGGTAATGAGTGACTGCAATGACACAGAGCATTATTGAAAACCTAATAATGTCAGGCATGGGACTTTTCTGGTGGTCCAGTGGCTAATACTTCGTGCTCCCAATGAAGGGGGCCCAGGTTCAATCCCTGGTCAGAGAACTAGATCCCACATGCCGAAACTAAGAGCTTGCATGCCACAACTAAAAGATTTCATATGGTACAATGAAGATGGAGGATCCCATAGGCAGGACATATGTCTAGACCCAGCACAGCCAGTAAATCAATAAATACATTTTTAAAATATTTCCAGGGATTATGCCGGTCATCTTTAATATGCACGTGTGCTAAGTCACTTCAGTTGTATCTTTGTGAGCCCATGGATTGTACCCCACCAGGCTCCTCTGTCCATGGACTTATCCTGGCAAGAATACTGGATTGGTTTTCCATTCCCTTCTCCAGGGGATCCTCCCAACCCAGGGATCAAACCCAAGTCTCCTGCAATGACAGGTGGCATCTTTACCACTAGCACCACTTGGGAAATCCATATCTTTATCATCATTTGGCATAAAATTCTCACAAGAATCGAGTTTAAAAGGTACTAGCACGTCCATTTGGAGAAGGCAATGGCACCCCACTCCAATACTCTTGCCTGGAAAATCCCCTGGACGGAGGAGCCTGGTGGGTCCATGGGGTCACTAAGAGTCGGACACGACTGAGCCACTTCACTTTCACTTTTCACTTTCATGCACTGGAGAAGGAAATGGCAACCCACTCCAGTGTTCTTGCCTGGAGAATCCTAGGGACAGGGGAGCCTGGTGGGCTGCCGTCTATGGGGTCGCACAGAGTCAGACACGACTGAAGCAACTTAGCAGCAGCATCATGTCTATTTTAGAGATGAGAGAATCAAAGAAGGAAGTTAAATAAGTCATCCTTTGTAAAAATCTAGTAGGATTCAAACCCGGATCAGCCTGAAAGTACTCTGTGTTCTTTCCAACCCCCCACATGGCCTCCCCACGTCCAGGTTCCAACAAAACACCCAGTGTCTCCCTCAGACACTTCGAAAACCTGTCTTGAGGACTTTACATGATGTACATGAATTTTGGAGCTGGAATTACTTCCCAGGAGACTAGAAGCATGCTCAGACACCAGCCTCCTGAGTTTTTATTCCAGTTTCCTTCATGGCCTCTTGAAGAGACTGACTAAATAAACCTGGTTCCATCAAGCGGCCTCCATTTCACCCCGCAGAGACTGAGCTGATCCTACCCAGCTCCTGATTTCTGTGCCCTCAATGTGAAGCCAACTACCCACTCACGTGGTCAATGCAACTGCAAATAAACAGTTCTGAAATTTTACTGGGCTTATTTGAGGATACAGAATAAGACCATAATGGAGAAATAGTATTCACAGCACATTCTGGTACTTACATCACTGAATGGGTCCATTGCCAGCATGGTCAAAACACACTGCACTGGCTGGCTCTCTAGCTCAAAATAACTGCAGAATTAATCATTTTAAAGGGCTTCAAGAAACTTAAAGTCAATGATTTTTTTAATGATTCTACAAACCATGTGACCTTCAATGAGCCAACAGAAGAAATAAACTGTGATCCAGTCATACTGTGAACTATTAGAAATTAGTAAATACAGATGAATTATATTACAGCTACTTGCAACAACACAGATGAATCTTAGAAACATAATAACCAGGCAAAACATAGGATCAAATGACTCAAAACCAAGAAGAAAAATAAATACATAAATAAATAGATAAACAGAAAAACCAATGGTGCAGATATTAGTTATCTAATAGGAAATTTTAAATAGTTATTATTTACGCATTCCACAAAAAAAAAAAAGAAGAAGAAGAAGAGAAAAGATAGAGAATATCACCTAAGAACTGAATCTGTTCAGGAAAGAGTCAAATGGAAACACATTTGAAATGAAAACAGGAAAATTACTGAAATTAAGAACTGAATAAGGACTTCCTTGGCGGTCCAGTGGTTAAAACTTTGCTTTCCATTGCAGGGAGCACAGGTTCGATCCCTGGCTGAGGAACTAAGATCTCACATGCCTCATAGCCAAAAAATAAAAGAGAGAGATAAAATGCTAGAGAGAAAACAACAACGCAAACAGAAGCAATATTGTAACAAATTGGGCCAGAAAACAAAAATACAGGAAAGAAAAGAATTGAATAGAGGGAATTCCCTGGTGGTCTAGTGGTTAGGGTTTTCCCTGGTGGCTCAGACGGTAAAGCCTACAATGTGGGAGACCCGGGTTCAATCCCTGGGTCAGGAAGATCCTCTGGAGACGGAAATGGCGACCCACTCCAGTACTCTTGCCTGGAAAATCCCATGGATGGAGGAGCCTGGTAGGCTACAGCCACGGGGTCACAAAGAGTCAGACACGACTGAGTGACTTCGCTTTCACTTTCACTAGTGGTTAGGACTCGGCACTTTCAGTGCTGGGACCCTGGTTCAATCCCTGGTTGGAGAACTAAGATCCCACATATCTTGGGCTTCCCAGGTGGCGCTGCTGGGAATGAACTTGCCTGCCAATGCAGGAGAGGTAAGAAACACTTTCAATCCCTGGGTCAGGAAGATCCCCTGGAGGCCACGGCAAAATCCATTCCAGTACTCTTGCCTGGAGAATCCCACGGACAGAGAAGCCTGGCTGGCTACAGTCCATAGGGTCACACGGAGTCAGACACGACTGAAGCGACTTAGCACGAAGAGGTTATTATGCTAATTGAAATATTGATAAGTCAAACCAAGAAAGACAGGTGCAGTGTGATTTCACTCACATGTATAATATTAAAAAAACAAAAATTACTTAACATGAACAACTCAAGCATACACAAACACATATAAACAGAGAACAGAGTAGTGGTCACCAGAGGGGCAGGGGGAGAGAAGGTGAAATGAGTGAAGTGGATCACCTGAACGGTGACAGATGGAAACTGAACTTTTGGTAGTGAGCACACTGTAGCGTGTACAGAATCAGACAGACAACACTGCACACGTGAGACTTCTATAATATTATAAACCAGTGCTACCTCAATTTTTAAAATTTAATTTAAAAATGTTTTAATCTGCAATGTGAATCAGCTATATCCCAATATCAAATAATAAGACAATTTTTTAATGATTTAATCTGAAAAAAAAACAAGGGAAAAAAAGATTTTCTACAAACTCCAAGCAAGGTAATCACAGAAAAACTACTGAAAACCAAAGACAAAGAGAAAGATCTTAAAAGTATCCAGAGGGAGGGGGAAATCCACATTTTTTTTTTCAAAAGAGCAACAAAGCTGACAGCTAAAAGCAATAGAAAGAAACAGGAACCAGAAGACAGTTAAAGGAAATTTTTTAAGTGGTCAAAGAAAGTAATTGCTAACCTAAAATTCTATGCTCCGTGAAAATAATCTTCAGAAGTAAAGACATACTACAGATAGATTCAAGCAATGAAAAGCTGAGAGAATTTGTTATTAGTATCTGTAACTCTAAAAGAATTTTTCAGGCAGAAAGTAAATAATTCCAGATGGAAATGTAATAATGAACAAAGGAATAAACAGCACCAAGAAGGTAAAATGGATGGGCAAATCTAAATTAATATTTATTTACCATATAAAACAATAATACTTTTCATGTGTTTGGCTAACAAACACATGAAAAAATGCTCAACAACACTCATTATCAGAGAAATGCAAATCAAAACCACAATGAGATATCACTTTACACCACTCAGAATGGCTGCAATCCAAAAATCTACAAGTAATAAATGCTGGAGAGGATGTGGAGAAAAGGGAACTCTCTCACACTGTTGGTGGGATTGCAAACTAGTACAGCCACTATGGAAAACAGTGTAGAGGTGCCTTAAAAAACTGCAAATAGACCTGCCATATGACCCAGCAATCCCACTACTGGGCATATACACCGAGGAAACCAGAATTGAAAGAGCCACGTGTACCCCAATGTTCATCGCTGCATTGTTTACAATAGCCAGGACATGGAAGCAACCTAGATGCCCATCAACTGATGAATGGATAAGAAAGCTGTGGTACATATACACAATGGAATATTACTCAGCATTAAAAAAAAATTCATTTGAAGCAATTCTACTCAGATGGACGAAACTGGAGCCCATTATCCAGAGTGAAGTAAGCCAGAAGCAAAAACAACAATACAGTATATTAACACATATATATGGAATTTAGAAAGACGGTAACGAGAACCCAGCATGCGAGACAGCAAAAGGAACGCAGATGTATAGAATAGACTCGTGGACTCTGTGGATGAGGGAAAGGGTGGGATGATATGGGAGAAGGGCATTGAAACATGTTAATTACCATATATCTAATCAATCGCCAGCCCAGGGTTGATGCTCGGGGCTGGTGCAGCGAGATTTCCTGGGGGGGAGGGAGGAGGGAGGGGGGTCCTGGAGGGGGAGCACATGTAAACCCATGGTGATATCATGTCATTATATGGCAAAACTAATAAAAAAATAATAATAAAACAATAATACTAGTGTTTTGGAGGGTTCAAAACATATAAACAGAATTAAATACACGTTAACAATAGAACAAAAGACAGAAAGGAGGTAACGGTGTTAAAGTGTTGTGAGAGCCTTTTATTATCCAGGATGTGAAACAAATACTCATATAAGGTAGGTTATAATAAAATAATGGTGCATGTTGCAATCTCTAGGGTAATCATTAGAGAATGATAAAAATAATGTACCAATAACAAGCTAACGGAGCAGGGAAATCGAATAATTTTTTTAATGCATGATTAATCCAAAGGAGGAAAGAAAGGAGAACAAATTTAATAAAAGACACATGGAACAAATAGGAAGTAAACAGTAAGATCAGTTTAAACCTCAGTATCAATATTTACTTTAAACATACATGGACCAAAGTCTCCAATTAGAAAACAAAGATCGTGAGACTGGATAAAAATAAATAAAATCCAGCCATATGCAATGCACAAGTAACACATCTTAAAATGTAGAAATACAGGAAGAAAAGTTGTGTGACAGTTTTAAAACCTAGTCACAAATCCTTCTGCACGCCTCTCATTAAGAAGTGGGGGTTTAACTCCCCTGCCTAGTCTGGACAGGCTTGTGACTCCTTCAATCAATAAATAATGGCAGCAATAACACTGCGATTTTTTCAAAGCTAGGTAATAAAAGTCTATGCAAATTTGGCTTTATTCAGTGAAATGCTCACTCTCAGCGCTCTGAGCCACTGTATAAGCAGTCTGACAGCCTAGAGGCTCCCAGGATAGTCCAGGTTACATAGAAAGTCTTCACTGAGCCCAGTCTCCAGTTTATCCTGGTATGGGTACCAGCCAGCAAGTGAAAAAGTCATCAGATAACTCCAGCCCACAATCATTCAGGTGTTCCCAGCCACAACTCCAGACATCGTAGAGTAGATATGAGACATCCCTGCTATGTTCTATCCAAACTCCTGACCCACAAAACCTGACTGAGATAAAAGAGGTGTTGGCTTGGCCACCAAGTTTTGGGGTGCTTTATTATAGAGCAATAGATAACTGGAAAGGATTGAAACTAAAAGGATGGATGGAAAAAGATACCCAAAGCAAAGATTAATTAAAGAAAGGTGGTGTATCTAGACAAGTATCAGCCGAAGTAGAGTCTAAGGCAAGGAGTTTTACTGAATAATATTTCCTAATGAAAAAGGGGTTGATAAAACAGAAAAATATAGCAATTCCAAGTTTGTACACACATGAAAAGATAGCTTCAAAATATATAAAGCAAAAACTTACAGAATCAAGGGAGAAAATACAATCCACAATTTAGAGGTTTTTAAATGTCATTCAGATACATCCTCTGATGACAGTTAAATTGAGCAAGAGACTCAAAACAGAGACTTAAATAGGAAACCCCCAGATGTCCAGAAATTAAGAAATATACTTTTCTAAATAACCCATTGATCAAAGTAAAAAATAAAAGTTACATTAAAACATCATGTCTAACAAACAACAAAAATTACATTAATAGAAAGAAAAGGCAAGCACAGAATGGGAGATATTTGCCATACATATGGAGATTAGAAAATATTTTGAACTGAATGGCAGTGAAACCGCAAAATTAATAGATGCAACTGAAATACAGATCAAGAAAAATAACCCACTACACTTACCAAAATGACTAAAAAATTCTTCCTTAAATAACAATACCAAGTCCTATCAAGGATGTACAGCACCTAGAATTCAAACATAGTGCTGGTGGTATGGTAAGTAAATTGGTACAACCATTTGGGGAAATTGTTTGGAAGTATCTGTTATAATATGCTCATATTTTATGACACAATAATTGCACTCCTCTTATACCTAACAGAAATGAGTACACACATGTGCCAAAAGACATAAGCAGGAAAGTTCACAGCAGCCTTATTTATAACCACCAAAAAATGGACACAACACAACGTCTATTAACAGTAGAATGAATGAATAAACTGAGTGGTTTTTTCACACAGTGGAACATCACTCAACCAGTGAAGAAGAATGAACAACTAATACAGAAGGATAGATGAACATGGATGAATCTCACAAATACAATGCTGACTGAAAGGAAGTAGACACAAGGATAAAGTAAGTGGAAGTGTCTGTGGCCCAGTCGTGTCCGGCTCTCTGCCACCCTGTGGACTGTAGCCCGCCAGGCTCCTCCGTCCATGAGATTCTCCAGGCAGGAATACTGGAGTGGGTTACCATTCCCTTGTCCAGGAGATCTTCCCGACAGGGATCAAATCTGGGTCTCCCACATTGCAGGCAGATTCTTTACTGTCTGAGCAACCAGGGAAACCCAGACATAAGGATACATACATAATAATTCCAAAATTAATTTCCGGTGACGATCCAGAACAGTGGTTAGCTTATGGTGAAAGAGGGTGAGAAGGGATATCGGAGAAGCTGTTGGAGTATCAGTAATAGGTCGTATCTTGATCTAGGTGTAGTTACATAAGGGCATACTTTCTAAAAAAATAATAGTAATCAGGCTATACACTGAACGTTTGTAGGGTTTACTGTGATGTATGTTATACTTTGATTTTTTTTTAAAGCAAAGGAGTAACAAACACAAGATTCAGGATAGTGGTCATTTCTGCAGGACAGACCAGAAAATAGGATAGGAAAGCACACACATGCTTTAAATTTACATACCAGATGCAAACCTATACCTTTTTGTATGTATCATATAGTACATTAAATGTCGACAAAAATCATTTTAGTAAAAAAAAAATACTCAAATATTTAGAATGCATGTGCTATACTCAGGAAGAATTTGTAAACTAAATTCATATAAATGACCTTCAGAGATAGTCAAATACAGGAAGACAGTTGCATTAATTGAATAAGTATCCTCAGAGCATCACGCTGATTGTCCCTTCAAGAATCCACTTTGTATGAGGTTGAGCAATAATAATGACAGGCATTATTGAGTACACACGACACTGTCTGTTGAGCACTGTTGTGAATGTTTTACATGCATTTAATTGTCATATAACCCTATGAGGCCGGTACTGTGATCACCCCAATTTAACAGATGGGGAAACACACACAGGGAGCTCAAGTGATTTGCCCGTGGCCTCACAGCAGGCAAGCATGAGAGCCAGCCTCGGAAGGCAGGTTTTGAATTGCAGTCTGGCTTCAGAGCGCACTCACTTAACCTCTGCAGCACTCTGCCTCCTGCGAGAGGAACATCTCCAATTTCTGGGAGTTCTCAACCATACCCAACTCCCAACAAGGCCTGAAATGGAATTCCAGGGTTTTAATACCTGCCTCCTAGAGAAGGGTATAATGGTGTATCCTCAGTAACAATGACAGTCAACCATGTTGTCATTACCTTCAATAACACCAGCAATAAATAATAAATAAAGCCCACATTGTACCACATTACAGAGTAGATCTGAAAGTTGCCATGATGGGACAGTTAAAATGTGCCTGCATTCCAGACCCTCACTAAGAAAGGAGGAACCTGGATAAATTACCTTCTCTCTCTGAACTTTTTCCTGTCCTTTCTTGGCGCATGGCACCTACCACCTTAAATTATGCACTCAATTTATTTGTGATATGTATCTTACCTCTCCTCTGGGAGGCTAGAATTAGTTTCTGATTCTTCCTTGCCTTCCTTGTGGTCCACATTACATAGACATAGTAGATGCTCAGCAAATACCTATGTGATGAGGGCATCAGTCAGTTGAGTTACTCAGTCATGTCCAACTCTTTGCAACCCTATAGACTGTAGCACACAGGGCTTCCCTGTCCATCACCAGCTCCTGGAGCTTGCTCAGACTCGTATCGAGTCAGTGATGCCATCCAACCAGCTCATCCTCTGTCAGCCCCTTGTCCTCCTGCCTTCAATCTTTCCCAGCATCAGGGTCTTTCCTAATGAGCCAGTTCTTTGCATCAGGTAGACAATATAAATAAAGATGAGGTCAAACACTCCAGTTCTTTATAAAATCATGCACATAACCCTTGACCTTGCCCATCAAATTCACTGCTGTATTCCTGGGATTTAGAAAAAGACCTGTAATTTGGTAAATACATTTTGGTTGAATGAATGAAAATATGAAGGACAGACAATTCTCCCACCCACTGAAAAGTATCTATATCCAATTTCTCAACTGTGTGAATGGTCTGGCTGACACTTACAATGGGTCAACATGTCTATCAACTCAAAGGAATAAGGAATTTGCTGCTGTACTACTGGGTCTTGATGATAAAATGAACAGTTTACAGTAGAGTGATAGGCAGCTGACTTGAGAAAAAACCCTGCCCACTGGCCCAAGCCTGTAGCTGCAGTGATGGTGGCCTGCCTTTGGGATTTGCAGTGAGCAGCTCCTATCATGCAATCTGGGGGAGGATGGGGTTGATTGTAAATGTCTTGAGTATCTTTGAGGATTTTCTTTTCCCCTCATTCCAGCTTTATTGAGATGTAACTGACGTTTGCGAGCATGCTAAGTCACTTCAGTCGAGTCCGACTCTTTGCAACCCTATGAACTGTAGCCTACCAGGCTCCTCTGTCCATGGGGATTCTCCAGGCAAGAATACTGGAGTGAGTTGCCATGCCCTCCCCTCCAGGGGATCTTCCCAACCCAGGGATTGAACCCACATCTCCTGTGGCTCCTGCACTGCGGGTGGATTCTTTACCACTGAGCCACTGGGGAAGCCCATGTATCTTCTATATATGCCTATATATCTTATAGATAATATACCTATATATTTTATAGATATAAATATATAGATATAGATATCATATCTTCTTTATCCATTCATCCACTGATGGATCTTTAGGTTGTTTCCCTGTCTCAGCTATGGAAAATAAGGCTGCAGTGAACACGGGAGTTCAGGTATCTGCTGAGGATCCTGTTTTCA
The DNA here is from genome assembly GCA_007570785.1 of Antilocapra americana. Taxonomy (NCBI): domain Eukaryota; kingdom Metazoa; phylum Chordata; class Mammalia; order Artiodactyla; family Antilocapridae; genus Antilocapra; species Antilocapra americana. Next base: position 23,835,809 of record ML660774.1, read on the forward strand.
TTTCCTTTCAATATATACCCAGAAGTAGAATTGCTGGATCACATGGTAGCTCTATTTTTAACTTTTGAGGAACTTCCATACTGTTTCCATTGTAGCTGCACCAATTTAATTCCTAGGAAGCGTGCCCAAGGGTTCTCTTTTCTCCACACCCTTGCCAGCACTTATCGCTTGTCTTTTTGATGACAGCCACTCTAAAAGATGACTCTTCCTTGTGGTTCTGATCTGTATTTCCCTGATGATTAGTGATACCGAGCACCTTTTCATGTACCTATTGACCATTTGTTTGTTTTCTTTCGAAAAATGTCTACTTGATTTCTTGGCCCATTTTTTTAAATCCGATTATTTGAGTTTTTGCTATTAAGTTGTACGAATTCTTTTATGCTTTGAATATTAACTCCTTAACAGATATATGATTTGCAGGTCTTTTCTCCCATCCTGTAGGTTGTCTTTTCATTTTGCTGATGGGTGCCTTTGTGGTGCCGAAGCTTTGTAGTTTGTAGTTCCCATTTGCTTATTTTTGCCTTTTTTGCCTTTGCTTTCCACATCAAACCCAGAAAATCATCACCAAGACTGATGTCAAGGAGCTTACCACCTAGGCTTTTTCTAAGAGTTTTACAGTTTCAGCCTTAGGTTCAAATTTTTTTTAATTATTGAAGTATAGCTGACTTGCAAATTATATTAGTTTCAGGTGAACAACATAGTTATTCAATATTTTTATAGCTTACACTCCATTTAAAGTTATTATAAAACATTAGCTATATTCTCTGTGCTGTACAATATCTCCTTGTAGCTTATTTAATTTATACCTAGTAGTTTGTAGCATGCTCAAATCCTTGTTCCAGTTTGAGTTGATTTTTGTGTAGGGGGTAAGACAGAGGTCCAGTTTCCTTCTTCAGGATTTTCTTACTTTGTCTTGTAAGAAGTCACCACCATAAAGCAATTATCCTCCAATTAAAAATAGATTAAAAAAAATTTTAAAAGAAGTAACCACCAACATCCAGCTTTGTGGTGGGGAGAGGGAAGGAAGTTCCCTTTCTCAGTCTCCCCTCCTTCACCTCTATCTCCGGTTTTCCTTGGGGAATTATTCCCCTAGCAGTGGAGAAGGCACATGATGGCCCTTTTCAGACAGGCAACATCAGGAGGCAGGGTGAGCTAGACCTCGAGTTACCTTCTGGAACAGACGATTGCAGAAAGACTGTTCTTGCCTCCCTTAAATGGCAGGCCTTGTTCTCCACACTGGACACTAACCCCCTGCCTCTCTCCTCCCCAGTCCTTCACCTCCTGCCCCGCGGCTCCTTCAAGCTCAAAACACAGCTATGCTGTCCTCTCTTCTTCCTCCCCACCTTCTCCTTCAGGTCTGCCCCGAGGAAAGCCAGAGCCTGATCTCAGGAGCAGAGAGAGCCTACAAAGAGCCCACGGAGCCTGGAAGAAATGCCCTGGAATGAAATTGGTTCTCGGGGCCTCGCTCACCAGAGCATCAGAACTCGACACTCAGCCCAGCCTGTCTGGTCAGATCCTTTCACTGCAGAAAGTCCACTTCTGGTCACCGTATATTGAGATGTCCCCTACAGGGCACCCCACCCGTCAGCAAAGCACCCCCCCTTCCCTTGGCTGAGCCACATTCGGGGGGCTGTCCTGGGGATGGGAGGAGGCTCACCCTGATCGCTCTCTGACACTGAGGCTCAGAACCCAGTGACTGAGAAGTCTCCTCCAGATGCCTCCTTGTCTTCTAGAAGCATCTGTTCATTCTTAACGCTCTGGGTAAGTTTTTATGGCACCTATTTCAACCCCTCTGGGTGTCCTCCAGTGATGTCTAGCCTGGATCTGTTCTCTGGGGCGCTCTCTCTCCATCTCTTTTTTTTGGCTCCTTCATTTCTTTTTGCCTCTCTCTGTGTGTCTCCCTCTGTCCCGCTCCAGGCCTCTGCACATTGCCTGGTGTCCATGCCTCCTTTTCTGTCCCTGGGTTCTCCTCTACCCTCCATCCTCCAGGAGACCCTGGGAACGGAGCTCGTGGCGCCAGCGCTTTCATCCCGATCCAGGTGGCTACAATCCAGGACAGGATTTACGGTGCCCTGACCCTGAGCCGTCAAGAAGGAACAGCCAGATTAATGGGGTGGGCGGGCTGGGGTAATAATCGTTTGTTTGATGTGACAAGCCTGATAGGCGTTGATTTACTTACAGACTGATGGGCTTTTAATTGAGCACCTCCATCCCAGGCACTTCAAAGGCGGGGGAAGTTGACAAGGGGCCCCTTTCACTGAGGGCTCCAGGTGATTGACAGCCCCCCTCCTGCCCGCGCTCCCCTCGGCCCAGGATTGGGCTCGGCAGCCCTGACCCGGCCCGCTGGCAGAGTAACACGTCTTTCTGAGCAACTCAGAAATGGCCTTTTGTCTGCTGCCAAGGAAGGCAGGCCCTGCTCGGAAGGGCCGGTCTCCCAGGAGGATGAGGCGTGGAGGGGAGCCTGAGATGCTGAGACCTGGTCCACAGGACTCGGGGGAGGAGGGGGACGGCGGGGCCTGCGAACCGGAACCGCTTCTTTGTTCTTCCGAGTGTTGCTGGGCCTGCTGGCTTCCGCTCACGTCTTCCTCTTTGTCCTCACGTTCCCTCTCTGTTTCACCTCTCCTCTCTTGCTTGACTCGCCAGCTCGTGGCCTCTGCGTACTCCTCCTCTTTCCCCTCGCACTTCCTTCTGCTTAGAAAGGCCCCACGAGGTGGAGTTGGCTTTTGCTGTCCCCTGCCCGACCTGTCGACACCAGTCCCCGCTCCCCCGGGACAGCCGCCCCTTCCCCTCTCAGGCTGCAGGCGGCGAGGCCTCAGCTGGGACCACCCTGGGACCCCTCCTCGCTGCACTGGTGTAGGTGGCCATACAGTGACCAGGGCCACAGAGGCCTAAGGGCAGAGACTCAGGTCCAGTGGGGTTTCCATCCCATTCCTCTTTGGGCTAGAAGAGGCTTTAATCATAGAGGTTTTCTTGCGTGTGAGATTTTGAATATTGAAGGCTGGGCCTTCATCTCCACCCATGAGGCAGAGTCCCTAGACTCCTGAAGGGTTTCCTCAGGCTTCCTCACTAAGTCGGGGGTCAGTGAGACCCCCCCAGCCAGCTTCAAGTTCTAAGTCAAGCTGCTCTAGTGACTGTGGGAAGCTATGTTCCCTGTGTTTCTCTTCTTCCTCTGTAGTAACTGAACCAAGATCATTGGGCCAGGAAGTGAAAGAGTAGATACCTGGGTAGAAAGGCATCATAATAACTCACATTTGCATAGCATTGCGAAGTTTGGAAAGTAATTTCATATGTATTATCTTAATTGGTCCTTTTAACCACCATGTGAGGTAGTAAGTGGGATGTTGTTAGGCCTATTAGAAGGTGCTAAAATTGAGACTCAAAGGATAACATGTTTCCAAGAGGCAGAATTGGCTCTCAAACTCAGGTATCTCCCTCCAAGTCTGCTCCTTCCTTGGCCACCCCCACTGTAGCCTAGAGACTATTAAACTGTTCCTTTGTTGTTTTTTTAATTATTGTTATTTATTTACTTGGCCGTGCCAGACCTTAGTTTCAGCACTCCGGATCTTCGATCTTTGTTGTGGCATACAGGGTCTTTAGTTGAGGCATGTGGGATCTAGTTCCCTGACCAGGGATTGAACCCCAGCTTCCTGCATTAGGATCTGGAAGTCTAGCTGCTGGACCACCAGGGGAGTCCCTGTCCCATTCCTTTGGAAGCTGCATTTTCTTATGCCAAACAGGTGGTTCCTTCCTGTTTCTCTTTTTTGTTTTCCCCCTTTCCAGGCCCTGTCCCAGCTCCCCACCTTCCTGGTCTGGGTGTCCAGGGACAGAGCCTCTGGTCCTAGCACTGAGGGGTGGAACTGCTCCCTCTGTCTCTGCCTCCAGAGTCTTGCCTGCTTCCAAACCTTGCCTGAGAACATGGTGTTCCTTTAAGAGCTGCTGCATCTGGTTCTCTGGTATTGAAGCTTGTCACCTATCATTTGAAGGTCCACCCCACAGACTCCTCTCAGAGGCAAGAAAACACGTGTCCCTTCCTGACCTGCTGGAGGGGCAGCTTCTACTACAGAGCTAAGCCCCAGGGCAGAGGCTTTCAAGGAACTAACCATCTCTCCCTTCTCTGCCTCTCTGCTTTGGATATGTTTCCTGGTTGTGCTTAGCATCCCACAATAGAATGATCTGTTTATATGTTGGTCCCCTCACTGGAGTCCATGGGCAAGTACACGTCTTTGCATCTTATAGGCCCAGTGTGCAAAGTGAAATTTTAAAATATTTATTTACTTGGCTGCACCAGGTCTTAGTTGTGGCATGCAGGATTTTCCATCTTAGTTGCGGTATGTGGGATCTAGTTCCCCAACCAGGGACTGAACCCAAGCTCCCTGCATTGGGAACATAGAGTCTTAGCCCCTGGACCAACAGGGGAGTCCCTGAAAACTTTTTTTTATTATAGCTGATACACAATATTATACTACTTTCAGATGTTCAGCATAATGATTCAATATTTTTATAAGTATACTCCACTTAAAGTCATTATAAAGTATTGGCTATAGTCCTCCTCCTGCTGTACAATATATCCTTGTAGCTTATTTATTTTATACATAGTAGTTTGTACCTGCAGGTCACTGCCCTTATCTTACCCTTCCTGCCTTCCCTCACCCCACTGATAACCATTAGTTTGTTCACTATATATGTGAATCTGTTTCTGTTTTGTTATAAACATTCATTTTATTTTTTAGATGTCACATATATATGACAATATACAGTATTTATCTTTGTCTGACTTACTTCACTAAGGATAATACCCTTGAGGTCCATCCATGTTGTTACAAATGGAAACATTTCATTCTTTTTTAATGTCTGAGTAATAGTCCACTGTACATATGTACCACACGTCATCCTTCATCCATTCATCTGTTGATGAATACTTAGGTTGCTTTCATATCTTGACTGTTATGAATAATACTTCTGGAAGCATTGGAGTGCATGTATATTTTCAACTTAGTGCTTTCATTTCCTTCAGATATACACTCAGGAGTGGAATTGCTAGATCATACTGTGATTCTATTAACAATAAAAAAATTTTTCATGAATGATCATTGTACTCTATAATTGGAGTGAAGACCTTTCTAAAGCATAAAAATCAGAGCCCAGAAGTCATAATAGAAGCAATGGATAAATCTGTCTACATAATTTATCTTTACGTATATTACAAGCAAAGTCAGATGATAATAAACAGGTATGTGAGGAACATTTGTACAAATACATATGTAATAATAGTATCAACATTACTTCATATAACAATAGAACATTCAGAAAACAGAGCCACTAAGAGGGACCAGGTAAGTACATTCTAGTACATAATAGTGAAGTTTTTGTTGAAATGATTATTGCTGAACTACTTGATGAAAGGCCACACACAGTATGATGTGGCAGTAGAGTCAAACAGCCTAGGATATATTCCTAATTCCACTGCTTGCCCTCAGACAAATCATTTAAGTCTTGTATTGCCTCAGCTTCCTCATCTGTAAAATGGGACAAAACACCACCTACTTCATAAAGGTATTGTAAGGACTGAATGAGTTAATAACACATTTAATCTAATCATCTACATTACATCATTATTTCAGGTCCAACAATGAAAGAAAAATGCTGCAAAATAATCTGTGATACAATGCTCTTTTTAAGAAATCAATGTCAAGAGACATTAAAATACGAAAAAAAAAAAACAAAAAAAAACCTTAGAATTGATTAAATGTGTCTGTGCAAAACACTTAGAAGAGAGACTGCACAGTCCACTCTAAGGGAGCGACTGTCCTCATCACTGAATTGTATTCTCTCAAGACCTCTATCTGGAGAAGGAAATGGCAACCCACTCCAGTATTCTTGCCTGGATAATCCCATGGATGGAGGGGCCTTGCAGGCTACAGTCCATAGGGTCGCAAAGAGTTGGACATGACTGAAACTACTTCACTTTCCTTTCCTTTAAGACCCCTATCATGGACAAGTGAATCTTCATTTTATAGGTGAGGAAGCAGAGATTTCAAGAGATGCAATAGCTTGACCAGCTCACAGAGCACCGAGCCCCCAGCAGGCATTTCAGCCTGCCCCTAAGGTGCACTCGTCCAGTTATTACATAGCTGGCCACTGCCCACCGAGGTGCCAGGGAGCTGGGAGCTGAGTTTTGTTCTCCATTGCATTTGCTTTCCTAAATTGAAGCTTTCCCTCTCTGGTGCAATTATTCTGCTTCTTCCTCCCCCTTCCTCCTTTGTCCTTGGCCCTGATCTTGTTACTTTTGTGTTTATAGCTTCAGGTCGTACTGCATCTGGGTTTTGAATAGTAAGGGACCTCAAATCTTTTATGGAGGCAAGAGAGGTACAAATAAGTATAAAGGTAAAACTTAGCTTTTAAGGATGACATATAGCAAGAAAAAAGGAGAGAGAAACATGTCCACGATCACACACAAGGATACACAGGCTCAGCACCAACACGTCAAGAAAGTGCTTACAGACCACCCTCCAGTCCTACCACCAAGGGACTGTGATGCCAGATGCCCTCAGAGCTCAGCTCACCCCCTCAAGCTACGTTGTCTGCCACAACAGACTCTTTTTTTCCCATGACCCAGTGAGACACTAGGGGGTCGAGAGAGTGGAGGGGAATTTTGAGAGGGAATGGGAGGGCAGCTAACTTTAAGATCTTCTCTGGCTCTGCTTAGTACACCCCCTCCCCCCACTAAAAGAAAAAAACATCCACCTGAAAGAGTGTGAGTTTCTAGGTAATTATTGCAGTGAGTCTGAGGCAACCAGAGCATCCCATGAGCTCCACATGGAACCAGTGTCTATCGGTGTTTTCAAGGAGGTCTCTCAGCATTTTTAAGATCAGAGAGACTTCAGGACACATTTCCTTTCGCAGGGCCTCCCCACAACCCTAGTGGCAGGACCCATGACTCTTAAGACCACAGACAGATGCCACTTGCCCATTCTGGATCATCATTCCAAGTGAGGAATCCCAATGTTCTACCTCTTCTACCAAGCTTGTAATGCTCATGCTAAAAGATAATGAACTTCTGGTGGTCCAATGGTAAAGAATCCGCCTGCCAATGCAGGGACATGAGTTTGATCCAGGAAAATTCCACATGCCACGGGGCAACTGAACCTCTTCGCCACAACCACCGAGCCTGAGCTCTAGCCCGTGTGAGCAACGACGGCTGAAGCCCTCTCACCCTACAGCCAGTGCTCCACAACAAGAGAAGCCACCCCACTAGAAGCTCACAAACAACTAGAGCACAGTCCCTGCTCCCCACAACTAGAGAAAGCCCATGCACAGCAACAAAGACCCAGCACAGGCATAAATAAAATAAATAAAAAATTTTAAAAGATAATGAACACCCAAGTTCCCAAGGACTGGCATAATCAAACTGAATGTAACTCAGTTTAATGTTGAAACTGTTAACCACCTTGAGCTACTAGTTAGTGTGATATCCAAGAAATGTTTTTCCTTTAAATTTTAGAATATCTGGTGGAGCTCCTGTGAGTTCTGGGCACGTTGGTGCAAGGGAAGCTAACTGATATCTCAAGATGGTTAACGGATAAAGAGAAAAAGAAAATGAATAAAACGGCATAGGATTGTACTGGGCTCCTCACTCCCACGTAGAGAAGCCACCAGTTGGCTACAGCATTGCATTCTTGAATTTGTTTGGGGTTTTCAGGATAGAGAGGGTTTTTCTAGAACTTCTGTTCATTGTCCCACATGCCCTGAGATCCACAGAGCATTGAGTAAAGAGTGGAGGTGAAAGCTGCGTAAAGTAGTGAGTTTAAAAAGGTTAATTGCATTAGGGAACTTCGCCATGGGCCACAGAAAGAGCACGCCATCCCTTGGGACTCCTGAGTGGAGCCTCCTATTCCTCCTCCAGGTTGGAAAAAAAATGTACTGAAGGCTCCAATCCACCAGAGAAAGAAAGGTATATCAGCAAGGGAGGGGAAAGAAGAAGATGGGTGTGCAGCTGTTTATTCAAATACATGCAGTTCATCTCTGTTTAGGGGCCTCCCTGGTGGCTCAGATGGTTAAGAATCTGCCTGCAGTGCAGGAGACACAGGTTCAATCCCTGGATCAAGAAGATCCCCTGAAGAAGGGCACGGCAACCCACTCCAGTATTCTTGCCTGGAGAATTCCATGGACAGAGGAGCCTGGAGGGCTACAGTCCATGGGGTCACTTCTCAGAAAGTAGGTTTGCAGCAAATCCCTTCCAATGTCATCTGTATCCAAGCCTCCTGTGAGATAATCCTCTTAATGGAATATTTAAGAAATCAGATATAAATCACCAACCTTTTATCTCACCGGAAGACTCATGTGCCATAGGATGTCTGGTGTATACATTTATCTGCACACATGTATCCATACTACATACATGGTTGCAGGTGTCCTTCTGAGCAGATGTCACCATATTTTTAGGCTCTATATGTTTTCCAATATCTAAATGTATTTTTTCTGGGTGCAAAAATTTTAGCAATTTTAGAAATCAGAGCCCAGAAAATAAAGGCACCTGGAGACATTTCCAAATTAAAACACACATCCCTCAGAGAAACCTTTTGTGTCGTTTGCAACCAACAAAAGTGCCTATTGTTATGATGTGCTCATAAAAAACTTGATTTTGGCATACACTTTGGTACCAAACAGAAGATGAATAAATTAAATGTGATTTACAACCTTTTTCATTTTTATTAGCACTGCTCTGAAGAGTTTATGTAAGGGATGTGCCAGAACAGTTATGCCAAATGTTTTAAGGCGTTGGTATTGATATTATATAAATTAAGGTGTTTTAATTTGCATTCTTTAATTAACTAAATACTGGCAGAAAAATAAAACACAAGGGCAGCCCTGACTTATTGCCTCTATTAAACTGCTGACGTCTCTGAAAAGATGCTTTAAGTAATCCAATTCATTCAGAGAGGGGGAGGGAAGCATATTAACACTCTCTAATTTGGCAAAATATATTGGGGCTTAAGAAACCAATGTTCAGCTTTGTTTGCAGGATGGTTTGGGGGGTGGCGTTTTAAGAAGATCTGAATTTATGTCCCTAAAGAAGGAGCTGACCCAATGCTTTAACCATCCATCCTATGCAAGTCTGAGCTAAAGAAGTGGGGGCAGCCCAGCCCCACCACTGAGCAGGCTTCTGGGTGCAAGGTCCTGCAGACCTGGACTGCCTGCCTTTGTCGCCCAGAGCTGTATCACCACCAATCTCAGAAAAGAAAAGCTGGTTGAATTAACCCAGTGGTCCAATGGATCCCACATCAACACTGTTGTTGTTCAGTCACTATAAGTCATGTCTGACTCTTTGCAACCCTATGGATTGCAGCATGCCAGACTTCCCTGTCCTTCACTGTCTCCCAGAGTTTGCTCAAACTCATGTCCATATCAACTTAATCATGTTTAGAAATCAGAGAGAAATAGCTAACAATCCTTCAGTGGAATTAGCTGCTTCTGGTCAACCCTTCCCTTCACACACAGAACCCCCCAACCACACACACACACACACACACACACACACACACAGAATCTAATAAGATATGCCAGGAGTACTCTAATTCCTTTCCACAAGCCCTGGATCTGATCACTATCTCCAGAGACTTTGTTTTTTCTTTTCCATATGGTTTATTACAAGACACCGACTATTGTTTCCTGTGCTATACAGTAGGATCTTGTTGTTTACTTATTTCACAAGAGTGGTTTGTATCTGCTAATCCCAACCTCCTAATTTGCTCCTCCCCAATCTTCTTTCCCCTTTGGTAACCATAAAACTGTTTTCTATGGGAGACTTTTTAAAAAGTTACTCTCACCGTGGAGTCATTAACTTCTTTCTCATCCAAGTTCTTCCTTTCTTTCCACTTTCTAGATCATTCTTGATTTTTGCTGTTTCTCCTCTCCTGGTCAGGCTTCATCTTTTATCATTTCCCCTCCAGACTTTTAGGGAGGAACAGCTCTAAGGAGAAGATTACAACTCCCAGTGGTTGGGCAGAGGAAGGAGCCAGCTCTTCAAACACAGGGACAAGAGCATTTCTCGTCCCTAAACCCATGGGGAAAGGAGCCATCTGTACAAGCTTCCTTGTTCTCCCATGATTCCCAGGGCATCTGGCTTCACTTCTCTGCCTGGACTGGGAATCAGCACATCAAGGGCGGACTTCTAGGGGTTCATGAATGCTTGCTGAGCTGACCAGAGACATCACCCAGGGAGGGGTGGGCTGGAGAGCGGAATTCACCTTTCTCCTCCGCTCACACTCTCTGCACCTTCATACACGTGGTCCCTTCTGACACCGCCCAATCAGAAACAGTTCAAAGGCCACCGAAGCCCCCCTGTGCAGACCTCAGAGGACTGTCGTTATGTCACATCCCCACCCCAGCGTTCTTCCTGGCCACCTTTCCTCACTTGCTCCACAAGTAAAGGATGGAGTCCAGCTTTTTAATCAAGAAAATGCCATTCTTCTTCACCAGCCTCCTACCCGCCTCCCCCAGCTCCGCCCCCCCACCCACCCACCCAATCGCACTTTCTTGTTGTTCCCCATCTCCGCAGCTCTGTCAGTTGTTTTAAAACAAAAACATGTCTCCTGTCATAAATAAGATTGTCATTATGCATGTCGACTGCAGTGGGGGGAAAATTTACCCGGGGCCTGATGTGGAACAGGCATAAACATCATAAGGATAAGGACACAGTCTCCTCGGCATTTTCAGCTACCGTAACTGTTTTGGTTTGGATTGTTTGGGTTGTGTCTTTTTTGGTTGTCCCTGTTGTTTTTATTATTTGTGCATTGATTTACTGTTTATTTAAGGAAATGAATGAGAAAAACAAAGACAGCCTGGCAGAAACTGGTTGTGTTTGATGTATCAAGATGGACCTTGGGAAACGTGGAAGGGGTACCCTCAGAATGCCTGAGAAAGGTCTTCAAGATGGTACAATTCTATTTTTTTTTAAGTATTTATTTTGGCTGTGCCACACATGGGATCTTTAGTCACAGCATGGGGGATCTAGTTCCCTGAGCAGGGACTGAGCCCAGGTCCCCTGCATTGGGAGCATGGAGTCTTAGCCACTGGACCACCAGGGACACCCCTAAAATTCTACTTTAGATGGTCTGGAATGAACGTTTATCCTGATTCCATGGCCCATCAATACTCCGTGAAGTCCTGACTCCTCCCAGTATCACAGGGTCAAGGTCACTCACAAAAAGTGAGCTTGGACTCAGCGGACCAAGGAGACCCAGCCCTGAGCCTGAACTAGAGGAGAGAGAGGCTTTCCTATGCACCTTTGCAGCTAGAAACTAAGGTGTCCAAACACCTGCAGAACGGCATCGTCTGCTGCTCTTTATTTTTTTTTTCTTGGCAAATGGTCGATAAAGCAGAAAACTTATCATCTCAATCCTTGCTGAGAAGTTACATACCCATGCCCTTGGTACCTTTGAATTCTGCAGGCAATACCTATCCAAAAATACAATATTCAAATAAGAACAAAGTGAAGACTGTTCAGCTGCTTTGGCAAGCACTCTACTAATAGTAATTACCGATGTCATGATTTGATGTCTTCAGACACATCACAAGCCTCATGCTGGAAATTCGCAGTCAGAACCAGATACAAACCTCCATGGATACACAGCAGTTTACGTATTATCTTTGGCACGAACCTCTACCTTCTTGTGAGTGTGAACGAAAAAAGGTGCGGACAATCCAGCGTTCCTGTTAGGGTTCACTCATTGGAAAGATGGCAATATTAAAATGTGTGTTTATCAAAATCATGGATTCCTTGAGGCTGAACCTAATTTTTCCTCTCCTCTTTCTTCTGTTAAATGAGGGAGAAGGTGGGACGAGAAGGAGGAGGAAAGCAAGAGAAGCATGCACATTTTCTTTAGTCCAGAGATGGAAATGGAACCCTTCTTACTGAGCCTTCTCCCGATGGCTGTGACCAGAAGTTCCTGGAGGCATTGCCCTGACTTTCTTCCGCGAGTCCCTTGGCTGAACTTCGAACTCACTCCAAGGGTGTGTTGGGTCCTACCTACTTTCTTGAAAGGGGCTTGTTTTGAACGCATATAGCTTTCAGCCCTGCAATTCTATTCCTAGGAACTTACCCTATAGTTTTATTAACATACATGGAGAATGATATATATTATATATACAGTAAGACCCCTACATACGAACAAGTTCTGCCCCAAGAGCACTTTCATAAGCCCAACTTGTTTTGTTTTTTTTTTTAATTTTCTTTACTTTATTGTGTTGGTTTTGCCATACATTGACATGAATCCGCCATGGGTATACATATGTTCCCCCTCCAGAACCCCCCTCCCCCCTCCCTCCCAATTCCCTCCCCCTGGGTCATCTCGGTGCACCAGCATCAACCCTGGGCTGGCGATTGATTTCTCATATGATAATTAACATGTTTCAATGCCATTCTCCCATATCATCCCACCCTTGCCCTCTTCCACAGAGTCCACGAGACTGTTCTATACATCTGCGTTTCTTTTGCTGTCTCGCATGCAGGGTTCTCGTTACCATCTTTCTAAATTCCATATATATGCGTTAGTATACTGTATTGTTGTTTTTCCTTCTGGCTTACTTCACTCTGGATAATAGGCTCCAGTTCTGTCCACCTGAGTAGAACTGATTCAAATGAATTTTTTTTTTAATGCTGAGTAATATTCCATTGTGTATGTGTACCACAGCTTTCTTATCCATTCGTCAGTTGATGGGCATCTAGGTTGCTTCCATGTCCTGGCTATTGTAAACAATGCGGCGATGAGCATTGGGGTACACGTGTCTCTTTCAATTCTGGTTCATAAGTCCAACAAAGTTAGTCTAGGTACCCAGCTAACACAATCAGCTGTATAGGTTTATAATACTGTAACAGTATTAATACTGTAATACTATACTGTAACAGGTTTATAATAGTTTTCACACAAGAGATACATATAAAACAAAAGCACAAAGAGATTTTTAACCTTATAGTACAGTAGCTTGAAAAGTACTGTAGTGCAGTACAATGACTGGCATCCAGGGACTGGCATCAAGTGAACAGGGAAGAAGAATCACTGACTGGAGGAGAGAGAGGAGGTGGGAGATGGTAGAACTGAAGGATCACCAGCACTAGGAGACAGAGGGCAAGCTGCAATTTCACTCACGCCTGATGTTGATGGAACTTGTGTTTGCATCTTTGAAAGTTCGAAACTTTAAGGTTCATATGTTGGGTACTTACTGCATATACAAATACACACAAAAACATATATATGGTTATTCACCACAGGAATAAATGCTGGAAACCATCTAACTGTCCACCAGCATGGGAATGGTCAAATAAACATATCACACATCCATGTAACAATGCTGTAAAACTAAAAAAGTAAATAAATAAAATGCAGAAGCCCATGATGCAATCTCCAAACTATATTAATTAAAAAAAAAAAGCAAGTACAGAGCATTGTGTGTAGTATGTTGCCATTTATGTATAAAAGGGAGAAAGAATACATATGCATTTGCTAATATATGTACAGAATCCCCCTGGAAGGATGGATAATATACTCATAGCATTGATGCGTGGGGGAGAAAAACTGGATTGAGAGAGGGAGGTCTTTTTCAATGTGCATTCTCATAGTTTGGGAATTTGGCGCCATGGGAATGCACTTAATCATAAATAAATAAATGCATGTTTCCAAAAAAAAGTAATAGCTTAAATCATTTTTAAAGGGGGCTTGTTATGTAAATCTCCACTCTGAATGAACTACTATATACTTGGATGCTTGCAGCCAACGGCTTGGTTGGGACCCCGCCTCTTGGGTTTCCATCTCCCAGCAGAGGCTGGCAGAGGGCCATGAAAATAAACACTCCTCGAAATTGTTCTGACATCTTGGAATTTGGTTTTATCAAATACAAGCAGCGGTAATTGAGCCACTGCCTGAGCGGCTCTTCCCTTTTCTCTAATCGTGTTTGTTGAAATGAATTTGAAGCTACACATCCCTGCTAATTGGGAGGCCAGCCTAGCAAAGGGCCTGCTTTGGGCAAGTTTAAAGGCTTATCCACCGGGAGAGGGCGTGGGCATCAGAGAACTATCATCAGCTTCATGGCAGAAGCCCACAAGTGTCAGAAGCAGGTGTGACATCTGAAATAATCAGTTTGCTACCAGGATCTCTGGGGGCCCAGCGGTTCCAGCTGGGAGGGTGCGCTCAGAGCATGGGGGCAGGACATCTGAGGAACCCTGGTCCTTGCTTCCTTTTCTGGAGCCTCCGCCCTGCTCTTGGCCTCCCCTTATACTTAAATGAGCGATGGTGCATGAACACACCTGAAATGATGCATAGTAGCACCCAGAGGTGCTCAGTAAATGTGGTAGAATCTGAATTGAACATGAAGCAAATGCTTTTTAGAACAGTGGGCAACTGGAACAAACTCCTATGTCCAAAATACATTAGCCACAAGGATATATGGTACAGCACAGGCAATACACCCAACATTTTATCACAACTTTGAATGGAGTATAATCTATAAGAAAAAAAATGGGAATCACTGTTGTATATCTGAAACTAATATAATATTGTAAGTCAACTGTACCTCAATTTAAAAAATAATACATAAACAAATTTTTTAAAAGAAAGAATAGTGGGCAACTAAACTACAAGGTAATAAGCAAGATTTCAGTTAGAGCCTCCTGACTTTTTCTTATAATCTGCAAAAGAAGCCCACAGGTGCCCAAAGGAGAAGATTGCCCTGCCTTTTAGGAGCCAGGAATATGCATGTCTTAGAGGTGACTGGAACTGGCCGGCCTGCCCTGGACCTTACCTCCCCTGGGATCACCTCAGACCTGCACCTACCAAGTAGCCAATAAACAGTAGTTGAATGAATTCATTCAATCCAGGTCAATTAATGAAATGAAAGTTCACCTTACTTCCTTCTCTGCATCAGTTTCCTTTCTGCCATATTCTCAGTCCTGGTGCAAGTGCTCAATCGTTTCAGTCAAGCCGGAGTTTTTGTGACCCTGTGGACAGAGCCCGCCAGGCTCCTATGTCCATGGGATTCTCCAGGCAAGAATCCTGGAGTGGATTGTCATGCTCTCCTCCAGGGGATCTTCCCAACCCAGGCATCAAACCTGTGTCTCTTAGTCTCCAGCACTGGGAGGCAGGTTCTTTACCACTAGCTGGAGATGAAAATAAAAACCTGGTTGCAATGACCAATATTCTGGAAAATGGTTGAAGTCATTTGCTATTTTTTAGATAGCATATTAAAAATCTTTGCCAACAAAGGTCCATCTAGTCAAGGCTATGGTTTTTCCAGTAGTCATGTATGCATGTGAGAGTTGGACTATAAAGAAAGCTGAGCGCCAAAGAATTGATGCTTTTGAACTGTGGTGTTGGAGAAGACTCTTGAGAGTCCCTTGGACTACAAGGAGATCCACCCAGTCCATCCTAAAGGAAATCAGTCCTGAATAGTCATTGGAAGGACTGATGCTGAAGCTGAAACTCCAATACTTTGGCCACCTAAAGCGAAGAACTGATTCACTGGAAAAGACCCTGATGCTGGGAAAGATTGAAGGCAGGAGGAGAAGGGAATGACAGAGGATGAGATGGTTGGATGGCATCACCATCTCAATGGACATGAGTTTGAGTAAACTCCAGGAGTTGGTGATGGACAGGGAGGCCTGATGTGCTGCAGTCCATGGGGTTGCAAGGAGTCAGACACGACTGAACGACTGAACTGATGTTGATAATGAGGCTGTGCCAAGCAGCAGGTGGGATCTTAGCCCCCCAGGCAGGGTTCAAACCTACGCCCCTGCACGGGGAGCACTGAGTCTTTACCACTGGACCCTCAGGGAAGTCCCTGAAGTCATTAGCTTTCCTACTGCTCTCTCCCTCAGGTCTGCACTCAGATTAGCTCAGAAATAGATACTTGCATTTGAGTCCCTAGTGGCTCAGAGGTTAAAACATCTGCCGGCAATGCGGGAGACAGGGTTTGATCCCTGGGTTGGGAAGATCCCTTGGAGAAGGAAATGGCAACCCACTCCAGTATTCTTGTCTGGAGAATCCCATGGACTAGAGCCTGGTAGGCTGCAGTCCATGGGGTCACAAAGAGTAGGACAGGACTGAGCAACTTCACTTTCACTTTCTACCATTTTTGAGCTGTGTAACTTGGACGAGTTACTTAACCTCTCTGAGCCTCAGGGCCTTACCTACAAAAACAAGCATACTCCCTACCTCATCAGTTTGTAGTGAGAGGTGAATGAGTTCTTACAGGTAAGGAGCTCAGACAGGCTGGCATACCATAAGGCTCCATAAATGTTATTATTACCCAGGGTCAAACACTCTCTACTAATCACAGCCAAGGTGTTGGCAGATTACTAAAGGATGATTCCTCCCAGCAGTATCTGCAACTTAAAAGGGGAATCTGGAAGAAACCTGAAGGCCCAAAGGAACAAAGTCGCCAAGGGTGACTGCCCAGGGCTAAGGTTGATGTCTGGGGCGGGGCTGGTGCTGGGAGGGGAACTTCAAAAGCACACCTCCTGGCACCCCCCCCTCCTTTGCCTCCCCCCTCCCACCCCTGCCTATCTCCCCGAGGGCTGATAGGAGATAAATGAAACCACTTCTTCAAAGCACCCAGCTCAAGGACCGTGATCAAACATGGGGCTGGAAGATAAGCTTCAGTCTACATTTCCTTTGTCCGTTCCTTCCCTCCATTTCTCCAAAGGAAACTCAAAACAGGGGGGGAGGGAAAGGCAGTAATTCCTCCTTCTTTCATCAAAGGCAGTTACCTCCCCATCTCCGGGTGGCGGGGCTGTGAGAAGAGATCCAGGAGGCCCTCTTCTGCCAGGACTACCACGCAACTTCAGGCTCCCCCAGAAGCTCTGGGGGCCCCCGAATTTATCTGTAAGCGAGGTGGGGGGAGGGGAACACCTGCCCAAAATAACTCAGAAAATTGCTGCGAGATGATGAACACAAACAGGTATTTGGGGAAAGATCCTTTAATGGCCTCATACAGTTGACATTTTGAAAAATACTAAGTCATCCACCTTTTTGTTTACACGGAGAGGGGAGACAGAGCTAAATAGCCCTCCTACGTAAAATTCTTATTCATTCATCAACAAATTAGCACTGGGCATGGATGGCATTCAGACTGCGTGGATTCAAGCCCCCACCTCCTACCAGGTGGAATTGGCGGCGGGGGTACTTAACCTCTCTGTGCATACACATCCTCCTGGGTGAAATGGGGTAACCATAGGACCTACCTCCTAGGGCTCCCGCAGGGACTACAGGAGAGAAATCGTGCAAAGCGTTCACACGTGCTTGGCTCTCGTGTTAGCTGCAGTGACCACGATGGTTAGACTCCCCTCTAGGCAACAGAATACAAAGAGGATGAGAGCTATACAGAGCATCTGCGGTCCAGCAGGAGGATGGACAAGTCAATAAATACTGGCAGGTGCCCCGCGATGGGTGTAAGAACAGAACAGAATTGGAGCTGTGAGAACAGAGAAGAAAGGGCCACCAGAGCGGGCTCCCCAGCAAGGCCGGTCCTTCTAGCTTTGCCCGCTGGCTCTCACGCTGCCCCGGGCTCCTCTGGCCTCCCGGTGCCCGGGGCTGTGTCTGAAGCTAGGCAGATGCAGGTAGTGCTGAATCAGGGCTCCTGGCCAAGGCAGTAATTGCCAGCCGCTGAAAGATATTAAGCGCCAGGGAGGAAAACCAAGTCCTCTATGAGGCAGACTTTTCAGAGTTCTTACAGCTTGTAAAAAAAAAAAAAAATGTAAATAGTTACCCAGTGAGATATTATTTCCTGTTGTTGCCATTAGGGCTTGAGTGTCATGTAGAGAGAGCCCATCATTCAGGCAATTCGGCCTCCATGCAGACAGAAAACTCAGCATTAATGTCGCACAACGCACCTCCCACCGCTCCTCCCAGCCTGACTCAGGCGGGTTTTTTTTTTCCTGGGTGGCGAGTTTTATGTAAATTGAAATCGTAAAGAAGAAAAAAAAATCTATAAATATTCAGAATTTCCTAAAGGATTTTCATGATGGCTTCTGAGAGGCTTTTTTTCCCAAAGACTTGTTTGACTGGAGACCAGGGGAGGGGTACCCTCACTTTGGCTAGGAGGCTGGTCCGGAGTCTCGGATCCTCGGATCCTCCAGGCCTGGGGCGACTGTTCTCCTGAGCAATCGGCCCACAGATGCTGACGACGCTATTGGTCACAGCTATCACTGACTCGGACTTCCTTTGCGCCAAGCACTGGACTTGCGTATGCATTGTCTGGTGTGGCCTCCCAACTCCGGCGGTCACTGTGAGGTGGGGTTTTTTTTTTTTTTTGCTTCGTTTTAAATATTTATTTCTATTTCTTTATTTGTCTGCATCCAGTCTTAGTTGCGGCATGTGGGATCTTAGCGGCGGCATGGGTAATCCTTTTTTACTAAGTTGTGGCATGCGGGCTCTAGTTCCCTGACCCAGGATTGAACCTGGGTCCCTTACATTAGAAGCACGGAGTCTCAGCCACAGGACCACCAGGAAAGTCCCACACTCTTAGGTTTTATAACTGAGGAAATCAAAGCTCCATGAGGTTTCCTTGCCTCAGACCACTGCAGAAATATGATGCAGAGGCCTAGTTCCCAGAGACCTAACTCCATGAGAGGACTTTGCCACCCACTGGTCACAGACCTTTGGGTAAGTAACTAACCTCTCCATGATATACGTGGGAATGACAACGATATCTGAAGCTTATTGAGAGCCTGAAACACACAATGTAACTCTTCACCACATTGGCAAGGGGTATGCTCAAGCAGCCCCACCCTGTCCTACCCTCACTGTGCCTTCCCTCGAAGGGCAATCTGGGAAGGGCCTCTTAGGCATACAAGAGCCACTTTTCTGCAAGGGAAGCACTTGGGCCCTGAACAAGACAATGTCTCACATGGCCTTTTCAGCCACACCCCATCAACCTCAATAAACACAGCCCAACTGAAAACTTCTTTTAACCTTATTCTCTCCCAGGTGACAAGTCATTCCTTTGAAAATGGCCCTTGCAATAGGCTACTAGGACCCCATTTAGGACTCTATAGAGGTTAGCATTTCAGCTGAGTGAATATCAATTACTGATTATAATAATCCTTTAGCATCTTTTAATTAGGACTTCCCAGGTGGCTCAGTGGTAAAGAATCCACCTGCAATGCAGGAGATACAAGTTCGATCCCTGGGTTGGGAAGATCCCCTGGAGAAGGGCATGGCAACTCACTGGAGAATTCTTGCCTGGAGAATTCCATGGGCAGAGGAGCCTGGTGGGCTACAGCCCATGGGGTCGCAAAGAGTCAGACACGACTTAGTAACTAAACAACAATCTTTCAATTAGGCCTCTGGCCTGGCTGAGTATGATTTTCCATTTCCTAACTAAGGTGATTGGATGGATCCACCCAAAGGGGCCCTGCTTTGCTCATCAGCATCCCAAAGGGAAGCATGGCCCTACTCCCTTGCTAGCATTTTCCAGGAGAGGGGAATCAGGGCTGTCTGGCACCCCCAGTTCTTAGTAATGAGCTGTGAGCTAACAGAGTAAGCAGGATTTTTTGACAACAATATGTGATTCCCTGGGCAAACTCCCCACCCTTCACCCCAAGCCTGGTCACCTTGTCCTCACCTCCTCCACTCTCCCCCACTTTCATTCATTCTTTACCTTCTTCTTCGCCTTTCCTCCCCAGACAGTAAATATTTCATCACCCTGCATTCTTCTCCCTTCTTTCTATTGCCTCCTGCCCCTCTATTCCTTCCAAATTCCTACATGCCTTTGTCTCTCTCTCCCCTTCCCTTTGCTCCTAACTGATTCCCCATTAATCACCCAGAACACACATCTGCGTGGGTCCAGGAGTCTTTGGCTGGCGTTCACAGCTGGGCTGGTTGTGATCATCAAGAGGGGGTCTTTCATCTTTTCCTGTCTCCTAGGGCTCCCCTTTTCCCAGATCCTCCTCCTTCTCCAAGGTGGCCTACCAAGGCCCAAGGTCTTCATTCTGGAATGTTCTGCTCTCTCTCTTCAGAGAAGTCTCCCAAAGGCCAAATCACCTGATAGATTGAAGCAGCTTTGCAGTGGTCATTTAAACTTGACGCTGGCAGTGGCAAGGATGTCAGAGTGCTCAGAGGCTGGCAGAAAGAAGGGTGGGCAGGGGGTAGGGACCACCACAATAAAAAGGGGTCTCCCCCCTCCTTCTTGTACCCCCCCCATTGCTGCGGTATGGAATACATCACCTAATCAGGACATCCCTTGGCATTCTTTGTAACCTAATTTTATCAGGATTAAAATCGGGGTAGGGAACGCCTGTGTAATTTCTTAGAGGTCTAAGCATACTGTCCAAAAACCAGACCGATCCAAGGGGTACATTCAGTTAAGTGTTTGATTGACGTGGCCTGGGTGTGGTGCCTGGTGCCTTCTCGACCGAGCGTCGTAAAGACTGCCATTTGTTGTTTCTTGATACTCACTTCTGTTGGAAGAACGCCTTTGAAATCGTCTCTGCCCTTCTTGGGATCTCAAGACGTTGATCAATGAGCAGCAGCGTCAGGGACCGGCAGTCCCAGAACAATATGCCCCAAGTGACAGGCTCGACAATCCGAGTGACAGATGCTGGATGGGAGAGCGGTGCTCAGAGCGGGGCAATGACACCAGCGCGCCTCCACTGGCCGCCGAGAGAACCGGGAAAGGGGTCTCCCCAAAGGCCTGTGCACAAAGGGCCAACTTCACCCTGTGATCGGCGGATTGGGGAACTTTAACGCCAAAACAGGGACTATGTGAAATCTCTGCCGGGTGCGAAGCTGGCAATCCATACTTTATCCGAAAGGCACGGGAGGAAGGAGACAGGGTGGAGGGGGCTATTGTTATTTTCATTAAAAAGTGTTTTAATTCCGAAATTCCCCTGGGAAAACCTAGGGCATCTTCCCCCTCGAGAAGAAAAGGGGGGCGGGGCGCGGAGGGGCCGCATCTTTGGAGCTTACATCGACGTGCAGCGTTTACAGAGACCCCGCCTCTTCTAGGATGTAAACCCCTCCACGTCCCTACCCACCCGCTACCCCTGAAACAGAAGTCAGACGCTGTGCCGTGAGAGAATTGTGTGCCCCTAAGCAGCACGCCGTAACAAACCCGGTACACACCCAGGCATCGAACCTATAAAACGGTGCGCAGGCACCGCGCCCCCGGCGCGTCCCAGCGGCGCGCACCGCATGCGGGGGCCGCGCCTTACCCAGACCATCTCACCCCGGAAGGGGAGTCCTCAAACTTGCAGGCTGCGGACAGAGCTGGCTCAAAGTTGCTGGCGCGGTTTTCGCCGCGTCGCGAGACCCGTGGCTGCCTCGGAGTTTCGGGCGCTTCCTAGTGAGCACACCCGGGAGGAAGCCAGTTCTGGGGGGAAAGAGCTGAAATCCCGAGCAGGACCCGAGCCGAGCTGGGGTTCTGGAGGCGCGGCCCGCCCCCAGGCGGCCTCCGGGAGTGGCTGGGACTTGGCAGTCCCGGAGCCGGCCGCCAGGGGCTCCTACCCCATCCCCCAGCCCACCCAATTCACCCCACCCCAGAGACACACGGACTGCGGGTGACCTGCCCCCCTTCCCCGGCCAGCACCACCCCACCCCACCCCAGCCGTGCGAAGGCAGAGAGCGCAGAGCGACAGGAGAACCCGCAGAGGGCAGGGCGCAGAGCCCAGGATCCCCAGGGAAGCCCCGATCTCGCCGGGACCCCGGGGCCCGGGCCGGCCCGGTTGGGCGGCAGGGGAGGAGGCCGGCGGTGGGGCCAGGCCGCGGCGCGGCGACTCGCGGGCGCGGCCCCTTTAAGGCTCTCCCCGCCCACCGGCGGCGCCGGGCGCTCTCCCCGCCCCGGGGTCCCGGCGAGATCGGCGATTGGGCGGCGGCGGCGATCCCTTTGAAGTGTGGCTGCCGATCGCGGCTATTTGACGTGCGGCTCGCGGAAGGCGAAGGTTTTTGTGTTGCTCGCCGGGGCCAGCGGCTGCGGCGGCGGCGGCGGCGGCGGCGGCGGCGGAGGAGGAGGAGGAGGGGTGGAGACGCGGCGACCGCTGCACCGCGCTCGGCGCTGCGCAGCGAGCCCACCCGCCCCGGGAGCTCGCCTCCCCGGTGCGCCCCCGCCCTCCCCGCCCCCCCAGCGGCGCTGCCTCCTCCAAATGAGCGATTCGCCCGCTGGATCTAACCCAAGGACACCCGAGAGCAGCGGCAGCGGCAGCGGCGGCGGCGGGAAGAGGCCGGCGGCGGTGTCCCTCTTGCCCCCGGCGGATCCCCTGCGCCAGGCGAACCGGCTCCCCATCCGGGTCCTGAAGATGCTGAGCGCTCACACCGGCCACCTCCTGCACCCGGAGTACCTGCAGCCGCTGTCCTCCACGCCCGTGAGCCCCATCGAGGTCAGTGCCCTGGTCGCTGCCCGCCGAGCGCCCGCCCCATTCCGCCCACCACCGCCCGGCTCCCTGCGCCCCGCGGCTCGGTGCGACACTCGGGTCCAGCCCCACTGGCGGACGGAGCGAGAGGAGGGACGGAGATACAGAGGGATCGGAGCCCACTGGGTTCTCCCCCGCGGGCCTTTCCCCGGGGGAGAAGGTTCCCCTTCCACAGTCGCCCTTCGGAGCTTCGCGTTTCCTCTCTCGGATTGGATTTGCTCTCGGAGTGTCCACTGGGCCCTTTACTTTTCCGCGACACCCAGTCCCCAAGCCAGAGAGTCTGTCTCCTGGGCTTTTTTCGGTCCCCTCACCCCCACCCCCACCCCCGCCTCTCCACCCGGGCTTGTTCTCTTTGAAGCCCGATCGCCCCCCCTTCCCCGTCCCTATCCGCTTCTGCCCCATCCGGTTGGAGCGCACGACGCCCGGGCACTCCCGACCCCGGCTCCTTCTTCCTCCCACTCCCCTGGGGCCCTCCCCGGGAGGGAGGGGGGCTCCGAAGAGAGCGCCCGCGGTGGCCCAGACTCAAGAACCAGCTTCTCCTCGCTCCTACCCCGCGGCGCCACCGCCAGAAACCCGTCCCAAGCGAAGTTCCCCAAACTGAAGGCATAAGTTTTTAACCCGAGCCTAGAGAGGAGGAGGAGGAGATGAGAGAGCAGGGGGCGAGTCACGGCCCCTCCCCCAGCCCCGACTCCAGAGAAGTCACCTTCCCCGGGGTGGCCTTCGGTGGACGCTTTCCACGGCCCGTTCCCCAGGGCCTGCGGCGCCCTCCGGGACCCCGGGGAGCGAGGGATCCCACCGCTACCGACGCGCAGTGTGAGCGCACTTGCGCCCAGCCCCCGCGCTCGCAGCCCCTCTCTCGAGGCCCTCCTTTCCCATCGCACCCACCCTACCCTCCAGGCGCCCCCCGACCCCCGCCGGCCGCTCCGTGGGTCCCTGGTCTCACTCCCTTCTCCCTCCTCTTGCCGCTGTCTCCCACAGCTGGACGCCAAGAAGAGTCCTTTGGCGTTGCTGGCCCAGACTTGCTCGCAGATCGGCAAGCCGGACCCGCCGCCCTCATCCAAGCTCAACTCGGTAGCGGCGGCCAACGGGCTGGGAGCGGAGAAGGACCCCGGCCGCTCGGCCCCGGGCGCCGCCTCGGCCTCTGCGGCGCTCAAGCAGCTGGGGGACTCCCCGGCCGAGGACAAGTCCAGCTTCAAGCCCTACTCCAAGGGTTCCGGGGGCGGCGACTCCCGCAAGGACAGCGGCTCCTCCTCCGTGTCCTCCAGCTCTTCCAGCTCCTCCTCCTTGTCCCCGGGAGACAAGGCGGGCTTCAGGGTGCCCAGCGCCGCCTGCACGCCCTTCCCCCCGCATGGAGCGCCGGTCTCCGCTTCGTCGTCCTCGTCCTCCCCTGGCGGTTCCCGGGGCGGCTCCCCGCACCACTCTGACTGCAAGACCGGGGCCAGCGGGGAGCTGGACAAGAAAGACCAGGAGTCCAAGCCCAGCCCGGAGCCGGCGGCCGTGAGCCGCGGCAGCAGCGGGGATCCCGGCGCGCACGGCGGTGGTGGCGGCGGCGAGCCCGGGGCCTCCGGGCGCAAGTCGGAGCCACCCTCCTCGCTGGTGGGGGCCGGCCACGTGGCGCCGGTGTCGCCCTACAAGCCAGGCCACTCGGTGTTCCCTCTGCCTCCCTCCAGCATCGGCTACCACGGCTCCATCGTGGGCGCCTACGCCGGCTACCCGTCTCAGTTCGTGCCTGGCCTGGATCCCAGCAAGTCTGGCCTCGTGGGAGGCCAGCTGTCAGGGGGCCTGGGCCTGCCGCCGGGCAAGCCCCCCAGTTCCAGCCCGCTCACCGGGGCCTCCCCGCCGTCCTTCCTGCAGGGATTATGCCGAGACCCCTACTGCCTGGGAGGTTACCACGGCGCCTCGCACCTCGGTGGCTCGGGCTGCTCCACGTGCAGCGCGCACGACCCGGCCGGGCCCGGCCTGAAGGCGGGGGGCTACCCGCTGGTGTACCCGGGGCACCCGCTGCAGCCGGCCGCGCTCTCGTCCAGCGCCGCCCAGGCGGCGCTCCCCGGCCACCCGCTCTACACCTACGGCTTCATGCTGCAGAACGAACCGCTGCCGCACAGCTGCAACTGGGTGGCGGCCAGCGGGCCGTGCGACAAGCGCTTCGCCACCTCGGAGGAGCTGCTCAGCCACCTGCGGACTCACACGGCCCTGCCCGGCGCCGAGAAACTTCTGGCCGCCTACCCGGGGGCCTCGGGCCTGGGCAGCGCCGCCGCGGCAGCCGCGGCCGCCGCCTCCTGCCACTTGCACCTGCCCCCGCCCGCCGCCCCCGGCAGCCCAGGGTCGCTGTCCTTGAGGAGTCCACACACTTTGGGGCTAAGCCGGTACCACCCGTACGGCAAGAGCCACTTGTCCACAGCCGGGGGCCTGGCCGTGCCGTCGCTGCCCACAGCCGGACCCTACTACTCACCGTACGCGCTGTACGGACAGAGACTGGCCTCCGCCTCGGCGCTCGGGTACCAGTAACCACAGCCCTGCCTCCTCCCCGCGCCCTCCCGCCCCCCCCCCCGCTGCTGCACCCCCCCCCGCCGCCTGCCCCCGCCGCCAGACCCACCCCCCACCGCCCAGATCCCCCCCCCCAACTCCCCACCGAACTGTGTATTTATTTACTATAATGTTAGCTTACAAGCTGGGAATATAAGTGCATTAACGACCCACACGAGTCAATGGTATGCAAAGAGTCTGTTAGCCCCTCCCCTCCCCGAATAATAATATTAATCACACCAGTAACTACATGCCCCCCCGCCCCCCTCTGCCTTTCTTTTCTGTTTTATTTTTTCTTAGATGTAAGTTTGCCATTTTTTTTTGATTGGTTTGGTTTTACCCGGAGGAGGGGGGAGCGTGGGAGCTTCTTTTTTTTTCCCTCCGTGGGGACTTGTTTGCATGCTTCCTAATGTTCAAACTAAGTTTCCTCCTCCCCGCCCTGCCCCTCTACCCTTCGTTCCTTCTTGTTTCCGTCCATTGGAGGTTCTGGTTCTGGTTTGTTGTTGGATTTTTTTTTTTTTCTTTGTACAAGTAAGAGAGGAGGTATTTTTTTGTAACGCATTCGGGGGTGTTGGGAGCGATCTTGGGGCCGGAGGTCTTGAGCTCTTTGGACCCGGGACTCTGCCCTGTGACCACTCCCCTCCCACTCTCTCCCCTCTGGGCTCCTCGGTCTGCACCCTGGTCCCCCAAATTAGAGCCTTGCTCCCCTATCTTGCTTTGAGCACGAGTCAGTGGCTGGAGAGTCTTCCAATAGCCTTTCCCCTTTCCAGACTCTGAAGGGCCCCAAACACCCGGGGGTGGTTGCACGGCCTGCTGGTGGGGGGCCGGCAGGGCTCACCTCATTCAAGTAAAGTCCTAGAAGGCCCTGCTGGCATGAAACTTTGCTCTTTATACTTTGCGAAGTGCTTTTATAGGCATTGTTTTTCTCTGATAATTGGAGCAGGGGTCGGTGATTCTTGCTAGATCCTTCCAAAGCAGACCAGTGGCAGTATCAGCTAGCAGTACAACCCTGTTAGCACCGTTGGGGGGGTGTGGGAGGGGAGTCAGGGAGCACATGGATCACAGCAGACCCCGTCACCCCTTCCCAGGCCTGACCCAAGAGTCCCCAGAGTTGGCCGTGGGCTCCCTCAGTTACTGGGATCGAAGACTCGAAGACTCGGCCCAGGGTCTTCTCCCGACCCCCTCCCTCCCACCTTCTGGGCCTGATGCAGGGGGCTGCGGGCCCGTTTGAGATGAATAGAGCTCTCCCTTGGTAAGACTTATTTTGTTAATAAATGGAGTACTTGGCTATATTCACACCGTGGTGTATTTCTGTCTTGCCTCACCCACCGGCCCACTTCCAGACACCTAAGCAGATGCCCTTCTTTTATTCTCGTTGAAAACACCTTATGGTTTCCTTCTCGGATTTCCGTTAAAGGACGAGTTTAATGCGTTTTCTCAAGAAAGGGAGGGAGGAAGGGGAATGCAGGTGGGGGAAACCAAAACTGCCAGCACGTTACAAATAATAAAATGCGCCCTCCTTTTTCCAACTCGGTTATTTAGCGCCCAACCTCCCTTCAAAGGCTTTGACATGACCTGGAGACGAGGAGGAGGGAGTGTGTGCATGAGGACAGTTCCTCTGGATGAGGCCTAGTTCGAGACGCCAGGGGCGGAGAAGGGACCCAGGACCTGGGGCTCGGAGACTGGGCAGCACCGTCCCCGGGCCCTGCGGACCGGCAGAGTCGGCGTGCCTCTAGCGCCACCTGGTGGCAGAGAGGCGAGCGACTGGCGCCCGCCTCAAACTCTCCTTCCGCGCTTCGCACTCAAGAAAAGGATTTCCTCCCCCTGGCAGTGCCTTTCATGCACCTTGAAGTCCAAGAGAACATGCACCTGCCGCGAAGGGCGCGTCTCACGGCTTGGGGACTCCCTAAGCCTAGCGCTGGATTGTGGACCCCAGCCTTCTGCGCCCCCAGTTTGGGTTTTGCGGAGAAGGCGCGGCGGTGACTCTGCACGCGGGAGCCACCCTCAGTTTCCCCGTTTTCTTGAGCTGACACGATCGATTCTGGCTTCTGTATCCTTGAGCAGGCGACAGCAGGGGTGCTGTTTATCAGGATGATGGGGAAAGGGCCGGAGCACCCCTCTACTGCGCTGGGAGTCTCCGGGGTCCGGAGGAGGAGGCCGGGTGCTTTCTCGTTCCCACCCCACCCTCCCCGAGGCAGAGGGTGCCCCTTGAGGCTGGCCCCTCTCAAGTTCCCGACGCAGGACGCCCGGCGTCCACCTCTCGGGGTGCAGCGGGCCACGGCGCTCGGGCGCGCGAAGCCACCTGTTGGGCGCGCTGAAAAATGCCTCCCTCGCTCCCTCCGAGCCGCGCTTCTGTGCGTCAGGCGCCTCGCAGCTTTGGGAGCTGCTGTTGTTACCATTAGTGTTGTTTTGCTCGACGTTCTCGGTGAGGAATGCGAGTTTAGGGCAGTTTCTGCCCCTCAAACTGTGTGCTTTAAAAATGTCCGGAGACCCAGAGGTCAAGTGCGGAAGAGGGTGCTCTCTCTGCTTGCGCTGATTCAGCCCACAAACGACCACAAACTCCTTTAGAGAATCACAGGGTGGGTCTTGGCCTCATCCGGCGTCATCCCCTAGGGATTTGACAGAACTCCAGCATAAGATGTTTCGTGGGGTTTTGAGACTTGAGGGGTTGCCCCTATAGCTTTGTTTCTGGGCAAAATTCCTTCCCTAGTCAAGAGAACCTCAGTCATCTTCTGCAGAAAATAGTACTCCTGGAGTAAGATCCTATATGTGTCCCCAGGGAAGGAAACTGGTCTGCTGGCATCCTTGCCCATAGTGATTTAAAAAAAAAAAACAGGGTCAGGGAGAGGCTGGAGGCGTTGAAGAAGTCGCCTCTGAGGGCAGTTCAGAGTCTTCCTGGGGGACCATTTTTACCGGACTTCTCAGAGTTCAAATTGGCCTGAAGCTTCAAAAGAACTGAACTGTAGAGATCTGCTTTATTTTTTCTTTATCTCTGTTGTTTGGTTTGCTCTTGGTTAATTTCTTTCCCATCTTCCCTTCCTCTCAAATCTCCCTCTTTCTTTCAGGGACCTTTGTTTGTTTATTTATTTGTTTGTTTCTAATGCCTGCTAAAACTGCTGGAAATTGCTCCCTCTGCAGGGAGAGTTAAGCTTTTCTCTTAAACTATGGTCAGGAGCTTCCCTGGTGGCTCAGACAGTAAAGAATCTGCCTACAATGCAAGAGACCTGGGTTCAATCCTTGGGTCAGGAAGATTCCCCTAGAGAAGGAAATGGCAACCCACTCCATTGTTCTTGCCTGGAGAATTCCATGGACAGAGGAACCTGGTGGGCTACAGTCCATGGGGTTGCAAAGAGTCGGACACAACTGAGCAACTAACGCTATGGTCTTCAGACCTTCCTAAGGACCACAGGCTCCCCTTGTTGGGACAGGAGAAAGGAAGAGACTTGGTATCTCCCCATATAGTGAAAGAAAGTTTTCTCCAGGTGCTTGGCTTACAGGGAAGGTGTGAGAATGCACATTAGAAACTCCTCAGAGGAGGGAGTTTCCCCCAGAAAATGTATCATCGGCTTTTGCAGACCAGAAAGGATGCCTTTGGCCTGGTTGGAAAAGGCTGGTGCCAGCTCCCCTTGTAACTCAAAGGGCAGGCAGGCATGTAGCCTGGAGTGGCCCAGGTTTCACCCTCCAACGTCAGCTCTCCCCACCATGAAAGGGTAAGGGTCCTAAGACATGTGGCTGTGTTCATTCACTGGGGCTGGGAAGGGGGTAGTGTGTTACTTGCAGGAGCTACATTCTCAGGAAACAAAGTTGCTGTTTTCATAATGCTGCCCACCAGCTGCTCATTTGCATAATTAATTCATCCAGCAACTCTGTGCTCCAGCATCACCTCCACCTTCCATGCTCCACCTCCTCCTCTTCTCTCTAGCCCTCCTTCTGCCCCTCCTCCTAATCTCTTCCAGGCGCCAGAACCCGCAGCCTATGTTCCCAAGGCACTGGGAAGGGTGACAGCCACACAGCTGGACCTTTAGACACTGGACG
Source organism: Antilocapra americana (assembly GCA_007570785.1). NCBI lineage: Eukaryota > Metazoa > Chordata > Mammalia > Artiodactyla > Antilocapridae > Antilocapra > Antilocapra americana. Next base: position 23,864,766 of record ML660774.1, read on the forward strand.
TTCCTGGCTCAGGGTCATAATTTCACACCTCCTGCCTGGTTATTTTTGTGGCCTCATGGACAGCAGAGAGAGGAAGAGAAGGAGGGGGTAGGCCTCACTCACCCTCAGATATTGCCAAACAGAATTGCAGGGGGGTTGTTTTTAACTTCCTAGTCACCCCCCAAACCCGTCCTTGGAGACTCTGCAGCCCACAGGGGAGATGTGGGGTCAGGGGCCTCCATCCTTTGCAGCCCTGGCTGCCCTGGCCTCTCCAGCATCTTGGGATGTGTCTCTCAGTACATGAACTAACCCCTTCCTGATGGATGTCTGGGTTTCCGTGGAATCTGTCTTCCAATAATGCCGCAACTCTGTCCTGTATTAATCATTCTGCAGGGGAAGCTGCACTCCAGTTTTCTGTTTGACTTGATTTCATTCATCCTGTCTTTTTGCGAAATAGATGGTTGAGTGCATCCGATAATGTATGGTTTAATTTGGAGCACTATGGGTTTGAATTACCATTTTCATAATGCGCTGTGCATTAATGTGTTACATCATTTATAAAGAGGAATGTCCCGGGTTTCAAACTTTCCTCCTGAAAGCCAAAGTCACCTCATGGAAACAAAGCCAGATCACATGGACTCAGCTCCTCAGCTGGCTGCCTCCTCCCCAAGCCAGGTGAAACCTGCCAACCCACCCCGCGGAAACCCCACCCCCGCCCCCTGAGGCTTTTGTGCCCACAGAATGCAGGTGGGTGTCAAAGTTTGGGGAGGAACTTGCACATGGCTGCCCGGGAACCATCAATGGCAGCACAAAAGCTCCCCCTCATTATCACATGGCAGCCCGGCCCCTTCGGCCCCTTCGAGGAGACCTCCAGTGGTCGGCTCCCCATCGACCCTAAACCCCGCACCCCCTCCCGGAAAAAGCACTGATTATCCAAATACAGTCATTAAAGGGGAAATGTGTTTTTAGGACTGTCAGAGTGATTAATGAGAGCTAGCCGTCTTTGCAAATGCACTTGTTTAGTCTAACTGGCAGCTTCTATTTTCCTATTGATTTATTGCAGCCGTTGCCGGGCCTCGGTGTGCGCAGTCAGGGCACTTCACAACTGTGCCCTGTTTAAACAGGAAAAGCATGCACCGTTTTTTTGTCCGGGAGGGAGGGAGCAGCCGAAAGTCTCTCCCCTCAGAGCAGTCTCCAGGGCCCCAAACCAACAAAGAAGACATTAAAAACCTGAAGCCCAGAGAGAGAAGGAAACTGCCTCCCCTCGGTCGTCCCCAGTTCCAAGGTCAGTGGAGGCGCACCCTGGCCCCTGGGCAAAGCCCGCTCTATTGTCACACTCAGCATGCCCGCATCCTCTCCTCCGGTCCCCCCAAACCAGCTGTCAGCCACTGAGTCCAAGGACAGGAAAGGCACCCAGCAGAGGGGGGAGGCCGGGGAGGGGGGCTGATGGGCTCGGCCAAGCTAAAAACAGAATCGAAGCCACCCTGCCATCCAGGGGTGGGAACAAGGTCAGGGGGGTTGCGGGAAATTGATGGAGCCCCATGGTTCATTTTGGAGGCTTCCCTGGTGGCTCAGTGGTAAAGAATCCGCCTGCCAATGCAGGAGACTCAGGTTCGATCCCTGGGACAGGAAGATCCCCTGGAGAAGGAAATGGCAATCCACTCCAGTATTCCTGCCTGGGAAGTCCCATGGACAGAGGAGCCTGGCGGACTACAGTCCATGGGGTCACAAAAGAGTCCGACATGACTTAACCAAAACCACCAAACCACCACAACATGGTTGATTTCAACTTTTAAAAAGTAGGTGGCAGACACAAGAGTGCTATTGACTTCATTCCACTTACACGGTTTGTTTTGACAACTGATGTACCTAATGACCAGCACAGAAATGGCAGCTTGAAAATACAGACCTGGTGTTGGAGAGTCAAACTTCCAAGAGGTGGATCACCAAGGCAAACAGAGGTTACAGGATTCCTGGTATGTGACCAGCACAACGCCGGATGCCAGGAGACACAAAAACAACTCAGACCAGGTTCCTACCCAATTTAGCTGGGGGAGACAAGACACACCCATGAGATGGGGAATGAGATAGTATTCTATACCACTGCATTTATGCTGATCTAGTAAGCGTTCAGGTGTGCAATGCAGACAGTGGGGAACTTGACCATTTATAATAAGGGGCTAATTGTGCAGATCAGTGGATGGGCTGCAGCAGCTGGAGGGAGAGCTTGCTGGGGCTCCCTTCCCACAGGAGCCCTGATCTGTTGGGAGGCTCCCCAGATACTTGCAGGCCCGTCCTCTTCTGAAAACTGGAAGATGGATGAGGCCTTCATTCCATGGTGATGAGCAGGCTGAGCCAGAGCTCCAAGCCAGCAGATCAAAGGACAGGCTCCCCGGAGTTCCCTGGGGGCCTAGTGGTTAGGATTTGGTGCTTTCACTGCAGAGGCCTGGGTTCAATCCCTGATCTGGGAACCACCCCTTGGAATACAAGGAACAGACTTCCCTTAACCAGCTTGCACCTTCCAGACCTGGAAATGGTTTACGCTTCTTCCTAGATGAAGTGCCTTTACAAGTTTTCCCAGGGGCAGTGGCCTATCACCAGCTTTATTAATACTTCCCAGGACAGGAAAAGCTGTCGGTGGGTTTGGATCACAGAGGCGCTGGGAAACCTCTTAAGAGAAAAGAAACAGAACCTGCCAGCTGAGTGGAAATGAAGTGACTGTACGATTCAAAACAGAGACCAAGGGTGTGAGTATCCTTTGGTAGCTTGAAGGAGCAGCCAAAAGACTCCCCCTCAGCACAGTCTCCAGGGCCCCAAACCAACAAACAAGACATTAAAACCCTGCAGCCCAGAGGGCGAAGGAAACTGCCTCCCCTCAGTCGTCCCAGATCCAAGGGCAGTGGAGGTACATCCTGGCCCCTGGTAAGTCCAGAAAGTGTAGTCATCATGCATATAGTTAGAAAGAGCACTGAAGCAGGGGCCAGAAAACCTGGATGTTGCTCTGGTTCTGAAATTTATTGCTGTGCGACCTTGGAGAAGTCACTTAATCTCTCTGAGTCTCTTTTTTCCCATTCCTGAAGTGCAGCTGTTGGTCCTTATCATCCTTAAGCATTTTTTTTATCATGAAGCATTTTATTTTATTTATTTTTAGCGGAAGTATAGTTGATGTACAATATTATATTAGTTTTGGGTGTACAACATAACAATTCAATGTTTTTATAGATTGTACTCCATTTAAAGTTCTTGTAAAATAAGATCTATATTTCCCTGTGCTGTAACATATAGCCTCATACCTTATCTGTTTTATACATAGCAGTTTGTACCTTTTACTCCATTACCCCTATCTTGCCCTCCCTTCTCTCTCCTGACTGGTAACCATTAACTTGTTCTCTGTGTGTCCGTTTTGTTATACATGCATTAATTTTTTTTAGACTCTGTATATAAGTGATAATAGAGAGTATTTGTCTTTCTCTGACTTATTTCACTAAGCATGATACCCTCCAGGTCCATTCACACTGTTGCAAGTGGCAGAATTTTATTTATTTTTATGACAGAGTAGCATTCCATTGTGTATGTGTGTGTATGTGTGTGTGTGTGTGTACACCACTTCTTTATCCACTCTTCATCTGTTGATGGACACTTAGGTTGTTTCCATATCTTGACTATAGCAAACAGAGCTGCTGCAAATGTTGGGATGCATGTATCTTTTTGGATTAGTGTTTTCAATATCTTTGGATGTATAACCAGGAGTGGAATGGCTGGATCATATGGTAGTTCTATTTTTAGGTTTTGAGGAGCCACCATACCATTTTCCATGGTGGCTATACCAATTTAATTCCCACTAAGAGTTCCCTTTCCTCCACATTTAAGCTCTTCCTAACTGAAATAGTCTATGAGTTTTTAAATGTTTCAAGGGTGATGCACTACGCCAGTCAGAGTTGGTAGGATGCTGTTGACAGTGGTCCCCAGTCTAATGCAATTCTGAAGCTCCCATTAGGACAGTAAATGTGGGAGATCCAGAAAAAGAAACCTTGTGACTTCACCTCAGTGATGGAGGGCGGGTGGAGGGGCCACAAGAAGAATACTGTAATGTGGACTTTCCATCCAGGGAAAGAAGGAAGCATTAAAATACTTTGTTCATTTGACAAAATGCTGAGGATACAGTGATGCCGGTATTTCAGAGGCTGCTTGGATGCTTAAGTGGGTCAAACATTATTATTTTAAATAGTGTTGAGAATCCTGTGAGGTTAAACTGAGGTCTACATAAAGAATCTTATTTTTCACAGCCTACAGCCAATTGCTTTTGGAAAATGGAACTGGCGAGGGAAGAAATGAAAGGCAGAGGAAAATCAAACCACAGTGGGGGACCTTTGCTCTGAGTGGGCAGTGGGGATCTCCATCACTCTTTGGAACATAAAATAAAATGATCCTCCTGGAGTTTAAATAAGAGGCCAGATTTTAGAATGGAAACAGTCATTTGGAAGATGTTGCTGCACGTCCTCCACGTCCTGTTTGTTCTCCTGGGCAGGTGGATGTGTGAATTTGTGTGTGGTGTGAGTTATATACAGGCTTGTACCCAGTCCATAAAGGGAATGGTATGATTACACAGTCACACTCATCCTTCTCACTTTTGACAACTTCAAATGCAGGCTTCACCAAACAAAAACACAGTAAGCCAGGCATACCCTAGAGTAGGGGTCCCCAACCTCCGGGATCCAATGCCTGATGAGCTAAGGCAGAGCTGATGTAATAGTAATAGATATAATAATAGAAATAGTGCACAATAAATGTAATGCACTTGAATCATCCTGAAACCATCCTCCCGACCTGGTCCATGGAAAAATTGTCTTCCAGGAAAACAGTCCCTACTGCCAAAAAGGTTGGGGACCGCTGCCTTGTTGCACCTCTATAAGCATCATTTTGTGTATGCCATGGCACAGTTAAATATTTAATATTTACAACAAACCTGCAGTTCACTCTCATGAAAAAATGGATTTGGGAAGATTAAGGAAATTGCTCACAGTTTCACAGTGAAAGAGCTGTGGAATCAGGATACAAATGCAGTCCTGACTATAAAACTCTTTGCACTGAGCCAGTAGCTTCAGACTTTGTTCCCAGGTGGGTTTAGATGCTGCAGATGGATAGAATAAGGGGAACTGTCCCATCAGAATGTCTCGGCCAGTGTGTCTACAGGTGTTGGGACCCTGCTGGACACCGTGCAGTTGAAGGTACACGGGTCTTTCCAAGAGCTGAGATACTGCTGAGTGTGGTAGTTTGACTCTTTTGTTAAACATTACAGAGTGCCCACTGCATATGAGGTACTATGGTCTCCTCTGGGCACTAAAAAGATGATAGAGACCCTGGCCCTAGCCTCAAGGAGCTTTAGTCTAGTAGGAAATTGATAAGCTAATTACGATATGATGGACTAAGGATTTATTAATGCTATTGCAAAAGTCAGTATAGGCTAGATTATGCTGCAGTAACAAATTAACACAGAAATCTTGGGGGCTTAACATAACAAAAGCTTATTTTTCAGTTATACTACATCTCCATCATGGGTTGACAGGGATCTCATATAGATCAGAATTTGATCAGAGAAGCAGAACCAATAATATATTAATAGCAAGGCATTCATTGTAAGGTGTTGACTTAACACAATCATGGTGGCTAGCTAAGCAAGTTGGAAATTCTTAAGGCAGGCGGGAAGTCAAGATCACAAGTAGACTGAAACTCTACCAGCATGAGCCCTACAGAGTCTCTGAGCTCAGGGAAGGGTCTTTTAAAGGGCTCAACTGATTAGGTCCGGCTCACCCTGGGTAATCTCCCTTTTGAGCTACTTAAAGGCAACTGATTAGGGATTTCAGTCACATCCACAGAATCCCTTTGGAAGCAGAGTTTGATTTAATAGCCAGGACTCTGGTTCAGTCTAACCCAGGTGACACCTCAGAAAGAATCACAGTGTTATACATAATTAACCAGGCTCCCTGACATCCTGGCCAGTCTCAGCGAGGGGAGAGCTGCCATGAACAATCACACAGCTCAGGCCAAAAATGACACCTATAACCTCTGCTCATACTCCTCTGGCCCCTCCTAACTCGAGGGCAGTCACCGACCCTCCCTTGTGCCCACAAGGAGACGGGAGCTGGAGGGGAACCCCTCTAGGTGCTTTCTGAGCATTCTGACTGGCTTTCACCCTGCCCTTCCCAGAATCAGGGAGACACTGACCCTCTGGCAAGATGAGGGCATGCGGAGACTGCCACGGGCCAAAAAGTGTGTCGGGGGGAAGCCAGGACAGAACTCACCTCCCCCCCACTCCCTCACCTCCACCTGCTTCCCCAGACCTTCCCCAACAGAAGCCCTTCCAAGCTCATACAGCCCTGTTCACCTGGAGAAAGTTTACATCTGAAATTACAGGAAAGGCACTGGGATGGAATGCTTTAGACAGACATGGCTGACCTCGCTCCAGGAGGACAGACGTCCCAGGGCTAGGAGATCCTGAAGTTCAAAGAGGTTCGTGACCTTCCACATACCTTGTAATCTTGAAGCAGCATCTTTTTTTTTTTTTTAATATTTATGTCTTTATTTATCTGGCTGCATTGGGTCTCAGTTGCGGCAAATGGAATCTGCGCTGTGGCACAGGCTCTCTCTAGCTGTGGTATGCTGGCTTACTTGCTCCAAAGCACATGAGATCTCAGTTCCCTGACCAGGGATCGAACCCGCGCCCCCTGCATTGAAAGGCAGATTCTTAACCACTGGACACCAGGGAAGTCCCCTGAGGCAGCATCTTAACATCTGCTCCTGACAAGCGGGGTAGACGTGCGCTGCACTTCTGTGCACTGCCTGGCAAAGCTTCCATCTGTGAAACTTACCAAAAAACTAAGCATCGATTCAAAGTGATAAGAATCGATGGTCACTAACAATCAAGTGCCATCAACAGGATGTCCTTTAAGTTCAAAGGAAAAAGGTCTGGACCACAGGACCAGACCCAGCCTTCTTCCTTCTCTAACGTTGAGTGCTTGCTATATGTCAGGCACTGTGCTAAGTACTTTCCATACAAGGTTTTACTTAATCCTAGCACCTCTTCTCTGCAGTAAATCTACTCTTAAACACATTTGCCCAATGTCACCAAGTCAGTAAGCAGAAAAGGCAAGACCCCCTACCAAGTCTATCCAATTCCAGAAACCTATGTTCTTGCCACCAGAGCTGTCCAGCCACAGGAGCCTGAGGGGGCTCTGGGGGCCACCCATGACCACTGGCCTGGGCTGCATCAGCCTGGAAGGGAGCGTCTAAGTCCTCCAAAGGCCCCAGGTGGGCAGGGGCAGGATAGGGGGAACCTTGCTGACCTCTGACCCTCTCCTCTGCAGACCACAGGTCAGACAGGAACCTTGAACCCCCTGATTCCAGGCTGGCTTCCCGATGTCACCACTGATCCTGGTGGAGTCTCCTGTGGGAATACTCCCTGCAAACCTGCTAAGTGTGCTGAATGCTATCAGAGGACAGAAGACACGTCAGACACACACCCTCAACCCTTGCACCAAACTGCTTGCGATCTGGTAGGAGAACCAGGACAAACACGTTACTAGTAGAGCTTCCCTGGTGGCCCAGTGGTTAAGAATCTGCCTTCCAGTGCATGGAACGTGGGTTCAGTCCCTGGTCAGGGAACGAAGATCCCACACACCTCGGGGCAGCTAAGCCCAGTGGGCCACAACTAGTCGTTTCAGTCTTGTCTGACTCTTTGCAACCTCTGTGGGTTGTAGCCCTCCAGGCTCCTCTATCCATGGGATCCTCCAGGCAAGAATACTAGGGTGGGTTGCTGTGCCCTCCTCCGGGGGATCTTCCCGACCCAGGAATCGAACCCACATCTCCTGAATTTCCTGCTTGGACAGGTGGTTTCTTTCCCACTAGCGTCACCTGGGAAGCCCCCTGACAGGTGGGGGTCTCCATTGTCAATCCCCTTTTTTGAGACTCACCTGTCTCCCCGACCCCGCCCCCTTCTCTAGGGTGCCGAAGGAGAGACCGCTGCTCTTGGCAGCATCTTCCTTGGCACGCCCTTGCCCCATAACCATTGCCCTCCCCCGCCCCCTTCCTGGTGCCATCCGTCCCCCCAGCACCGCACACACTCGTCCCCTCCCCCCCACCTCCCGTCCCTCCCCCACCCCTTCCCCTCCATTTGTTTCAATGAACAGTCCCTTTTATCTATTCTGTAGGTACAAATGAAGCTGTCAAATTTGATCAGGCGCTTGATATGACAGGCTGTGGGAGTCAGGACCCCTGCAACAGAGTGCGCCTTGTCCGTCACAGCCCGCCCGACACTTTCCATAATGCCCAGACTGATGGGATTCTGAGTAGGGCCCAGCACATTTTCAACTCTATTTTGGGTGAAAACCCTTCTTGAAAGACCTTGAAAGGAGCTGGCAGTTCAGCCGCCCGGATGATTAATGAGGTTTGGCTCCGCTGGATGGATTTCTCCGGGTGCCAACGGCGTCTCCCAACAGGCCAGAGGCTGTGGCCATCCGATTCCCCCAGCCCCGCCCCCTTCCCAGCAACACTCCCCCCCCAAAAAAAAGCTTCTCCCCAGACCCTTGGACACACCCCACCACCACCACCTCACCTCCGCCCACACCCAGCTCTAGCTCTCCAGTGGCCGTTTCCCCTTTCTCTGATAGCAAAGCAGCCCCACATATGGAAAAAGTTAGACGTCACAGCTGGTGAGGCCTGGGGCGGGGTGCACAGGGCCTGCTGGGGAGCTCTGCGGGCTGCCAGGGACACAAACACGCTGAAGGGGGTGGTGAGCAGGCGGTGACCCAGGCTGTCCTTGAGCACCGTGTCACATGCCCCCGTGGCCAGGGGTGAGCCTGTCCACTCTTCCCCCGGGCGTCTCAGGAGCTCAGGGGATGGAAACCATGGGGCATCCTACACCCCCAAGAGTGAAGCATCAAAGTCCTTATCTTTCTCTCATCTCAGTGTTTCTCAGATGGGACCCTGGGAACAAGACAGTTCCCGATTGGGAAGGTGTCTCCCACGTAGGGCAGAAAGGTTAGCATCCTCGGTCTCAAGACACTACCTGCTGGACTGGGAAAGTAGCGTTTATATATACACACATATTAACACTACCACATGTAAAATAGATAGCTGGTGGGAAGCTGGTGAGAAGTTGCAGTGTGGAAAAGGAAATGGCAACCCACTCCGGTAGTCTTGCCTGGGAGTTCCCATGGACAGAGTCCATGGGGTCGCAAAAGCGTTGGATATGACTTCGCCACTCAATAACAACAACAAAAAGCTGTTGTCCAGTGTGGGGTGGGGTAGAGGCGCTGCGCAGCATGTGGGACCATAGCTCCCCAACCAGGGATTGAACCTGTGCCCCCTGCAGGGGAAGGTCAGAGTCTAACCACTGGACCGCCAGGCAATTCCAAGAGAGAGCGAGCTGTCTGTTGTAAAGGGCTCTGTGATGACCTAGCGGGGTGGGTTGGGAGGTGTGGGAAGGAGGCTCGAGAGAGAAGGGATATATGTGTACTTAGAGCTGATTCATGCAGCAGTACAGCAGAAACTAACACAATATTGTAAAGCAACTTTACTCCAATTAAAAACAAATTTAAAAAATCAACACTACTTGCTGGTACCCCCCACCCCATACCCACCACCAAATCCACCAATCGTGGCAACAAAATAAAATCCCAGCGCCCCTGGGGTGGTACCAGCCCTGGCTGAGGACCACCTTTGGGGTCAAGGGTCTCCTCCCCATCCCTCACGCCTTGAGGACTTCGCCCACTGCCCTGCCTTCCTCAGCTCTCATACCCTCAAGCCCACTCAGCAGGGAGACCCGTTGAAAGTGGGGAAAGAGGAAGTGGGTGCACCCCCACCCACCCAGACACTAACGCCTCCCCCCCTGCTCCCCTCAGGCCAGCCCTGCTGTGACCTCTGTTTCCTTCCTTCCCCTTCTCCTCTCTCATCTCCCCAGCACACTGTGATTCGTCCATGGTTACGGCAAAGAATGATCCCCAAAATTTCTTTGGAGTTTCCAAGCCCGGAAGCCTTTAAGAACAGGCAGGTGGAGGGCAGTTGGAGTCGGGAACAGGCTGTTGGGTTCTTTCTGGAACTTCCATAGATGTCTTTTTCAAGCCAGGCTCCCAAGTCTGGGGACTCCATCTAAGGAGAAGCTGGTCTCTGAAACCAGGGCCATCTCCCAGTGTCTCTTATTGGACGAGCTAAGCATCCTCTATAGGGCCAGATTATGAGCGGGGTGGGGAGGGTCCCCAAGAATGCCAAATCATGCCTACCTTCCTCACACCTCATTTCTCTATTAAAATACAGTTGATTTACAATGTGGTGTTAGTTTCAGGCGTGGAACAAAGTGACTCAGTTACATATACATGCCACTTTCCAGATTCTTTTTCATTATAGTTTATTCAGTTCAGTTGAGTTCAGTCACTCAGTTGTGTCTGACTCTTTGTGACCCCATGGACTGCAACATGCCAGGCCTCCCTGTCCATCACCAACTCCCGAAGTCCACCCAAACTCATGTCCATTGAGACAGTGATGCCGTCCAACCATCTCATCCTCTGTCGTCCCCTTCTCCTCCTGCCTTCACTCTTTCCCAGCATCAGGGTCTTTTCCAATGAGTCAGTTCTTCAATCAGGTGGCCAAAGTACTGAAGTTTCAGCTTCAACATCAGTCCTTCCAAGATACTAAATATAGTGCCCCATGCTATACAGTAGGACCTCATTGTTTAGCTATTTTATATATAGTGGTTTGTATATGTTAATCCCAAATTTCTAACTTACCCTTCCTCCACATCCCCTTTAGTAACCATAAGTTTGTTTTCTATGTCTGCAAGTCCATTTCTATTTTGTAAATAAGTTGACTTGTATTTTTTTTTATATCCCACATATGTGATGTCATGTGAGATCTGTCTTTCTCTGACTGACTTCACTTAGTATGATCAACTCCAGGTCCACCCATGCTGCTGTAAATGGTACCATTTCATTCATTTTCATGGCTGCTCATTCTCATTTTCTGCTCTCCCTTTCCTTCTGAAGAAGAGACAGAAATCCCATAGTTTCCCCACCTCTAGGCCACTGGGTAAATGCCCAACCAGCTCTGAGATCATCCAGCTGCCAGACGGACCCAAGGCATTAATTCCACATCACCTACTGAGCACCTAAGACACACCTGGAATGGGGCTAGACTCCGGGTGTACAATTGTGAGCAAAACGACACTCAGCACCTGCCTTCGTGGCGCTTACAGACTAATGCAGGGGAAAAATTAAACGAAATCGATTCATAATTATAAACTGTGGGGCTTCCCTGGTGGTCCAGTGGTTAAGAATCTACCTTGCAATGCAAGGGATACCGGTTCAATCCCTGGTCCGGGAAGATTCCACATGCCAGCGGCTCTAGAGCCCATTCACCATGACTCCTGAAGCCTGCACCCTGGAGAGTCTGCAACAAGAGAAGCCACTGCAGCCTGAGAACAGCAGCTAGAGAGTAGCCCCCGCCCTTCACAGCTAAAGAAAGCCTAAGGGCGGTGACAAAGACCCACTACAGCCAAATAAATAAATCTCTGAAAAAATAATTATAAACTGTGGTGGCAGGAATGACAAACTGTTTCACGGTGCACACAAAGAGGGGGTAACAAGGAGTCCGCATTTAGAACTAAGGTGGTCAGGGAGAATCTCTGGGAACATGACCTTGCGGCTGAGCCGTGAATGTTGAGTGCAGTCAGGCAGGTGAGGCGGGGAGAGTGTCTCGGGCTCAGAAGTCCACAGCCGATCAGCAGCTGGGGTCCCCTGCATTCAGACACTATCCCCTGTAGCTGTGCCCCCATGGAATGCCAAAAATGCAGTCTGGGCCCTGGAAGAACAAGGAGGGGATGAATTGGGAGAAGAAGGGATGCTGGGGCTAGAGACCAGAAATAGTCACCCCGTGCCCGGGGCCACCAGCCACAGGAGCGAGGCAGGGCTGCGAACCCGCACAAGCCAAAGGGAAATGGAGGTAGAGCTGGTGCTGCCAGGACCTCTCAGAGTCCTGGGGACACCCCAGGACAGGGCTTCAAGGTTTTCCAGCTCCCAGAGCTGTGGCATAGACGGCTGCTGATAGAGACCAAAATACAACTGGTGATCACTCAAATCAACCTATAATTACATGCTTCTTGCCTGGAATGTAAAGCTTGAGGGGGAACTCAGCCTTCTCTCTTTCAGAAAGATATATTTTTGATGAAATAGGCAAGGGTGTGTTTCTTACTCTTGGAAACCCATGTGTCTTATCTACCTTAAGGCCAAACCTTTAATCCAGCTTTCAAGTCCGCCACAAAATGGCCCGTACAGACCAGTTCATCCAGATGTTCCTTCTTCCTTTCCCCATAAGTTTGATGGTCCTTTGACCCCAGCCACTTGTGGGTTTCCCTTGCTCTGAATCCCTTGAGCCCCTTATTTTATCCTCTTTCTAGTTCCTCTCTATAAAAGGACCCCTCATCACCCTCCATACGTGCTAAGTCATGCTAAGTTGCTTCAGTCATGTCCAACTCTTTGCAACTCCCACCAGGCTCCACTGTCCATGGGATTCTCCAGGCAAGAATACTGCAGTGGGTTGCCATGCCCTCCTCCAGGGGATCTTCCTGACCCAGAGATCCAACCTGCATCTCTTAAGTCTCCTGAGTTGGCAGGTGGTTCTTTACCACTAGCGCCACCTGGGAAGCCCTCCACCAGCCCATAAATTCCTTAAAAGCAAGAAGGATCTTTTATTCATCTTTGTGTTCCCTAAGTGCCTGGGACAGCTCCAGGTATGTGGTAGACAGTCAGCAAAAGTTTGCTGAATTCTATTTAGTTGGATAACAGCAAAAGGGTTTAAGTACTGGTCAGCATCTATGAACTAAAGTCCTTTGTTGGGTGAGAGAGGAGACCCAGGGGCAAAACGCAGAGAGGGACCATAGACAGAGCTACCAGGGAAGAGAGAAAGAAGGCACACCCAGCATTGATACCTGAAGTCTTTCCTTCTCATCAGCACAGAGCAGGAGAGGTGGTCCTGGGGACAAGGCAGTCACCCTGGGGATCCTGGTTGGAGTGGCGAACCCTCAAGGCAGGCAGGGGAGACCCGCATGGGAACAAGGCCATCACTGACCTGCTCCTCCTACCAGCTTGCCACAGTGGCTGAAAATCCCCCCACTCAATTCATTCCTTGGAGTTAAGGAACAAAGTCCTGAAAAGACATCATTAGATGTGTTTGTGAAAGGGGCCCAGGGAGAGGGCGACGTGTCTGAAGACATCAGTGCTCACCTGTTGGGGAGCAGCCCCCACCTGGGTAGGCAGAGAGCGGGCAGGGGGCTGCTGGGAACAGGACATCACCTGGGAAAGCTCTGTGACCATTTTCCTGGATGCTCGTGTCCGAGGAGGAGCCGGCAGGCTCACAGCACACGCACCAAGAATGCAGAGGAAGAGACTCCCTGACAGGGAACAAGCCCAGGGCCACACAGACCCCGTCTCACCCACTCACAGCCGCCGCCACGAGGGAAGGACCCGGGTCGGTGTTCACCGCTGTCGCCCCAGGCTCCAGTCCATGCCTGGCTCGCCACAGGCACTCAGTGGATATTTCCGGAACAAACAAATGGATGAATAAGGCTGCAGGGAGGTGCTGAGATTGGACCCCAGGGAGAAACAGTCCTCCGTCTCAATTCTGCCAAGGGACCCAGAAGACCCGTGGAAATTCAGACCCAGGTGGCTGGAAGTGATCCCCCAGATTCTTCAAGTGGCCTCCCTCCCACCTACCGGACACGGGTCCACACCTGAGGACGCACTGGACGAACAGACCCCATCAGCTTTTGGAACAGAACCGAGCTCCCTGCTGTCTTTCAGAATTTCTTCAGGGAGAAAAAGAATTTTCCTGGCCATGGGGCCAAAACAGAAAAACAAGGCTACATAAAACAGGCCTAAGAGGGAAAGGGTAGGCCAAAAATAATATGCTCCTCTCTCCCCTGTTTTTTTAGGACTTGGGCTCCTTTCCGCAGCTGGAGGAGGAGAAAGAGGGGAAGGGGAGGGGGGAAATGGGGAGGAGAGGGACTCAGCCTAAGGACCCCCGCCCCCTCGCCAGGACAGAGGCCCTCACAGGCAGAGAGTCAAAGAAAAGTTTTCCGAGACTGATTACCAAGAGGGTAACTGGGTCCACGGAGCACATGTGAACAGGCTCCTCGTTTCCAATTCAGGACTGTCAGATGGTGATTAATGACTAACAGCCACAGAGCGGCCTTGATTGCCAAGTGCCGTATTGTTAATGCTGACATTTAATGATGCCGGACACGACTCCGGCACAATTCCACACCATCATCCGCAAATAGCGCTCGACGGACTTAATTGGTTAAGTGTTTGTGAGTGTGTGTGCGCGCGCGCGTGTGTGTGAAAATGAGAGGGAGGTATAAAAGGCAGAAGAGGTCTAGGTGTGAATTCGCCCTACACTCACGTCTATGTTTTCATAGGCGCCACCGAGTTGTCGCAGGAGTCAGAGTCCAAACGACTGTATCTGCAGACCCACAAGATCACCTCAGCCCTGACCACGGAAAGGTCTCGAAGACAGCAAGGTGCCCCCAGCGCCCCCTCCCCTCTTTCTGACCCCTGCTGTGATCACCACTGCCGCCACCACCGTCTCTCAGGGACAGCTGGGAACTGGTGTGTTTGTGCAGTTAAAGCACATGAAAGCGCGTTGAAAGAAGAAGTTGTCTGCAAGTGGGCCTGGGTCCAGGGCTCCCGAGAAGCCACTTTTTCCCTGGACTCAGATCAATGGTCCCTTGGCCGCCTGACTGGGCCGGCCCTGCTCTGCCAAGAGGGAACTCTTACCCCCATTCCGGAACTCGGCCCTCTGTTAGGAGAGGAACACACTCCATCCTATTGTTCTAGAAACAGAGTCCTGGGCAACAGGGACAGAGAGATGGCGCCCACCAAGGATTCTCGGGGCCAACTGAGCAAGGTGGCAAAGGGCACAGGAGAGAAGATCCAGGCTCCGAGAGAGCAGATCAAGTCAGGGATTCTGCTCATGGAATCCTGGCTCTACCGAGGCAGAGGGAGGAAGCGGGAGGGGAAACTCAGGTAGCTGCAATCGAGTTGGGGAAATAGCAAGTATAGGGGAACTGTGGACCATGGATGCTGAAACCAAAGGAACAGCGCAGATGCTCAGGGCCACCAGCCTTCCGAGGAGAGGTCAGTTCAGAGGAAGGGCTGGAAATGTCTAGAAAAGGCAGAGAATATGCAAAGTACTCTGAAAGACGGCAGCCCTCAGATAGAGAGCTGGGAAGCCCATTCTCCAGGCGAGGGTTTTAGAAAGTTGGACTCCCATGAATTCCCTTTGAAAGGCTTGCTCCTCAGAATGTGGGCCCTGCGACTGCCTTCGAGGTCCAGTGGTTGAGATTTCACCTTCCATGCAGGGGATGCAGGTTCGATTCCTGGTTGGGGAGCTAAGATCCCATGGGCCTCAGGGTCAGAAAACGTGAACATAGAGTATGTGCCCAGTAGTGGGATTACAGAAGACACATGTATCCCAATGTTCTCTGCAGCACTACTTACAATAGCAATGACGAGGGAGCAACTTAGATGTCCATCAAGACAGATGAATGGATAAAAAAGCTGTGGTATAAAGAAGCAGGCCATAAAAAGGAACGCATTTGAGTCCATTCTGATGAACCTAGAGCCTTTTATGGAGAGTGAAGTCAGTCTAAAAGAGGATAACGAATATTTTTTGTAGATTAATTAATAGATTATTTATTAACTAATAAGTATTAATTAATACGAACGCTGCAGAGAAGCACCAGCATAGATCCTGCTGCTTTTTTTCCATTTGGAGCAGGGACCAGACAGGACAGCCGGACAGACTCAGTCTTCAGGCTTTCCTACAATGGGAAGGCCCCAGCTGGATGGCTTTGCAAGGCTCACCCCTGGCTGATCCCCACTGTGAGCTGAAGCATGTGGGTCACAGAAGTAGGTGAATCTCTCCCTTGGGTGTCCCTGGTCTGGGGTCTTTGTTCCAGCCCAGTGGTTGGGTCCGAAACACCCCATGTGAAAAATCCCATTGATCACTGCGGCCTGCGCCGTGTCATTACCGCCCGGCTGGTCTTCATTCAGTCCAGCATTCCTGACCTCTCCAACTGCCCCCTCAGCTGGAAAGGGTCAGCCTCATAAAATAATAATCAAAAGCTAACGTTCTTGTGACTCTGGACCTAGGGGTCCCCCTGCTATGAACCCTCTCCTCTTTCACATCCCTCAGATGAGCCAGTACATCTCCCCCGCCTGGACCCCTCCTCTTTGAAATGACAAACTGTTATGCACTTCCACCCTAGCTTTCCCCCTTGCTCCTCCTGCCAAATCAAGCTTTTCTCCCAGCTGCATCAAGCTTCCTCTCACTCTGAACTTGTAGGAATGAACTTGGAGCCCAGAGACCTGGTTCCAGCCCCTCCTGCTCCCTGGGTGACCCAGGGTGACGCACTTCACATACCTGGGCCTCGGGTTTCCCACTCACAGAGGGAGAGGTCTGGATAAGATGGGTTCTTAGCAGAGTTCTTTCCAGCTGGGACACTGTGATCTTGTTTCAGAGGATCGTTAAGGGGATAACGAACATTGTGTTATTGAGGGATTTACAATAATACACGCACATTTGGCAATAAGGAGTCTCCCTTCCTGGAATCGCCCACCAGCGTGTCTTTGTAAATGTCCTATTGCCTTCATGGTTCCTGGTTTCCTTGGCAGATTGGGAGCAACACGAGGACAAAGTTGACGGTTTCTATTTCTTTGGTATCCTTTCTTGGTGACTAATACTCAGAGAAACCGCTCAACAATGTTGCTGACCGGGTGACAGACTGATGCATGTTCGTTTAAATGGACTTGTAAGAAACTGACCAGAGAGCGGCCACCTTGGCTTCTCGTTTGGTGGGTGGGAGGGGGGGGCAGGGAAGGCAGGGTGGAGGTAAAGAATTTCTTTTAAATATGCAGGTCTCAGGGAAAAAAAAATACATTGCCCCGTTGAAACTAGCTGGATTTGGAAATTCAAATGGAATTTTTAATACTGCCTTGCAAATGAGCACATACCAGCATGCCCAAGGCTTAATTCCATTCCCCAAGTGCTTACTGAGTATACTGCGTGCTGAGTGCCAAGCCCCTGCTCAGTAGAAGGGGGGAGTACAGAGGAAGAAATACTATAAAGTAACAATGTTTTTTTTAACAGATTTAACAGGGCTTAGACATCAAAATACTGTCCCACTCAAAATGGACACTTTGGAATGACATACATTTTATTCTATTCTCTTACCTTGCTCGAAATACCTTGAACCTCTTTTAAAACCATCTTCAAAGCCTCACATACCTTACTGGCAATGACAAAGTTGTGGGTGTTGATTAGGGGAGACAAATGTCCCTTTCAGGGGTAGAGGCACTGCGCTGTGCAGCATGTGGGATCTTAGTTCCCCAACCAGGGACCAAACCTGTGCCCCCTGCAGGAGAAGCTCAGAGTCTTAACCACTGGACCACCACGCAATTCCAAGGGAGAGAACTGTCTCTTGAAGCCAAGCTGGATGGTCAGGCTTATTCAGTCCAGTCAAGAATCTAAATAATGTTGTTGTGTTAGTCGCTCAGTCATGTCCAACTCTTTGTGACCCCATGGACTGGAGCCCACCAGGCTCTTCTGTCCACGGGATTCCCCAGGCAAAAATACTGGAGTGGGTTGCCATGCCCTTCTCCAGGGAATCTTCCCAACCCAGGGATTGAGCCCAGGTCTCCTGTACTGCAGGTGGATTTTTTTTACTGTTTGAGCTACCTGGAAAGCCCAGTCAAAATAATGGGCATCTTCTAATGATGCTCTTGATCACACATACGATAATGCATGGGCTTCCCACATGAACGCTTTGAAGCTCCTCTTCCACTGACTTGTGTGGGCTCGGCTGTGTCTGGAAACACTGATCTCATGATGGACTTCCTGGCTTATACCTTTGCCAACGCTCTATCCCCAACCCCCATTGTCTATTTCAATCCTGCAGCCCAAGACATCTTTTAAAAACACCACTCAGATCATGTCACTCATCTGCCTGAAACCCACAAGGGCCAAAGCCCACGGGGTGGCTTCTGAGACCCAACATGCTCCAGATCTCTATTGTCTCTCTGACCTCCTCTCCCATCACTGTCTCCTCCAACACTGGGCCTCATCCACATGGCCTCTGCGCTTCTCCTCAAGAGGCCGGGTCTGCTGCAACACAGAAATCTTTTTGCTGTCTAGGGCTCTTTTGCTCCCAGAGATCCGCTTGGACACACCCCTCATTTCCTTCAAGTCTTTGGTCAGTACTCACCTTCTCGAGACTTTGTCAGACCTTGCATTTAACACCTTCCATTTAATAGCTTTACACAGAAACACACACATGCACACTCACCTACTCGCTCCTGATTCCTCTTGCACTGTTCTTTTTCTTTTTTCCATGGTTCTTATACTTTTCACTAGACTATGTAATTTACCTATATATATTATTTATAGTGATTATTGCTGTCTGTATCACCCCTGCCTAGAATCTCAGCTCAAAAGAGCTAGAGCCTCTGTTTGGGATTAGTTGGATCCCAAAAGCCTAGAAGTGGCACAGAACTGGCACTCAGTAAGTAATATGTTGAACTGAATTGAATTGAAGTCCCAACTTATATATAGACCCAGTTTCCTTTTGCTTACAGATCTGTTGACGGGGTCTAGGGACACACACATGAAACTGACCAAAGATCCTTTTTCTTCTTAGCACTTGGCGTTGACCACCTGAGCTCCTCTTTTCTTCCACTGCTGCCCAGTACCCATCAGCCCATGCCTTGGATTTTGGAAACCTGAGATGCCCCATCTCAGTTTCCCATTCGACACTTGGTTCCCCACTTGGTTTCCCACTCGGCAGACAAAATCTCCCTCAAGAGACATATACCATCACAAGCCAACGCAGCAGTATTTGAAGCTGCCTCGGGCCCACCACCTGCCACCTTGTGCCATGACCTACAGTGGTAGGTCACAATCACATCAAATCTTACGAAAAGGAAAAGGTCAGCCTGGCAGGAGTGAAGAAAGAAAGCTTTGGGCAAGTATGGCCCTGCTGGTATGGAAGATACCATACAAAATGGAGCTACAGATAGTAAAGATGGTGATGACAGTGATCTCTTTGGATCCGATGAGGGAGGGGAAAGTGAAGAAGCCAAGAGGCTAAGAGAAGAATGCCTTGCACAGCATGAGTCAAAGAAAGCCAAAAACCCAGCCCTTGTTGCCAAGTCTTCCCTCTTGCTAGACGTGAAACCTTGGAGTGATGACACAAATATGGTGAAACTAGAAGAGTGTGTCAGAAACATGCAGGCAGATGGTCTGGTCTGGGGCTCTTCTAAACTAGTTCTGGTGGGGTATGGAATTTAAGAAACTTCAAATACAGTGTGCAGTGGAAGACGACAAATTTGGAAGAGATACACTAGGGGAGTAGATCACTGCTTTTGACAACTATGGGCCATCTATGGACATGGCTGCGTCCAACAAGATCTAAAATCCATCATGGATCAGTGCCTTTAAAAGCCTGAAAGACAAGAAAGGAAGAAAGAGAAAACGACCAAAAGTACAAAACAACTCCTGATGAAGTGGAATCCATGGTGAAGCTCCAGGAAGCATGGTGGGGATTAGTGCAAGGCTCATGGAAGGGGAAGGGCTGAACTTTCTGTCTAGTCAAGCAAATCTTCTCCTTGTCGCCAGCACATGCCTGGATCATTTCAGCCTCTACTCATCTGCTCATGTCATCCGTCTGCATGAAGTCCTCTATCTTCTTTGCCTCCTTCCCCAAACCCCAACACCCATGGATGCTCAGCCCAGCCCTCTCCTCTACACAAATTTCCATGATAGCTCCAGCCCTCCCTGACTTCTCCCTCCTCTGAGCTCTGATTGCACCTGCTTCTGGTATTAGACCATTTAGTCTTCACATAGAAACATTATGTGCGACTAATGTGTATTATTTCCCCAGCTCAGGACCACATCTTTTGCTTCTTTCCTCTCTCGAATAAGACTGTACTTCATAGTAGAAGCAGCTGACTTGAGTGGCACAGCTGGTCGGTCAACAGGCAGACAGAAAAGAGGAGGGCATTCCAGGCGGAGGAAACTCAAAAGCAAAGACATCATGGTGGGAACCGATGTGATGAGTGTAAAGATGTTACACCCATAGTTCTCAGCCCACTGGAGATTTTAATCACCTGAAGGTATTTCCATGGGGGGTCCCCATCCCAGACCAATGTTATCAATAAGAATATCAGAGAGGGCGTCCCTGGTGGTCCAGTGGTTAAGAATCCACCTGCCAATGCAGGGGACACGGGTTTGATCCCTGGTCTGGGAAGATCCAACATGCCTCGGTGGCAACTAAGCCCGTGTGCACTGCAATGACTGAGCCCACACGCCTCAGCTACTAAAGTCTGAGCACCTAGAATCTCTGCTCTGCAACAAGAGAAGCCACCGCAATGAAAAGCCCTCATACCACAGCAAAGAGTAGCCCCAGTCACCACAACTAGAGAAAGCCTGCAAGCAGCAACAAAGAGGACCCAGTGCAGCCAAAAACAAACAAACTAAAAAGATTTCAATGTCACTTGTTTAGGGGGAAAAAAGAGTATCAGGGAATGTAGCTTAGGCATCACTACTTTTTAAAGGCTCCCCCAGTGATTCTAATGTGTAGGTAGAATTAAGAACAATCACAGTATTAGAAGAAGAAAAAAAGAGAATGAAATAAAAGAAAGAGGAATGTAAAGAAAATTATGAAACAGACCTTAAAAACTGCTCTTTTCCACTTTGTTCCATTTGGTAGTTGGTCATGGGAATTCATCTGTCACAGTAGTCTGGACGGATCAGCTGGGGACAGACGCTGCTGTTCTGTGCCGTGGGGAGAACAGACAGTACCAGCTAACGTGGGCCAGGCCAGGTCAATCTTTGCCCATGGGATTTTGAAAAGTATGAGGAAACTAGAGGATCAATTCAGATCCCTTGAAATTTTGTTATAATTTCTCCCCATCCTAGGTTTTAGCATTCAGTTTCCTCATGCATGCCCATCCTAACAGCCAAAAGAAGTATTCAAATTAGAGTCAGGCTATCATTTCAGAAAGTCCTAGCTAATTCTTCACACCCTTCTCCCTCCGTTGTTGTTCCATTGCTAAGTCACTGGGGGACTCTTTGCCACCCCATGGACTACAGCCCACCAGGCTCCTCTGCCCATGGGACTTCCCAAGCAAGAATATCAGCATGGGTGGCCATTTCCGGCTCCAGGGGATCTTCCCCATCCAGGAATGGAAGCTGTCTCCTGCTTAGCAAGGGGGATTCATTACCACTGAGCTACCAGGGAAGCCCTCCTCTTCTCTAGGTCCTTTGAAATGGAGCCGAAATTGCACCGCCTGGCTCTAAAGTGTCACGTGGCTCATGCGGATTGAGGAGCAGGCCAGGAACTTTGCAGAGCTGGCGAGTCCTCACCTGGCCTGGCCTATCGCCTTTCCTGAGCAGGTCACTCCTGGTCCACTCGGCAGACCAGGCGACTCAGCTGCACTTCCCGCAAGCTGCCTTCAGGGGGCGCCGGGACAGACCGGCCCGGTCCTCCCACACACAAACCATCATTGTCAACCAAGTCGCCTGTCGCCAAATGCCACCGTTCAGGACGAGGCTTGACCATACAAGTGCCTCTGGGAAAGGACACGGGGCCAACATTTAGAGCAGGGCGTAAAGGATTGAGATGAAAACTTTTCCTGAGCGGAGATCTGCCTGGGGTGGGGAGGGTTGGGGGAGATCAGAGGGTAAGGGGTGGGAAGACTAGGAAAGGATGAGAAAGGGAAATAATGTTGGCACCTGGTGGCTGCAGGAGGGAGAGAAAAGGGGTGGGTGCCAGGGAGCGCGAGGAGGTGTGAGGGGGTGTGGAAAGACGAGGCTGGAGCACTGATGACAAGCTTTCCCCAACCCCACGCTCCTGCTGGCCAAGTTCCAGCCTGGACCCCTGGGGGCCGACCTAGGGTGGAGTTTGGAGGGCGCCTCCCTGCACCTCCTCGCTTCCTGGTCCCCGGGCAGGAATCTGCTCTGGGCGACCTGTGGCCTGTCCACGCGGGACCTGTGGCCTGTCCACGCGGAACCCAGCCCCTGGAAAAGCGGAGGGGAATGGACCAGCCCCCAGCAGCGAACCCCATATATACGGAGAGGTAACCTGAAACCCCAGAGCTGGGCCAGGGGGTAGGGGGATGGGGGTGCCAGGATGAGGTTTTTCCACTTCCATTCGCAACTGTCAGGCGGGTGATTAATGACCAACAGGTTTGGAATCGCCTTTATTGCCAGATCAGTATTGTTGCCCGTGACAGCTAATGAGGTTGGACAGGCTTCTCCACACTGAGCTTTATGGGGCCCGGCTCCCTCCCCTGCAGAGCTCACAAGCCCTGCCAGCTTTTGTGCACTGGAATGTTCCAGCCCCACCACCCCCACTTCATTCTTCCAACACCACCTCCCCCCCAACCCTCGCAAGTGTCCTGAACCACTATCTCACCCAGAATCTGCCCCAGCGCAAAATGGGTACCAGGGGGGTTCCCATCCCAGCCTGCTCAGAGAGACCCAGCGGTTACACCCACTCTCCCAGGAGCCCTCTCCCCTCCTCTGCTGGAGCTGGAGCCCTGGGTCCTGGGGGAACTCAAGAAAGAAAGGAAGGGAAAGGAACAAAAGCAAACCTTTACCTGGGTCAGGGAGATCCCCTGGAGGAGGGCATGGCAACCCGCTCCAGTATTCTTGCCTGGAGAATCCCATAGAGTGAGGAGCCTGGCAGGCTGCCGTCCACAGGGTCGCAAAGAGGCGGACAGGACTGAGCGACTGAGCACAGCACGGTAGGGCCCTTAGGTTGAAGACAAGAAGAGGCTTCTATATGCCTGCTGTATAGACAGTCTGACCAGCAACCTTCACGAGCCATTTCCTGGACAGCTGTAAAACTCAAGAAGGGTGTTACAAACTTACCACTTGAGTCCAGCAAATGTGTTGGGGTGAGGATGGAGGAGTTAGAGAATTTAGGAAAGGAAGTTTAATAACAGTTACTAATGATTTTTAGCCAACCACCATAAGCCTAGATACACAAAGCCTAGTTTCGGTGTAGAAAGCCACTTGGTCTGAGGTCTCCAGGTCAGGAAATACTGGCTTTGTTTTCTGCTCTCCTTCAAATAATCTTTACCTTTGTGCTGGTTCACATCTTGATACGGTTAAGCATGTGTTTGCCTGGGGTTTAATATTTGAGGGAGTTGGAGCAATGTAATAAGCAAACAGCTTAAAAGGCCCAGAAAGACCCCCTCAGCTTAAAAATCTATTACTTTTCAATGTGATATAAATGTATTTTGCTTCTGCTCAGAGCAATTTCCGAGTTTACTCTTATTAAACCAGGAGACGGCTTAGCAGAGTTCTTGATTTATGAAACACATACTAGATTCATTAAAACCTTAAAAGATTTAATACATTTTATCAGGACATTAAATCTGGGCAGGCTTTTTAAATCAAATACCTGCCATATTTCATCCCCCACACCCTGCACACTTACTCAAGAACACTAAAATGTGAACTGACAAACATTATGGGTGTTTCAGGCCTGATTTCTAAGTGGCATTAAAGCCCTCCCCTCCAAGATTTACAGCCCGGCCTCTCCCCACGTCTCATCTTCTGAAGAACAAGTGATTTCCCTCTTTGGAATTCCTTTCAGTAAGATGAGCTGAGATCTACTTTCAAAGCATATACACCAATCATTTTGCTTTTCCCGTCCTGCGGGCTTCCCTGGTGGCTCAGTGGTAAAGAATCCATCTGCCAATGCAGGAGACATGGGTTCGATTCCTGGGGGGGGAAGATCCCCTAGAGAAGGAAATGGCAACCCTCTCCAGTATTCTTGCCTGGGAAATCCCACGGACAGAGCCTGGTGGGCTACAGTCCATGGGTTGCAAAAGATCCAGACACAACTTACTGACTGAGGACATGGATAAATACATGCAGAACAAATGCCATACAATCTTTTAAAAAATTCCTAATATTATGGATTCAAAGATTCAAATGAAGGTGCACCCCAGGCAAACCAAGCCAAGCCACACTTCATGCCATCAGGCCTCCAGCATAGTTTCCCAGGATAGCTGACTCCTTTCTCATCACTCCATCACTCCCCAAAGCACTGCAGACATTGATCAAGCTGTCTCTCTGAAGACATTCTCCCCTTTGCCCTTTGTTTTTCCAGGAGTGAAATTAAAAGGTTGGATTAAAGTCACAGGCAACAGTGTATATATCCATCAACAGCTGAGTGGCTAAAACAAACCATTGTACAACTGTGCCATGGAATATTACATAGCAATGAAAAGGGAATGACCTCTTGATCTAGTTAACAACATAGATAACTCTCCAAGCATTCATTCTGGGTTAAAAAAAAAAAGCTAGACATCCCCCTCCCTCCAAGAGGAGTACACACGGTATGATTCCATACATACATAATTCTACAAACTAAGCTAGAATAACAAGGAGATGAATTGGCTTGGGAGTTAGGGGTCATGGAGAGGGCTGGGAAAGATTACACGGGGCATGAGGAAATTTAGGGTGTGATGCATGTGTTCATTATCTTAACTGTCATCATGGTTTCACAGGTATGTATGGATGTCAGAACATCAAACTATATGTTTTATGTGCATTTTATTGTATGTCAATTATACCTCAATAATGCTGTAAAAACACATAGTCACAAAATGATCTCTAGGGGACTTCCAACTCAATTTTGTTTTCATGATTTCTCTTTGATCCTTTTACAGAACTCCCTTGAAGAAATGTCATTAGCCCCAAGTAAATATCCTTTTGTTGTCACAAGGCACCAGTCCTAGGTTTGCCAGCTGGAACAGTTCTGAGTAACCCTCGTAATAATTAACGTTGCAGTTCTTCACTCCTCTTCCCCAACCAAAATCTTACTGGAATTAAATGTCCTAAAAGATGATCTCTACTCTCTGTTTACAGCATTAGCTAAAGAAGAAAAATCAAAATAAAGAAAAACTTTTCCAGCAACTTCCACTCTTGTGATATAAATGAACTGAAGCCAAAGATTTTAAGAGCTGCCTGGTTGCCCAGTTATTGATGAAAAGGGTTTTAATATGGAAAGAAGGCATCTCTTCCATTGTTGGAGTGGCACCCTCACCAACAATTAACTTGGTGGAGGAGTAAACAGCCATCCAGAGATTGGGGGACATGGATGGTTGAGGTGAGCATGCTTTTTCAAAATCCTGCTTCAACTTCCAAAATGAACCAGCCCAACTTAGAGTTCCACAATTTCTGACCATTGATCTACACTCCTGCAAAGTTACACCTGAAATAAACATAGTGAGTGTGTGTGTGTGTGTGTGTTTACTATAAGGAAGAAATAGACTTTGGGTCCTTTGAGTTTATGGGCTTCCCTGGTGGCTCTGAAGGTAAAGAATCCACCTGCAATGCAGTAGACCCAGGTTGGATCCCTGGATGGGGAAGACCTCCTGGAGAAGGGAATGACAACCCACTCCAGTATTCTTGCCAGGAGAATTCCATGGACAGAGGAGCCTGGAGGGCTGCAGTCCATGGGGTCACAAGGAGTCGGACACGACTGAGCGACTAACACTTTCACTTCATTTGAATCTGGCCTTGGCAACTTAAAAGCTTTGTGATTTGGACACTCCTTTAACTTCTCCAAGCTTCAATGTCCTTCTCTAAAATGGAGTTGAACTCAAAGGGCTAAGCTGAAGATTCTATAAAATGGGAAAGGCACGGGGCCTGGTATATGGAAAACATTCAGTTATGCTTTATGAAACCTGTATTGTAAACATTTATGGAGGTATCATTTTGGAATCACTTTCTCTGATAAGCCTTCATCTAGTTACAATTCAAAACCATACAATTCAAAACCACAGACCTTAGAGCTCATCCTTCCCTCACTTCCCATCATATTAATAACCTGAATCCAGGACTTCTCTGGTAGTCCAGAGGTTAAGAATCCACACTTCCAATGCAGGGGCTGCTAGTTCAATCCGTGGTGAGAGAGCTAAGATCCCACACGCTTCCGGACAACTGAGCCCTCACACCGCAACTATTGAGCAGCAAGCCAAAACGAAGATCCCACATGCAGCCACAACTAAGACTCAATGCAGTCAAATAAAAAAAATTATAATATTCTGAATTCACAGACAAGATCACATTAAGGAAATTTCCTATTAAAAAAGGAAATAGTTAATAAGCAATAGTTAATGCTTTTTGGACACTTCAAATGGGCCAAGGGTGGTTGTGCATGCTTTGCTCAGTTTGCCATTTAATCCTCACAATAGTCGTATAAAGTTGACCCCCATTTTACAGGTGAAGAAACTGAGGCACAGATGAAATCATTTTCCCAAGTTCCCACAGTTATTAGGAGGCCGGGGAGAGGTGGGGGGTGCAGGATTTAAACACACACAATTTCACCGTGGAGTATCTGCAGTTTGCCACTCCTCTCTACTGCAAGTTTTTTTAAAATGGATTTTTAAACACAGACCTACGTCTTTGGTAATGTTGGGTATGGAGTCATAAAAATCACAGGCCTCTTTAGGAGTTTTCAGAAATATTGTATGTTAGTCGCTCTCGTCGTGTCTGACTCTTTGTGACCCCATGGACTGTAGCCCACCAGGCTCCTCTGTCCGTGGAATTCCCCAGACAAGAATACCGGAGTGGGTTGCCATGTCCTTCTCAGAAATACTAGATCATCATTTAGTTATGGTTGTAGGCAGGGCCATAACTAAATAACCCAGAGCTGGTAAACATCTCCTGAGAAAGAAACCCCACCACTTCCATTCATAGATCATTCCAAAGTTTAATAGTCAGGAAATTCTTAATGACAACTAATTTAACTCTTTTATCTGCAGGCTAAGTCCCATTCCTCTGGCTGATAAACCCCAACATTTCTCTTATTCATTCACTCAACTGTTAAGGAAACATTTGTTAAGTGTGAACTACTAACAAAATTTTTAGTAAGTATGCGGGGCCCAGTTCTATCTCTGAACTTGGAGAGGAAACGCTCTAAAGATCTGATAGAATCAGTCGGGAAACTGGCCAAGCCTGTGTGCACCTGTGTGTTGGAGGTGCGGTTGCAGTGACAGGGTGGACAGAGAGGAGACCCTCACTTACCAAAGTGGGCACACAGATCCAGGCAGCACCATGCAGCCCACTTGTGGACTTAACATACAATGAAACCTCTCAACACTAAGTCACCTAGCACAATCCCCCAGGAGGTAGTGAGAGAGGAGGTTGGAAATAGGCCAGTCCCCAGCAGCCATGTCTGGAAAACCTACACTTTCCTTTTCCTGCATCCTAAATCTGTCCAACACCCCCAGCTTGCCATCTTCCCTGTGTAAAGTGCTTTCCAAGTACAGAAGACTGTGATTAAGTGGACTCTCTCTTCCACGAACACAATAACTTCAGAGGCTGAATTAGAAAGATCCCAGTGTGATGCTGTAGACCAGTGAAGACTGCAGACTGGGAGATACGAGGTCTGGATGTTGGCTCTGGGTCCACTGTGCTGCAGTCTGTTTTCACTGAGCACCTAAGCGCCTGGGATGCTGAAGGAAGACCCTGTCTCCACCCTCAGAGAACTTACAATCTAGCTGGAAGATACAGACAAGCTCAAGACCCTGTGAGGAGCCGCAGGAGTTACAAGGCAGTACAGAAGAGTTACAAGAGGTTACTTTGCCAACAAAAGTCCATCTGGTCAAAGCTCTGGTTTTTCCAGTAGTCACGTATGTATGTGAGAGTTGGACCATAAAGAAAGCTGAGCACCGAAGAATTGATGCTTTTGAATTGTGATGTTGGAGGAGACTCTTGAGACTGCAAGGTGATCCAACCAGTCCATCCTAAAGGAGATCAGTCCTGAATATTCATTGGCAGGACTGATGCTGAAGCTCAAACTCCAATACTTCGGCCACCTGATAAAAAGAACTGACTCATGTGAAAAGACCCTGATGCTGGGAAAGATTGAAGGCAGGTGGAGAAGGGGACGACAGAAGATGAGATGGTTGGATGGCATCACGGACTCAACGGACGTGAGTTTGAGTAAACTGTGGGAGTTGGCGATGGACTGGGAGGCCTGGCGTGCATGGGGTCGCAAAGAGTCTGACATGACTGAGCGACTGAACTGAACTGAAAGCCGACTGTGATCCACTGTTACTCTCGCACTTCATTGAACCTAGATTTTGTTCACTAAAAAGTGAGATAATTCCTGCTTAATCTACTTTACGGTGCTGTGGGGACCTCAGAGGCCAAGGCTCTTAGAAAAGCATAAAGGGCAGTTCACAGTAGGGACTGTAGATTAGCGACGTAATGGTGCTAATCTGCACATTTAAAGGATGCTTCATTCAGCGGCGCTACAGGTTAAGTGGAGCGGAGGGCTAGAACGGTTGCAATACGCTGGTAACCTCAAAAAAAAGGCTTGATCTAACGTGGAGGGGAATCCGGAGCAGACTCCAAGCTCGCTCCTCGGAAACCGACGTCTCTGTCTGAGAACCCACAGCCTTTCCGCTGGTTCCCAGGGGTCACTACTCTCCGGGCCTCGGCACCCGGAAATCCCAGATCGGGGTCCCGCGCGCCCGGACCGAGCCGCGGGCGCCCCCTGGCGGCCAGCGCGGACACTGCCCGCTCGGGGCGCGGGGGCGGGGCCGGCCCTCGCGGGATCGCGGGGCGGGAAGGGGGTGTGTTCTTCTCGCGTGAACGAATGGCGTCATCGAAGCGACGGGCCCGGAAGGAAGCAGCGTGCGGAGGGGTGTGGCGGTTCCTGCGGTCGCACGGGGGGTTTCGGCCGAGTACGGAGCGCCCGGAGGGACAGACAGCCCGGTACGCGGCCCGCGCCCCTTCGCGCGCGCTGGGCCTCGCTGCGGCCCCGGGCCGGAGCCGACTGACGCGCGGCCCTCCCGGGTCGCCTGCGCCGCGTCCTGCGTCCCTCGGGAGAGGGCGAGCAAGCCCTTCCCGTCCCGCTCCTCTCGGCGGGGCCGAGCGGGGGCTCGGGAGGGCTCCGGCCCCGGGCTCCTGAGGGTCCCGCGACCCTCCCTCGGGAGAGGGCGGGGAAGGGGCGCGCGGCGGGGCGCAGAGGGGACGGGAGGGCTCTTTTCCGCCGCTGCCGCTCAGTAGCCGGAGGCCGCGCGGGGACCGTCGAGAGCCTCGCAGACCGACGTCCGCGCCCGAGTGCAGTCAGACCCGGGGGCAGAGTCCACGCCTCGCGCCTGCGGGCCCAGGGCGCGCAGAGTCGGGAGCCTGGCTGCCGGTGTGGAGACGGAGACGGCGCCCCCACTCCTGCCTTCCTGCCTGGAGAAGTCCCATGGATAGAGGAGCCCGGCGGGCCACGGTCCGTGGGGGCGCAGAGAGTCGGACACGACTGAGGCGACTGAGCACGCTGCGCGCCCTCAGTTACTGTCGTTGATTCCAGATCATTCGGGGTTCAGGAAATGAGCCTCTGGACTCATTCTTTCGCCTCCCGGTGTCTGAATGCTATCGACCCAGGAGCCCCAGTCTTCCCAGCCTGGGGAGCCCCCTCCCCACCCCACCCCACCCCTCGCCTCTAACCGTGGGCTGGGAGAACCTGTGAAATGTGCCAGTCAAGCATATGGGCGGGAGCGTGGTTTCATCTTTGCCCAGAGCCCTGTCTCTGTCTAGGGCCAAAGGAAGAACGGAAAAGGTGGATGAAAGGCCAGAGAATCCCGCCCTTCTGAACTCTGCTCGCAGGCAGGCTGTCTGTGGCTCCAGCACCCGAAAGGAGTCAATAATGGTTTCCTTTGAAATGGCAGGCAATTAGGCCTGGGAGGCTCTGACCAGAATTACACAGCCGCAACCGCCTGTCACTTGACATCCTCTGTAATTTGGGGCCAACGTAACTGCAGCTTCTTCTTTCCCTGCTGCTAACATGAGTGGCTCCGGTGACAGCCGGTTGGTGTTCACAGGAAGAGGACACAGAAGGCTGTGTTCTGAACGCTGCCCGCCTGGCGCTGGTTCTCCCCTGGGCCGCAGGGCTGTGTCTTGCAGAAGGTGGAGAGTGTAATTCCACAGCTGAGGCTCGGGGTGTCGACTGAGAACAAGGAGAAAGAGGTGTAGATCTAGCCTGGTGTTCACACTACTACAGGTTGGACACAAGCCACTTACAGGAGCTCAGGTTGGGGAGCTACTCCGGCTGCCAGCGCTCTCCTCCCACAAGTCAGGGCACACACGTTGTCCTGTATCTTTTCCCCCAGGTTGAACGTTTGCTGATGGCTCAGTTGGGAGCAGTTGTGGCTGTGGCTGCCAGTTTCTTTTGCGCATCTCTCTTCTCCGCGGTGCACAAGATAGAAGAGGGACATATTGGGGTGTATTACAGGTAAGGGGGCGATAGGGAGAAGCTTGCAACTTCCTGTTCAATGACTCTCCTAGTCAATGTGTAACACATTCTGCTGGCCAGCTGCGTTTAGACTGTGTTGAATAGGGAAGTCTTCAGACTGAGCTTTGTGTCAGTGGCTATAAAAGGGGAATACACACACGCACATGAATATATAGAGAAATATAGATATGAAAGTTACTAGTCTGATGCCGTGGATGGTAACTGATACACGTGTTAGGTTCAGAGAGAATCGTAAAGGCAACCATGCTCCTTGAAGATCATCTCTGAAACACTGTTTTCTCCTACTTCTCTCTGGGCGTCTTGTACCACAGCTCACCTCTGAGGAGTACCAGTTCTTCCTGGCAACTTGAGATATAATTTGGACCCGTGCTTTAAAATAAACATTTCAAGGAAGATGAAAGAGCCTGCAGGTTGATTTGTACCCATCGAGGCAAGCTCTAGGATAGTGGTTCTTAAATAATCTATTCCATCACTTTATTTTGATTGCTCTTTAAAAAAAAAAATTATCTGTGACTTAAATAACATGAAGCAAAGAAGCACTTATAAACCTTGGGTTGCTTCCTTTGAGTAACCTCCATAACCAAGTTTTTACTTTAAAGCTTTGTGAACTCCTTCTTATATGCCTTTATGAACTCCTTAAAGCTCTCTGATGCTTTTTGTCTGGCTTCAAATAGCAAGTTCTGGAAATCTGATTGGCTTCCCCTCTCCCCTTTAATTGTGATCCCACCGTCTGCTTCTGTGTCTTCCATAAGTGAAAGTTGCTCAGTTGTGTCCAACTCTTTGAAACACCATGGACTATACAGTCCATGGAATTCTCCAGGCCAGAATACTGGAGTGGGTAGCCTTTCCCTTCTCCAGGGATCTTCCCAACCCAGGGATCAAACCCAGGTCTCCCACATTGCAGGCGGATTCTTTACCAGCTGAGCCACCAAAGAAGCACATGTTTCCCAAAATGACTTTTAATTGTCTTACCATTCACATATAGCATGACTACAAAGGTAACTCCACTGCCCCCAAAAAGATATTTAGATGGTTTATAAAGTTTCCTTAAAATTATTCTTTTGGTTGTTTGTGTCACTAAATTCCAACATTAGTATCATTAATTGGTCACTATATTAGTGAACTGAACTGACCTTGTGGATTCGTACAAGCGCAACAGATGTGACAAACATAAAATAAACCTCCTCTCTTACCTAAGAATCTGCCTGCCAAAGCAGGAGTTGCAAGAGACATGGGTTTGATCCCCGGTTCAGGAAGATACCCTGGAGAAGGAAAATTCCATGGACAGAGGACCCCAGTGGGCTACAGCCCACGGGGTCACAAAGAATCCAACACCACTCAAGCGATTGAGCACATGCATCTCTCTTATCTCAAGTATAGCCAGGGATTCTACTGTCTTTATTCCACTTTGTCTGTGTGCCATTTTTCTCTCTGCAAAAGCATGGATAATGGTTTTAGGTTTTAACCATCCGGCTTCTTAGAATATTAGGCTCAAGCTGAGAGGAAGAAAGGGATCCATGGACGTGGCTCTGGTACCTGACTCTCTGTCTTAAATGCTTATGGGGCTGCAGAGAAAGTAGGCCCAAACCATATCAATGTAACGGACATGTCTTTGCTAAACTGAGCCTGCCTGTCTCTCCCTACCCTGCAGAGGTGGTGCCCTGCTGACTTCCACTAGCGGCCCTGGCTTCCATCTCATGCTTCCTTTCATCACATCATATAAGTCTGTGCAGGTACATT
Source organism: Antilocapra americana (assembly GCA_007570785.1). Lineage (NCBI taxonomy): Eukaryota > Metazoa > Chordata > Mammalia > Artiodactyla > Antilocapridae > Antilocapra > Antilocapra americana. Next base: position 23,896,864 of record ML660774.1, read on the forward strand.
GGGCTTGGGGGGCAGGGTTGGATGACTGCAGATTTGGGGTGGTAGTTAATGCATGATTTAGAACTATTTAGCCCTTGGATGAGTGGATGAGTGTGATGCCTTTTCAAGGAATCATTTAAGAATAGATCATATATATAATTCAGATAAAAGGTAGGAGGCTCCATGAGCCGTTTACTCTGGAATTTTACTCAATTGTTGAAATAGCCGAATGGGGTCATTGCCTTGGCCCATAGGTCCCAGGTGGGAATTATGTCTCCACTTAAGACAGAGCCAGAGAAGAGTCTATTCTGAATGCACAGAAGAAAAAGTAGGATGTGTGTATGTGTGTGTGTGTGTGTGTGTGTGTGTGTGTGTGAGATAAACCACAGGCTCCCAAGATAGATGGAAATAAAACATGGTAATTTTGTTGGTAACATGTGAGGGGTGCAGGTTGTTGGACTTAATGAAGGAAAATGACATCTAAAATAGGGGTAGGATTAGCTATGACAGATCTAAAGCCAGGCTAAATTAGACTAGTCATCTTTGAAGTATGTCCAACAAGAGGAATAAGAAGATTTAGAGAATGACTTTTAAACTAACCCAGGAAAGTATTCTGGGTTACCTCATCAGCATTTGCCCTGTAGGTTTCTTCTGTCATTTACTATGCTTTATGGTTTTCAAAGTGCATTCATGCATGTTATCTCATTTGAGTCTCCCAGTAATCCTGAGAATGGGCTGAACAGGTTTCACAGCTGAGACGTTAAATAATCTGCTGTTTCCACACTGATAAATGGAAGAGATGAAAGTAAACACAGGTCATGGGACTCCTAGTCCAGGGTCTTTCCCACTAAACCTTTCTTACTCAGCTTATTCATACGGTGGTTCATTTATAGCAAAGCTGGGGTGGTACTTTTGCCTGGTTTAGTCTCACACACTGCAAATAAGGAGGATTCAGTGGGGGTATTCACACTTAGCAGAGGCAAAGTTTAACTCAAGTAGGTATTCAAGACCAAGGCCAGGGGATTCCCAAAGGAGTCACCTTCTTGGTTACATCTCACCTTACAGCGTCTTCTGTCTCTCCTATTTCCAGACCACACTCCAGACAGATGAGGTGAAGAATGTACCTTGTGGGACAAGGTAAGGTGCCCAGAGTAAAGCTGTGAAGCCCAAGTAAGAGGCAGGGCCGTCTGACTGGCTGCTGAAAGGGACGGTGGAAAGGGCCGCCCCGCTGGGTGGTTTCACCGAGTTCTCTGCCCCCAAGCTCCCTGTGGTCTGAGTTGAGTAGGTGGTGGAGACAGGTTTGGAAGGGCCTTGACGGCCTCGATGAAGGCTTTTAGCAGGTAAATATGTTGATAGAGGAGGATAACTGTAACAGAACTAAATATAGAGAATGTTGGAAAGGTGGAAGGAGAAGACTGCAGGGCAGGGACTTGAGAGAGAGCCGCACCGCAGTGCTCCGATTGAAAAGTCAAGGTGGCCAGAACAGGGGCAGAGCAACAGAGGAAACCGCGCGCTCGGACAGGTAGGGAATCCGAACTTCCCACAGGGTAACTGGCCTGATCTCATCCCAGAGGCTTTGTATTTGGAGGGCCTTCCGGTCGAAAGAGACATAGAGACATAAGCAGTACAGTGGTGAGCCTCGATTAGAGCCTGGTTCCAACAGAACAGCTCTAAAAGATGTTATGGAAAGTGTTAGTCATCTTGGACTGCCATAGTGGGATACCATGCCCTGGGTGGCTGAAACAACAGACATTGATTTTTCTCACGGTTGCAGAAGCTCAAAGTTCAAGATCAGGGTGCCAGCAAGGTTGGTTCCTGGCCTGCAAGTGGCTGTTTTCCTGTGTCCTCACGTGGCCTTTCTGCTGTGTGTGTGTGGAGGGAGAGAGATCTCTGGTGCCTTTGTCTTTCCTTTACCAGTCAGTTTAGGGCCTCACCGTTACAACCTCATTCAAACTGATTACCTTTGCAAAGGCCCTGTCTCCAAATGCACTCACTTTGGGGGTTCCAGTTTCAGCATATGGATTTTGGGGAGCACGCAATTCAGGCCATAATGGGAACTTGTGGGAAAAATTAGAGAAGGGCTCATTAGGTGAAGAGGAATTATTGCTAAATTCCCTAGCTTTAGGAATGGTATTGTGAGTCTGTAGGGGACTATCATCATTCTTAGGTGATTGGTGCTTGCCAAGTGTTAGGGTGTAAAGTATCCTGACTGCAGCTGGCTTTGAAATGTTCAGCAAAAAAAAAAAAAAGAAAAAGATCAATCAATAGGTAATAAAATGTTAATGATTGTTAAATTTGAGTGGTGGATTATGAGAGTTAGTGGTGCTGTTCTTTTGTGTATGTTTGGAAGTGTGTCCTAATGAATACTGAGGGCAGAGGGGGAGGGGGCTGAACTAAAGTGATGGTGAAACCAGTGAGAAACACTGACCAAAACATTCCACATTTTTAAGTTCTGAGAACCCCATGACCTTCTGTAGTCTTTTCCCTGTGATTGGTAGCTTTATTCAAAAGGCATTGCAGAGTCAAAAGATACAAACTGCTCTTCTATCCCAAAAGCTTCACTTTTGTCCTCGTGGAGATGTTTTTAGGAGGTATGATTTCTCGGGAGATTATGATAGAAACTCAGAGGGTCTCCTACCTAGAGATCCACACACCTGTGACCCCCATGAACCCTCCTCCTTTGCACACACGTGCACAGACACAAATAACCACCACCACCCCGGGAGAGGCCCAATATTCCCAAGCTTAGCACTGACCGCGCTGTCTGCACTTCCTCCAACAGTGGTGGTGTGATGATCTACTTCGACAGAATCGAGGTGGTGAACTTCCTAGTCCCACACGCAGGTACCTGCTTGCAGTGCACCTCCCCTACCCCACCTCACCCCCTCCCCGGCAGCCCAGTCTCCCTGGCATCATCCCCAGGTCTCCCCACACCCAATCCCCGTGTCTGTTGTAGCGTCTCGGGAAGGGACAGCCCGTACGTCTGAAAACGTGGCGGGTCTCGCTCCCCTCACTCTGAACGCCTCCCTGCCCGCAGTGTATGACATAGTGAAGAACTACACGGCCGACTATGACAAGGCCCTCATCTTCAACAAGATCCACCACGAGCTGAACCAGTTCTGCAGTGTCCACACGCTTCAGGAGGTCTACATCGAGCTGTTCGGTAAGAGAGTCTCTCCAGATGGTCACCTGCTGCCTGATTCAGCTGCCCACAGGGCAGGGTGAGCACAAGGGACCAAGTGTTGCGGAGCCAGTGTCCGGGACGCACAGGTGCCGAGGGAAGACGATGGTGAGAGTGGCTGCGTGCTAGCCACGGGGGTCATGAACAGGAGGACCCGCTCCTGCCCGGCATCAGACCTGGGATGGAAGTATGTTCCGGTGACCCTAAATTTCCCCCTGTAACAAAGAGGGGTCAGTTCTAGAAGAACCTTCGAGATTACCCAGCCCAGCATCCTCCTTTCAAGATAAGGATTCCAAGGTCCTGAGGGAGAAAGTCCCGGAGCTGGCTGGGAGCAGAGGTGAAGTCCAGACCTCCCTCCCCTGGCCTCTGGCTCTGTCCACCTCAGCCTGGATGAAGGCACTGGGACAGGGTGATGAGAACCGCAGGGTTACGTTTTTGTTGTTTGCTTTGGTGTGGGTTTTTTTGCAGCCATACCATGAGGCATGTGGGATCTTAGTTCCCCAAGCAGGGATCAAACCCACACCCCCTGCACTGGAAGCAGGAAGCCTCAACCACTGGACCTCCAGGGAAGTCCCAAGGGGTCATTAAAAGTGGGGTAAGGACCGTAACTACTTACAGTTCCTAGAACCTTTGTCAGTTTGAGTTGTTGTTAGTGATGGTTTTTTACCCTATACCTGTAGAGAAAAATAGGAAAACGCTTAAAACAAAAAGGACCCACTTTTGTCTTAGTTGACACTCTCTGTCCTTTTTTTCCTAATCAATGAAAAATTCAGAATACATTTGAATCAGTTCTACTCAGGTGGACGAAACTGGAGCCTATTATACAGAATGAAGTAAGCCAAAAGGAAAAACAAAAATACAGTATACTAATGTATATATATGGAATTTAGAAAGATGGTAATGATAACCCTGTATGTGAGACAGCAAAAGAGACGTAGATGTATAGAACAGTCTTTTAGACTCTATGGGAGAGGGCAAGGGTGGGATACTGGAGAATGGCATCGAAACATGTAAATTACCATATGTGAAATCAATCGCCAGCCCAGGTTTGATGCTCAGGGCTGGTGCACCAGGATGACCCAGAGAGGGAATCGGGAGAGGGTTGGGAGGGGGGTTCTGGAAGGGGAACACATGTATACCCATGGCAGATTCATGTCAATGTATGGCAAAACCAACACGATAATGTAAAGAAAATTTAAAAAAATAAGATAATTAAAAAATTATTTAAAACTTAAAAAAGGAAAAATTGAGTAAATTTGCTATTTTTTTTAACCTCAAACCAATAGAATTTCATAAAGTATCATTGGTTTTCTCTGGCCATTGTTTTTAGAAGTAGTGCCAGTAAATGAACACTGCAAACCATTTGCAACAACAAAAGATCTCTAACTTCTATGAAGAAAGAATTAAGATGTGAAATTGTTCTGCATTAGAAAGCTTCTCACTTTCTTGTCTTGCAGATGAACTTGGTGGCTCAGTAAAGTAAAGCTTCATGTACGGAGGAGCTGGGGGGTTATGTTTGCATTGGAATATTTTCCTTTTTAAGGTTCATTCTTGTCGAAGAGCAGTTTTGCTTAGCACCCATTTGCATCTGAAGGAAAAACGCAGGTGTCTAGTCCTGGGTCCTGATAGTGGAAGGGTTTTCTCTGGTCCCCTCCTCCCAGTACTGGTAGCCCTAACTTTCAGCTTGATGCAGTTATCACCTCTTGTTCCGATGCATCCACTTTTCCTGTTTGATGAAGATATTATCCAGTACTTTGTGTTTACTTAGTCAGTTCAGTCGCTCAGTTGTATCCAACTCTTTGCGACCCCATGGACTGCAGCACACCAGGCTTTCCTGTCCATCACCAACTCCCAGAACTTGCTCAAACTCATGTCCATTGAGTCGGTGATGCCATCCAACCATCTCATCCTCTGTTGTCCCCTTCTCCTGCCTTCAATCTTTCCCAGCATTAGGGTCTTTTCCAATGAGTCAGTTCTTTGCTTAATTTAATCAGCATCTGCCAGCATAACCATCACCGATACACAACTTGGTCCTGGTGTAAATTTGTTAGTAAAGTATCTTGTAAAATATTTCTTCTAGATTTTCCTAGAAAGTTACTAGCCCAGGGCCATGGGTGTCTTCCTTGACTCAGATACAATTTAATCTGAGAAACAGCCATGTTTTAGCTTATGGAGGGTACAAGCTATCTTCCTTAAAGTTTGGCCTGTCTCCTATTTAAGATAGAAAATATGGGATGTAGTGTCCATCTGTAGCCATCAAATTGTTAACACCCGTGTCAGGTGTGAGGTGCTGCCCTTGGGGGCATTTCTGGAGCATATGCATGTACAGAAACAGTAAAGCCCCTTGCTTAGTGATATGAGTGTTGAAGAAAGAATTGCTCTAAACCCTAACAATCACAGCATGATAATTAAACAAGTTCTTTATCTTGACTACTGATGAGCCTGAGCACATCCCCAAACCTCTGTGGGCCTCAGTCTGGGCATTTATAACAGGCAGGGAGTTAAACTTGCTGTTCCTCAAAGGCTCCTGGACCAAGAATGGCCACATAAAGCAGCTGGCCGCTGGCACTAAAGGAGGCGGCTCCATGTAGGTGTCCCAGGCTGGTTTCATGGTGTGCTTTTCTCAGGGCCCTTCCAGGATCTTATTGAGGATCTCGTGGGTGGGGCAGGGGAGGGAAGGCCCAGGCCAGCGCTGACAGCCTGTCCTGGGGTCACAGCTAGAGCGGCGATCTGTTACAGCCCTTCCGACACTTATCCATAACATGACTCCGAGGCAGAAGAGTCGGGACCAAGGCAAACAATGCATCAAAAGACTCAGGCTCAGGGCTCCCCTGGCAGTCCAGTGGTTAAGACTGCACTTGCAGGGCAGGGGGGTGGGTTCGACCCTTGGTCAGGGAACTAAGATCCCACAAGCTGAGTGGCTCAGCCAAAACTTTTTTTTAATTAAAAAAAAAAGACTCCTTTCCAGAACTGTCCATTGTCCTTTTCCTCTTGTTTGATGGAGTTCCTGATGGAATTAGTCTTACTTGGGGCCTCTCTTGACGTCAGAGTTTGTTTTTGTTTTAGAAATTTATTAATAGACTTAGTGTGTTTGACTCCTTTCAAAATACCTGATGTAGCCATCCCACCTTCCTTCTTTGTGAAAGTTGAGTGGCCACCTTCTCTGGCTGCTGTCTGTAGGGAAGGGCTGCTTCCTGACTCAAGAAATGTGCTGGAGTTGTTTGTTCTTTCAAAGCTCGGCTCCCTTCAGGGTGAGGTTGATGTTTTCTTGAGGCCCCAGGGAAAGGACACTGCCATCTGGCCACATAGCAGGCCCAGTGGGTGTCTGCTGTGAGAGTCTTCCAGGGAGTCTTTATACACTGGAGCTCTGATGAGCGCTCTGCCTCAGGAAGAGCTTTGGCCCGTTGGGTACATTCCTGAGCTGGTGTCTTGCCTTGCTCTCTACCCCATGCTTCCCTCCGCCCCGCCTGGAAAGCATCTCAGCTCCCTGTTCTGTCTGTTTTGATTCCAGATCAGATTGATGAAAACCTCAAACTGGCTCTGCAGCAGGACCTGACCGCCATGGCCCCCGGGCTCGTCATCCAAGTGAGCACCACCCTGGGGGGACATCCCCCCGCACCGGCCCAACCCCCGGAAGGCACAGCCCCTCCTCCAGAGGATGTCCTGCCTGTGCAGGAAGACCAAGGACCGTGGGAGCTGGTGCCTCCACACCCCCAGCTCCCCGTCAGGCTCTGTGTGTATCTCTCTCCAGGCGGTACGGGTGACAAAGCCCAACATCCCAGAAGCCATCCGCAGGAACTACGAGCTGATGTGAGTGGGCCCCGCCCCTGAGCAGAACCGCCGCCTCCCCCCCACTCCGGCTCATCCCATCCCAGGGCTGACCAAGCTGTGCCACGCATGTAGTCCCCTTTGGAGTGTCTGTGCACCCGTCGCCCTGGAAGACGAGGCAGGCGTGTCAGGCCGCTCACCTGGGCCCTACGACCAAAGGGCACGGACACTCTTCAGAGGGTCGGGGAGTCTTGTGCTCCCTTCACGGCTCAAGCCAGAGAAGACAGGGGAAGGCGACTGAGTGGGCACGCGGTGCCTTTCACTTCAGTCAATCATGCTTTGTTTCTCACAAGTAGGTTTTGAAGGAGAAGGCTAGCCATGTTACTGTCTGCAGCATATTCGCCTTCACCTAGGACCTTAAGGAGCCTTCCAGGGCCTTTTCTGGGGGTCAGCGGTTAGGACTCTGCACTTCCAGTTCAGGGGCCATGAGTTCAATCCCCAGTCAGGGAACTAAGATTCCATAAGCATTTGGCACAGGCAAATTCACGAACAAGACCAGACCTCCCGAGGGAGGAAGGAATAACAGCTTGCCTCTCACGACAGGGCAGGGGGCTTGGCTTCCCAGGGCCAGGGAAGTTCCCAGGAAGCTCATCCTCAGTGGCCTCACAGCTGCACACTTTTCTCCCCTTCAGGGAAAGCGAGAAGACGAAGCTCCTGATTGCCGCCCAAAAGCAGAAGGTGGTGGAGAAGGAAGCTGAGACAGAGCGGAAGAAGGCCCTCATTGGTCTGACTGTGCTCCTGGGGTCCGGGGGACAGAGGGGCTGGCGGCGGTGGGGGGTGCATTTCAGGAAGCAGGGGACACGGCCCTCCGAAGCCGTGCCCCATACAGGAGCAGCCTTCGTCCCCCGGGAGCAGAGCTGAAATCGTCAGATTGTGGCCGAGGGTCATGAGCTTTGTGTTTCCACAAGCCTCTTAAATGAAAGGAACCCTCCCTGCTAACTCTCCATGCACAATGATCGTAACACTGACGATACTTGCGCTTGTGCGCAATGCATCCTGCTCCTCACACCCCCTCCCCGCTCCCCGGGTGAGGAAGCCACCCTCTGTAACCTACTCTCACTGAGCTGAAGCTCAGAGAGGCTGAATTCCTGCCCAGGGTCTCATAGCAGGGGAGTGAGGGAAATGGGATTCAAATCCAGGGACTCTCCTCCTGACCCCGGATTCTCTACTGCTGCTCCAGACTGCCAGCCACGGCTCTGGCCACTTCCAAAAGTGCAGTGGCAGGAGAGAACTCATACCTTAACCCTTAAAATATTCCTTTGGAAGGAACACCCTGTGACTCAGGAGAGAGGCAGGGGCTGGCTCCTCACTTTGATCAGAGGAGTGACTCCCCCCCGGGACCGGGCGCCCCCACTCACTGTCTTGTGCGGATTCACGGGCCTGTGCTCCCTGGGGTGGTCCACCCCTGCCGGGGGACCTGCATAACTGCCCTCTGGGCCAGTGGCCCTTCACCTGGGCCCACCCGCTGCCCTGCCTTAGGGTCTCGGATTGGGTGAAAGGTGCACGCTTTTGAAATATCAGCACTCTGAGGCTTTTCTCCACTAACACAGAGGCAGAGAAGGTGGCGCAGGTGGCCGAAATCACCTTTGGGCAGAAGGTGATGGAGAAGGAGACAGAGAAGAGGATCTCAGAGATCGAAGGTGAGTGAACCTGAAATCCCCGCCTCCCCCTTCCTCAGACCCCGCTGTGCAGTCAGGGGCCCCGGAGTCCATCCTTTGCTCTACCGCTTCTGTTCTCAGATGTCACGGGTTCTTTGGAACATCCCTTGTTCTCTGTGTTCTGACTCAAGTTTTGGGGCGATGCGGGCCAGCCTGGGATTAGTTTTCCACTTCATTCATCAGATTTGAGTTGGGTGCCTTCAGGACTCTTCCGCTGGGCTGGGCTTCAGAAAAAGGGGAAGCACGTGGTCCCGGCTGTCTTGGGCCTGCAGTCCGGCCCCAGAAGTAAACCAGGAAGCCAGGTCGGAGCAGCAGCCCCCCTGCCCCCTCATCCCAGAGGCCTGTGAACCCTGTCGCTTTGGCCCCTTGGGGTCCATGTGGATGTGAAGCCAGGTGTGAAGAAGACGCCTGTCAGCACTGGTATCACAAGCTGGAAAAAGGTGTTTCCTTGCTGGCTTTTCTGCTATCACTCACTTTCAGGCCCCTGCCCTCAGCCCTCCCCTCTTCCCAACACCTACCTCCCCAACCCCAGGCTCCGCAGCGAGGTGTCCAGTTACACTCATGACCTGGCCTGTGGGCTGAGCGGGCCGTGGAGGAGCCAGTGAGGATTTTCTGGATCAGTGGTTCCTCACGGGGAGCTCTTAGCCGGGAAGCACATTTTTGTTTCTCGTAAACATAAGTCACCAGGTGCTAAGGCCAGTTGAGTTGGCCGCTTGCCTGCAGGCGCCCCCCCGCCGCCCGGGCCCTGCTGAGGCTGCGCAGTGAGAAGCCACCTGGCTTCCCCGGGTTTTGTGCAGCTGTTGCTCCCATGAGTTTGGCCTCATCCCCAAGGACAGGGAGGAAATATCAGCAACTTTGTATCAGTTCTTGACCAAAAGCTGGTCTCAGCAGATTAAGGAAGGGGATTGTTTACATAGTAGAAGTTTAAATCCATCTTAGTCCAAAGAGGTGTTAGTCTGGACCATGCCCTGTAATTCTCTTTGAATCAGGCCAGCTTAACCACTGCTAATGAGAGCCTTTCTGAAATGACCGACAGAAATAAAGAGAGATGAAATTGGAAATGAGCTGTACTGTTTCGTTTATGGCAGTCGATTTCAGGGCAGCTCCACCTCGGGCCGCATACAGAACCTTCTTCGGGCTTCTCTGGCTCTTGCTGTGTGACACGGTCGGGGGGAGAGGACCAGGGCAGAGAGCTCAAAGACGGATGGTAGAGGCAAGGTCCCAGCCCTCTCCTCCCCTGCCGCAGAAGGGGTAAGTGGGTGGAAAGAGGATGCGTGTTTCCATGACGCCATCAGAGAAGCCGCTGTCAGGCACAATGACAGGCTTGCACGTGGTCAGCTAGTCCCTGCCACCGGGAGACGCTGGCACAGCGCTTTTGCATCCTGGTCAATTTTCACAACTTGCGAAACAGGAGAAAATGCCTTTTCCCCAGTTTCGTAAGAGAATGAGAGCCCAGAGAAACGAGAGCCCAGGGTCACAGGGCCAGTTGGGCAAAGTTGCGGGGACCTGCTTTCCGATGGCCTCTGTGCTTTGATTCTCTGCATTCTTTCTTTAAGATGCTGCATTTCTGGCCCGGGAGAAGGCCAAGGCGGACGCCGAGTGCTACACTGCCATGAAAATAGCCGAAGCAAATAAGGTAAGGGGCCAGTGCTGCCTGGCGAAGAGAAGGCGTGTCACACTGTTGGCGACCACTGCCTGCCGCCCGCCTGGCCGTCACTGAGGACTCCTGTGCCCTGTGGGCCAGGGCCTTCCCTTCCCCTTGGACCCTGACAGAAGTCTAACTGTGCCGACTTCTAAGGAGCATCCATCTGCTTGCTTGACTGCATCCGGCCGCAGTCGCAGTGCTCCAGGGCACTCAGGCTCGGCAGGTGCGTGGGCTTTGTTGCCCCGCAGCGTGTGGGATGTAAGTTCCCTGACCAGGGACCAAACCCCATACCCCTCATCCCTGTTGGAAGGCAGATTCTTAACCGCTGGACCATCAGGCAACTCCTCAGTTTTGCTGTTAAACACAGAAATTCCTAAAACTCTCACAGTTCTCACCTTGAAGACATGAGGTTAACACTCTCCCAGAGAAGTAGTTACGCAGCAGTTGTTGTTCGGTCACTCAGTCATGTCCAGCTCTTTGCGACCCCAAGGAGTCCAGCACACCAGGCTTCCCTGTCCTCCACTATCTTCCGGAGCTTGCTCAAACTCAGGTCCATTGAGTTGGTGACGCCATCCAACCATCTCATCCTCTGTTGCCCCCTTCTCCTGCGCTCCATCTTTCCCAGCATCAGGGTCTTTACATGGTTACTAATGTAACAGTGAGACCAGGGAGAGGAGATGGGGCGTGGTTCTCACAGAGACCCTCTCCCTGTGAGAAGTCAAGGGATGGCCCCCCAGACTTTTCCCCATCTGGCCTCACCACCGTCTTCCTTCCTGTTTTCGCTTCAAGCTGAAGCTGACCCCTGAGTATCTGCAGCTGATGAAGTACAAGGCCATCGCTTCCAACAGCAAGATTTACTTTGGCAAAGACATCCCTAACATGTTCATGGACTCCGCGGGCGGCGTAGGCAAGCAGTTCGAGGGGCTAGCGGACAAGCTGAGCTTTGACTTGGAAGATGAGCCCATGGAGGCAGACTCCGAGAACTGAATGTTTCCATCCACAACCTCCGATGACACTCCGAGAGAGCTTTATTTTTTAATGAGGAACCAGGATGTCCCCTCCCTTCCACACTACCTTCTTTGACTCTCTTCCACATACCGTGGTGAAAAAAAAGAAGAAATGAACCTAAATCTCTTTTCCTTCCTGGGAAGGGTAGGGCAGGGACTGATAAACTGGGGTTTCATTCAGGTAAGTAGGTTATGTGACTTAGGTTAAGCTTTGGAAAAGATGGGTTAGAGCTCTGACCTCCAGGCACTGATTTTTGCCCTGCTGAGGCTGGCTTAATGAGGGATGCTGTCAGCAAGAAGTGGGAGAAGCGCAGGAGGTCACCTCCAGGTCGTCTGACTGCCCTGCTGTGGGAAAAGGCAGCCCAGCCATCCCAAGCCACCTCCACAGTGAGAGAGGCCCAGCTCCTGAGCAGACACACGCTTGTGAGTTTGCCAGCAGAGCCTAGAGAAGCGGCCATGGAGGATGTTGGCTCTCCTGGTGTTTCTGGCCAAGAGTCCATGAGTCACCTCCCAGGCACGCCTCCTCAGGCCCGGGTGAGGGTGATCTGGTGCTAGCTTTGCAAGCTTTTCTACATACCACCCTCCCTGCCCCAGGGCTCAGAGCATGGTGGCTTCTGACCTCATTTCTGAGTCAGGACTTGGCCACCACCCCCAGTTCTTTTTAAAACTTTTCACCTATTCCGTGATTTGGTTTTGTTTTTTTTTCTCCACCTGTTCATTGGTCCCACTCATCATCGAGAAGACAGGAACAAAGAACTCTCCAGTGTCTTAAAAGCTGCTGAAGTGGGACCACAATACTCATTCCCTCTGTGGTCCCTGCTTGGCAAACGGTGTCTGTTCCTTGAGATAAGTGTCTTTTTTTATTGTTGTGGAGATTCTGCACTGAAGAGCTCCTCTGGGTGAGAAGGATGAGTTGTTCAAAACATGTCCCAGTCTCAGCACCTGTGGCTTGTGCTGAGAGTTCATCTGATGTGGTGATAAGAGGGAGCCTGTTCTGAGAGACTCGGGTCTTTAGATCCAGGGTTCAGGGGTCACAGAGAGGCAGCTGTTTGGGTTCGAGTCAGAGTTCCTGCCCGAGTCCCTGCGTCAGAAGGGCCACATCAGAAGCTACTCGAATGTTTTTTCATTACTAATTTGGGGATTTGGTTGGGAGAGCACAAACCAGAAACAGAGGTTTCCTTAAGTCCTGGAGTTGGAGTCAGGGGCGGAGCCATGTACCAGATCAAGTGGAGGGCAGCTGTCTGGAGTGAACTTGCAAGCCTGTTGAGTTCGTCCACGACAAGCCCTGGCTTAGGATTTGTTACTCGCTGCCCCCGACACACACCAAGAAAAACTGCCACTGTGCCCCCCTCTTCTTGGTGGAACATGGTGATAATATCTGGGACGGATTTCCATGTCACTGTTGACCCCATACCCAGACTTCAGATTTATCGCATGGTCCCAAAAGCCAGGAATTGGGGGAGCATTCAGCCGGCCTAAGAAGACACAAAGGGTTAACTTGTCTTAGTTTAGTTGCCCTTCTCTGTTCTAATTTCTGGAACTTTAAATTCTCAAACCACCAGTCCTGGTCACACTTTGTTCAGGGATCCAAATTGTCCGAGGAGTGATGGATGTTAATGTGTTCAGGCGTCTTTGCAGAAGGCAGTTGGTCTCCTAAGACCAACACAAAGCCTCCATCATCAAGACATACTCAGCCTCCTCTCGCTTCAGTGCGGTGAACACTTGTCGGGAGCACTGGTCAGGTCCGGCATCCCCGACTTTCACGTTTGTCTGCTCTTCTGCCCTGAGACCGGCTGCCCAAGCTCAGAGAACGCTGCTGCTCTCCAGTGGGACACGCGGTGTGACATCTCAGCCTGTCCCAATAGCACGCTTGCTCGGCAGTTAACCGGAATGCTGCTCTTAACACTGGCATCCCGTGATGGCCTGTCCCTTGCTCTAGATCACAGGAGAGGCTCAGTGAAGCCCACTACACCTGCCCCCCCCCCAATGCCAACGTCCCTTCTTCTGTAAGCAAAAAATATCTAAGTATTTGTAGTTCCCATTTGTTTAATTCCAATGGTTGTCTGTACCTGCCTAAATAGGAAAATCATGGGAATGGGCTGATTCCTTGGCTTGGGACAACTAACCAGTCTGTCTTTGTGACTTCGTTTCGGTAATGCTTACTAGAGAACCTGATGTGAAAACATTTAAACTCTAAACATGTAAAATATGACAGCCTGCCATTTGGTAGGCAGTACAGTCATGGCTGCTGTTGATAAATGGAACCGCTATCAAAATGAGGAACTGTTTCTAAAATTCAGCTTTTGTAGGATTTTCCAAGGAAAAGTCACCTTGGTTGAATGTTTCTCACTCATTAAACTTTTTAGAAGTGATCTATATTCAGTACCTGTTTTTAATCGCTTTTTAAAAATCAGGACAGAATGTCCAAAAGGAAGCCACAGTTTGTTAATCTTTATCTGACTAAATCTGGAGGGATCTGTGATCATAATACATTGGGGGGGAGCAGAAATTCCTGGAAGAACTTTAGCAATATAGTCATCCCTCGGTATCCATAGGGCACTGGGAGCCCCGGGGATACCGAAATCTGTGGGCACTCAAATCCCCACATAAAATGGTGTACAACCACCCTCCGTACCCATGAGTCCACAGCTACAAAGGGCTGACTGTATTGATCCAAAAAAAGAAGTGAATTTTTTTTTTAAATGATCTGTTGCAGTTTCTGTGGGTCTCTGTATCCTTCAACACAGACAACTTCACCGTTTATAGAGTAAGTGGTGAAAGATGGGCATATTTACTGACTTCCCCAAGTTTGATTGAGGATAAGTGAATCCTGACTAGTGGCTGCTCTATCCAGGAACCACTGCTGCCTTAGTTCTGTTCAGTAGGTTCTAGTCACTGTTTCTGTTGTTGCCTTTTAAGAGAAGTGATAGCCAATCACTTTGTATTTTCATTCCTCTCTATTTCTGCTTTTGTGCAAGCTGATAATTGAATGGTCAAAACCAATTCTACTGGTAGAGAGCCTTGAGGACTGAATGACCCCCTTTGTAACTGAGAAATGATTCCTGTTATATTAATCATTCTACAAACAATATACTGGATTCATTTGCCCTGAGTTGATAGATGGAGGAACTGTTTTGGACAACCCTAAAGGTGTGATTTTATGTGTTAGTTTTATTTTCAGTCTTGCTAAATAAAACGAGTCTTTGTATTTATTTTTCTTTTATTACAGTGAAATTTAGCAGTAGCAGGTATTAGGCTAGGAGATACAAAGAGATAAAGCATCTCTGCCTAGTGAGTTAAGTCACAAACCCAAAATATATTCTGATGAATATGTATTCCCATTATCAATGTAGAAATAATAAACATCAAATTTATGAAAATGGCATCATTGTACAACACAGGGGATATAACCAATATTTTTAAATGAATATGAATGGAGCATAGCCTTTTAAAATTGTGAATCACTTATACTATACACCTGTAGCAAATAATATTGTCCAAGAACTAAAAGTTGCAGCAGTAACTTCCCTGGTGGTCCAGTGGTTAAAACCTCCCAGTTTCCACTCCAGGGGGCCTGAGTTCAATTCCCTAGGTCAGGGAACTAAGATCCCATGTGACATGCTGAGAGTCCAAAAAAAAAAAAAAGTTGCATCATGGTCAGCTAGTCATTCTCTAGCTCCTCAGAGACCAAAGAAGAGGAAACTGGCTCACAGAATAGAGCATTTTAAAAGAGTTTACTTAAGACTGAAAAGCGTCAGACACACAACTTAGCGACTAAACAACAAAATTTGAAACAGAGAAGCGGTTATCTGCACATAGAAAATAAATTCAGAGATTAACACAAATAACATTGTCTTCTCTGATGGTGGGAGAAATTGGGGCCATCCTGTGCTGTTTGGGGTGGTTTAAATGTCCACCTCTCCATGGGAAAGACCAGATGGTCTCTAAAGGTCGTCCCCAGGCCTCGGGTTCTAGAGTCTGTATTGCCGGTTCGAAAGCCAGATGTGACAGCATGTTTGCTGAGGGATTGCCGTCATAGCTTCTCTCCCTGAATTCATGTAAACTGGAACACGGGCATTGTTTGTCCATTTCTTTTCAGAGTCAAGCAACCAGGCAACAACTTTATTATGTTATCTTTTTTTAAAATCCTCCCAAAAGAATCACAGTAAACTCAAAGGGAAACAATTTTAAAATCCATACATTTTTCCCCCCCACAATTCAGGGCCTTAGAGTACAGAGGTGAATGTTTTAAAAGCTTGATGGCATTTATGGTGAGAATGTATACACTAGATTTTTAGAAAGTTGTTTATAAAACCTGTTTCTCGGGGTATTTGATTTTTTAATCTCTTTTTGTCCTTGCAAACTGTTGGAATAATTTAAAGACAGTTACTGGTGATGAGGTGACTTTCAAGGATCACACAGTAGGGAAAAATGAAAGGTTAAATTAGATGGTTGATGTCCCAGAAAGAGGAAGAGAAGAAACAAAAAAAAAAAAAAAAAAGGAAGAGGAAAAGGTGGAATAAATTCACTCAAAAGTATAGCTGTATTTTTTAAAAAAAGGAAACTAAAGTGATAATGAGACTGGAATCCTCATTCATCTTTACAATCCTTTTTTGCTTTTACTTCTGTTTTTATAAGGTCACAAAATGTTAGAGATGAAAAGTCCCTTAGAAATGAATCCACAAGAAATCCTGTCCTACTCACCTTGGTCTCCATTTCCTCTACAGAGACAACGTTTATTGAGACGTTTTCTCAGAAAACGTCTCAATAAACGTTGTCTGATGGATAAGGTGTAGGGCGAGATGCGTGTTCACTGAGCACTCGCTTGGGGGAGCACTCTGCTCCGCTTGTGTCACACGGTACCTTGATTGATCCTGATGGCACCTCTGAAGAAGAGACTGACTCCGTTTTATACCCGAAAAACTGAGAGGCACGGTTGCTTACTCAAGATCACAGTTTAGTGATGAAACCAAGATTCATCTTGGGTCAATCTTGTGCCGCCAGCACCCAGTCTTGCCACCACTCTCCTCGTTAACTCGAAAGTTTAAATCACTCTTCTGATACTTTTGGGGGAGCCACAATCACATACACCATTGAGGTGGGGAGGCTGACCTTGCAGTTGAAAGAAAAGACCTGACCTATCAGATGAAGATACTTCTGCTTATTGTCATGATGACCTGTCACCTGGTCTGCTGAGTATTTATGGTTTTTAAAATGTTTTCTAAAAAGCATATCTTCAACTTCCCTGATGGTCCAGTGGTTAAGAATCCACTTTGCTATGCAGGGTGGTTCAATCCCTGGTCAGGGAACAAAGATCCCACATGCTGCAGGGCAACTAAGCTCACACGCCACAACAAAGACCCAGAACATCCCCCAAAAAATTTCGTAATAAAAAGCATATCCATTTAAGTATGTTATGCTCACCCAATCCTTCCTCTATACAACCCTTCACCATAACCCTCATCACCGTTTAATCTTTGCTCCTCCCACCGCTGACTGCTGGCTAGCACCTTTCAACTTTGCGTCTCTACAAGCATCTGTGGGTACATTCACACTGTGAAGGGCTGGTCTAGTCATGTTTGAATTTTTATCGCTCTGGCAGGAGGAGAAATTATCAGGTCCAGAGACATTTTACTTGAACACAATTACTGCAACCCCAGTGTACAGAAAACCCAGTTTTGTGTACCTGATAAATGGAAACTTCCTCAAAAGAAGTCCTTGATGACAAGGACTCGGTTTTGTTCAAGGTAATTTTCCCAGAGCAGACATGAAACTATCTTAGTCTCCCAGGGTCCAGGAAGACAGTGAGAGAATGAATGTGGCCCTTTCTTTCCAGAAGGCTCAAAGTAAGTCCAGTCACAAGACAACCTGGAGAGCAAATTTTAGACCTTTCTCCAAAAAATACAGCATCTCATTCATTAAGCTGAATTAATGTTTGAGAATCTTTCATAGTCCAGCCATACAGCCAAGAGTATTTTCCTTAACAAAATCCATCTCTTTGGGGCAAGTATAAAACTTGCCCAAAGCACATTTCACCATCCAACTATTAAACTTAGCATTTTATGGTGTCAACCTTTGTGTCATTTAGCACCTCATCCTGTCTGTGACTTTCATATAGCCCAGATGTGGACACACAGACTTAAGAAATAGGCTGAATGTGTGCGGAGCCCAGGCTGGACTGTCTAAAGCTGTCTGGGCCCTCCTCCCAGAAGTCAGCTCCTGCCACTGGGGAGATTGTGGTTGTGGACAGTCAGACCTGAGCCTGGAGTCCTAACTACACACTGGGATTTGTAAATCAAGTACAATAAGAAAGAATTCAAATGTTTCCTTTTCTATTTGTTACATATTGAAACCTTACTTTGGATATGCTGGGCTTTATAAAATGTATCGACTTAAAGACACACAGCTGCAGAGTTTCTAGCTAAGTTTTATTTGGGGCAAAATGCGTAACCGGTAGTCCCAGAAGCATCATCTCAAAACAGCTCTGAGAGACTGCTCCAGAGAGGTATCTGAGGTGCTACCTCCCAGACTGCAATCTGTATTTTACCCCAAATAAAACTCAACTCGCAGTTCTCACGTTGTGTATCTTTTTTTAAGTCAACAGTTAGGGCAACCGACAAAGCAACCCAGAGTGGACTTCCTTCCTTGGCCTGGACTCCACGAGGAACTGGACCTTTGGTTCCAGCAGCGGCCCCTTGCACCCATCTGCCTCCTCGGGGAATCCAAACAAATTTGGGGAAGTCTCTCCTGGTTCTCAAATCTCACGTATTGGTCGAGATGCTGAGTTTCATTTGGCAGTCGAGCAGGTTACCTGTCCCCTCCCAGTTGGAAAGATACTGGGGGAGTGGGGAGCCGGTGAAACATCCGGGGCTTGCCCACTTGTGGTCTAGACACTGAGTGGGGATAGGTTGAAAGATACCGAGAAATTCCCACCCGGTGGAAAGGTACTGAGTGGAAGGGTGGCTGAAAGATGCCAGGGGGATTACCCACCCAGTGGAAAAGTACTGGGTGTGTGTATGCAGGGCGCGGGGGGTGGGGGTGTTGCTCAACTGAAAAACAAAATCGAGGAATACCCAGGGCTCAGCTGAAAGGTGCCGAGGTCACTCCTTTGTAGGGGACTGAGTGGTCTTGGCTGAGTGGTGAGATAAGAGGCTGATCTGACACCCTCAATTTGACTGCCTTTATAGAATCTGTCGGGATAAAAATGAGAATGTATGAGAGCTTTGTGGCCAAGAAAAGGAACAAGACTCCTCTCGGCTGGTTGCACTTCTCTCAGGGGACTGAGAAATTTATGGGGATGTTGGAGGCCTAGTCCTCATATCGTGCAGTGGCCCCCAAGGAAACCCACTCACTAATTGAACTACTTTCTTGTCCAGGGGTGACACATAAGAACTGACCATTCAGCCAGCTGAGCAGCCACAGCGGTCTCAGATGGCTGGAGGCAGAATCCGAGACACGTGAGACAGGCAGAAACGACTCTGGGGTGACTCCTGGAGGAGTTACGCTCCCAAAGCAGCACACGGGCCCACTACACAATTTCACTTTTATCCCTGATAAATTCAACTTAAAGTGGGAAACAGGATCTCTCAAAAACAGAAACGAGGGGCATCAGAAAACCAACCTCTGACTAACACTCCAACCAGATTCACGTAAATATGTATGGAGCACATACTTGCCAGTAGCTAGATAACTGGGGAAATTATACCCAAAAGAGACCTCAACCTATAATGGCTGAATTGGGGCTCTTTTGACATTTCAAAATTGATACTTTTGCACACACAATTAGAAAAGGCTGGCCTGTGTTTACTTTGATTGGTATCTAGAAGCTACTAAAAGAGGAAATGATAGAGTAACATTTTTGAAGGAAACCAACTTCCCCTGTAGTTCAGCAGTAAAGGATTGGCCTGCAATGCAGGAGATCAAGGAGTCACAGGTTCGATCCCCACATCAAGAAGGATCCCTTGGAGGGGGGTATTGACGAAAAAAGATGTACAACTTGAGAGTTGCAAGTTAAGTTTTATTTGGGGCAAAATGAGGACTTCAGCCTGGGAGGCAGCATCTCAGGTAGCTCTGAGAGACTGCTCCAAAGTGGCAATGGGGAAAGTCAATGTATAAGGTTTTGGTGAAGGAGGAGTTTAATACCATGAAGCACTCATTTTACAAAAGGTTTATTTTTTCAGTCATGAGGATCTGATGTCACCATGAAGGGATTTAGTGCTTCTCCAGATATGAGAAGATGCAAGGATTGAGATCATAAAATCTGTTACTAAAAACAGCCAACTATCTGAAGACCTGTCCCACCAGGTTCCCTGGAGCACAGAGTGCCTCGCTTGACCCTCAACTCCCTCCGGGCTTGCTGACGGTCAACAGCTGCAGCAGCATGGGGTTCAGTCTCCACAGAGGCCGATGGCAAACACCTTTGCCGTTCACTCTTTGGCAATGCTCTTGGTAAATGCCAATTTGTAATTGACAGGGGCATGGCAACCCACTCCAGTATTCTTGCCTGGAGAATCCCATGGACAAGAGGAGCCTGGTGGGCTACAGTCCATAGGATCACAAAGAGTCAGACATGACTGAAAGCGACTGAGCGCACACAAACCACAAGAAATTGCTCGAAACTATATCAGGACTAAAAAGGGCTGCTAGCACTGACTCTGCCAGATCGCGGGTCTAGGGAGACTTGAAAGTCATGTTTGGCATTTATGCCATTTGACTTTTGATTTCTGGGCATCACTTTACCATCTTTTGGGAATACTCTTGGCACTTGGCTTTTGACTTCTGGGCATCTCTTTGCCTTTTGTCTTATTTAGTGCGACTCCTGGCAGGTGAGGTTCTGGTTTGGTTTGGTGTGAGTGTGCAAATATCTGGTACAAACTTCTCGAGCTAATGTGGGAAGCACTTCCTCTAAGGTTCCACACCCCACCTGGGAACTCCTTGGGAAAAAAATTTTTAATGAGGGGTCACCCTAGCTATGATTCAATGACAAGAAAAATGGCCTATAAATATTAGCTCTTTACTGACACAGGATAGGAAAATGGACACAAGTTGCCTTATCTCCTGGGTTTTCTCCTATAAGCAACAGCCTGGGGCTGATCAAACTAAGACCCCCACTTCCCCAGAAGGACAATCCCTGCTGGGACCAACCTGCCCATCTTATCAGAGCCAATTTGAGCACTCTCTGGTCTAAATATTGGCTATAAAACTATGACCACAGAGGGGGGAGCTTGCTCAAACTCATGTCCATTGAGTCAGTGATGCCATCCAACCATCTCATCCTCTGGCATCCCCTTCTCCTCCTGCCTTCAATCTTTCCCAGCATCAGGGTCTTTTCCAATGAGGCATCAGGTGACTCTTCACATCATGTGGACAAAAAAAAGATGATTTTTGACAGTGTGGTCACAATATTCTTTAGACTCCAGAGAAAGCTTGATGAAATTATCTCTTGCTCTGAGAAAATAACTCCTCCTACGCCTTGAGACCAGAACTCTCTGGATCACTTATCTAGACCATCTAATTCCTGAAACCAAAAGAGAAGAAAAGGGAAGGAAGCCTTTCGAAAAATCTTTTATTCCAACTGTTATTCACAACTAGTGAGTTTTATATTGTGATATCTGATTCATAACTAAGTTCAGAAGACAAAGCTGTGAAATATCTTTTGAATCTATTTGTATGTCTCTTTGCCGACAAAGGTCTGTCTAGTCAAAGTTATGGTTTTTCCAGTAGTCATGTACGGATGTGAGAGTTGGGCCTAAAAGAAAGCTGAGGGCCAAAGAATTGATGCTTTGGAACTGCGGTGTTGAAGAAGACTTTTGAGAATTCCTTGGACTGCAAGGAGATCCAACCAGTCAATCCTAAGGGAAATCAGTCCTGAATATTCACTGGAAGGACTGATGCTGAAGCTGAAACTCCAATACTTTGGCCACCTGATGTGAAGAACTGACTCATTGGAAAAGACCCTGATGTTGAGAAAGATAGAAGGCAGGAGGAGAAGGGGATAACAGAGGATGAGACGGTTGGATGGCATCACCGACTCAATGGACATGAGTTTGAGCAAACTCCAGGAGTTGGTGATGGACAAGGAAGCCTGGCGTGCTGCAGTCCATAGCGTGGCAAAGAGTCAGACATGACTGAACGACTGAACTGATGTTGATAATGAGGCTGTGCCATGCAGCAGGTGGGATCTTAGCCCCCCAAGCAGGGTTCAAACCCACACTCCTGCACAGGGAGCACTGAGTCTTAACCACTGGACCCTCAGGGAAGTCCCTGAAGTCAGTAGCTTTCCTACTGCTCTCTCCCTCAGGCCTGCACTCAGATTAGCTCAGAAACAGATTCTTGCATTTGAGTCCCTGGTGGCTCAGAGGTTAAAGCATCTGCCCGCAATGCGGGAGACAGGGTTTGATCCCTGGGTTGGGAAGATCCCTTGGAGAAGGAAATGGCAACCCACTCCAGTATTCTTGTCTGGAGAATTCCATGGATTCTCTTAACTGAACAGCAACAACAATGAGCTGGTAGATAAACTATTAAGAATAATTACGCTTTAGGAATGTCTGTCTAATACAGTCGCTCCAGATTAGGGTAACTTGACTTTGTAAGGGTTGTGATCATCAACTAAAAAAGATGTGCAACTTGAGAGCTACAAGTTGAGTTTTATTTGGGGCAAAATGAGGACTGTAGCCTGGGAGACAGTACTTTCGAGAGCTCTGAGAGACTGCTCCCAAGAGGCAGTGGGGAAGCTCAATATATAAAATTTTGTTGACGGTGAAGTTCAATACAATTAAGCACTCATTTTACAAAAGAGATTCAGCTAGTAGCTGTTGTCATCATGAAGGGATTTAGTGCTTTTCAGTTATGATGAAATGCAAGCAGCTGTTGACTTTCAGCACTCCCTGAGGGAGTTCAGGTACTCTCTGCTCCAGGGAATCTGATGACACAGGTCTTTAGCTAGGTGGATATTTTCAGGAACAGATTTTATGATCCTGATCCTTGCATCTTGTCTTATCTAGAAAAGCATGAAATCCCTTTATGGTGGCATCAGCTCCTCCTGATTAGGAGGATCTTATAAGGTTCAGTTCAGTTCAGTCGCTCAATCGTGTCTGACTCTTTGCCACCCCATGAATTGCAGCACGCCAGGCCTCCCTGTCCATCACCAACTCCCGGAGTCCACCCAAACCCATGTCCGTCGAGTCGGTGATGCCATCCAGCCATCTTATCCTCTGTCGTCCCCTTCTCCTCCTGTCCCCAATCCTTCTCAGCATCAGGGTCTTGACTCTTATAAAGTAAGCACCTAATTGCATCGAATTTCCCCTGCATCAATATCTTACATATTGACCTTCCCCCACTACCTCTTTGGAGCAGTCGCTCAGCTATCTAAGCCGCTGCCTCCTGGGCACCTCATTTTGCCCCCAATAAAACCACCTGCAACTCTCAAGTTGTACATCTTTAGAGGACAAATGTATTTTTCGTGTGCTTATTAGAAAAATGTAAATTACACATGTGGCTTACGGTGGGCAGCACTGAGTTGATGGGTGACCAGAGGAAAACAACCATACACGTAAATCCTGCCAAGTTCTTTATTAGCGGCTTTCTCTCTCTCAACGGTTCCTCCCCAGAATCATCTGAGATAAAATAGTCACGTCTCCCGCCTAAAGGAGTCAGACCTCGGTAGCACGCCAGGTTCTCTGCACCCCGTGGGTTCCGCGGGGACGGCTCCCGGGGGGACGCCAGCCGCCCCCGAGAGCCTCGCAGGGGCTCCGCGGCGACCTCCCCAAGATGGCGTCGCCGAGGGGGCGGAGCTGCCCGCCACACCGCCTCCGCCCCACCCCGCGCTGGCGATTGGCTAAGACGACTCGGCGCTTAGTGGTGATTGGGCCTCCCGGAGACGCGGGCGGGGCGGGACCGGAAGGGGCCTCTGCCCGGGGCGCGCCGGCCCGGGGCTCCACGTCGGGCCCTGGGGGATGTGGAGAGCTGGCGGCATGTCGGCGGAGCTGGGGATCGGCTTCGCTCTGCGAGCAGTGAACGAGCGCGTGCAGCAGGCGGTGGCGCGGCGGCCGCGGGTGAGGAAGGGGGACACCTGCGTGGGAACGGGTCGTCACGGTGACGCAGGGGGGTCGCCTGGAGGGGCGGCACCTGCCCGCCGCCTCGGCATTGGCGCAGGCTGCGGAGCCCCCCGCCCCAAAGAAGGCTAGCGAGGGCGAAGGGGGTTCCCCAGCTCCCGGCAGGTTTTCTGCAGGCTAGCGATCCCGGGGAAATGACCCGTCTCCAGGCAGCGCGGCCGGTGTCCATCCCGCTTCGCGGTGAGGGTCAGCAGCCTGGACGGAGGGGAGAGGGGCCGGGCCTGTGCCCAGAGGCTGCAGGAGAAGACGCCCACTACAGGAGCACCCGCAGAGGCCGGGTCTGCCGGGGATCACGGGTGTGGCCGCGTCTCAGCCAGTGGATTGCTCCTAAAGGAAACTCCAGTGCCCCCGCCAGCGAAGGAGAGGGTGAATTGACCCGACCTGAGAAGCACCCAGAGCTGCTCTTGCACTTTTGAGGCAGCAGGGAACTGACATCCAATCCCAAGCAGTTTGTGGGGAGTTTTTTCCTCCCTCATTTATATTTAGTTTTCTCTTGGAATTTATTTAGACTAAAGGTCAGTACCTGCCTCCCTCAGTACAAGCTTTTAAGTTAAATGGGGTGGCGTGAGCCAGACTTGAATGGAGAGGTCAACGTTCTTTGTTCAAGCATTTATGGTGTCAGAGCTGACTGCTTGCCCGGAGACAGAAGACCTGCGTTAGTGTAGCCTTTGCTTGGCTGTTAAGTAGATGTTACCTTGAAAGAAAGTGAAGTCGCTCAGTCGTGTCTGACTCCCTACAACCCATGGACTGTAGCCTGCCAGGCTCCTCTGTCCATGGGATTTTTCCAGGCAAGAATACTGAAGTGGGTTGCCATTTCCTTCTCCAGGGGAGCTTCCCAATCCAGGAATGGAACCCCGGTCTTCTTCATTGTAGGCAGATTCTTTACCAACTGAGATATGAGGGAAGCCTCAGTTTTGCCACTGGTTCTTTATTTTTTTTTCAGTATTTATTTATTTGGCTGCATCAGGTCTTAGTTGCACCACCCAGGATCTTTGTTGTAGCATGCCCCCTTGTCTCTAGTTGTGGGTGTAATTGCCCCAAGGCATGTGGGATCTTAGTTCCCTGATCAGAGATGGAACCTCCATTGGAAGGCGTATTCTTAACCCCTGGATCACCAGGGAAGCCCCTCTGCCACTGATTCTGCCACATAAATGGCAGAGTTACCTTAAGGCTGCTTCTGAGAGGCAATATTGTAGGCAGTATTGATAATTACCCCAGAATCCTGATGAGTTTCCAAAACTGTTGACCTTGGGGTTTTAGGAGCTGGAAGTGGCCTCCCTTCTAGTCAGAGAGTGATGCCTTCTCTTAACTAAGTGATTCTTAAACCACCAACCTTGCCATGCAAGAGACTCAGCTGAAGAATTTGTTTTAGAGGAGATTCTTAGACTCCAGCCTGAGATTCAGACCCAGTGGGTTGGGAGGGGACCCAGATGATACTGATAATATTGGTCAAAGACCACACTCTTAGGAAATAACGCTTTTGTTTACCTGCCCAGCTCTCCTGACAGAAAGGTGTTCTGCTAGATTTTTTTTAAATTTATTTCTTTACATTTATTTATTTTTTGGCCATGCAGTACAGCATGTGAGATCTAAGTTCCCCGACCAGGGATCAAACCCACACCCCCTGAAAGCACAAAGTCTTAACCCCTGGACCACCAGGGTAGTCTTCTGCTCTGCTAGATATCAAGGTAGCTAACGGATTTAGATGCCATGCATATAAGAGACATTTCATCACCATTATTTGATATTGATAGCCCTGCAGTATTGGAAAAGTGGATCTTATCAAAGGCCAAGTAAAGATCTCTGCCGATCCATCCTACAGGATCCCCTACAGGACTTCTCAGGATAATAAGTCCAAAAACTAACTCATCTGGCTCTTTCCCTCTTGGCAGGAACTCCCAGCCATCCAGCCCCGGCTAGTAGCGGTCAGCAAAACCAAACCTGCAGACATGGTGATGGAGGCCTACAGTCACGGACAACGCACTTTCGGGGAGAACTATGTATGTAAGGGCCCTTTTCCTGCCCATAAACTGCCCTCGGAAGAGTCACATGTGCCAGGCTTCTGACTTACTGTTTTTTTTAACCCTGTAGGTTCAGGAACTACTTGAAAAAGCATCAAATCCTCAGGTAAGTGGAATCTGAATTCTTTGTATCTAAATCTTGACTGTTCAGTTGAAAATTAGACCCACCTTGGTAGTTGACTTTCAGAGCAGGTCAGGCTGAGGGTAGAAACACCTGCGTCCGCTGTGAGCCCCAAATATTTCTCATCTAGATTTTCTCTCTTTCTTAAGACCATCATTTTCGCCTTTTTGGCTTTTTGAAAATGGTGATTTTAGAAACTTGCTGTAACCTTGGATCCTTTTGAGATTTGAAAGCTTTGATCAGTTTCTTCTCAGTGGGCAGTATCTGAAAGAAGGGGAGAGTTGGCAGGAACAAGGAAGAGAAACAGAGGTCTTCAGTTTTTCTCTAAGTGTCTTTAAGGGCCTGACTGAAAATGCAATAGTGGTTTATCGCTTAGACCAGAAAGGTGAGAAGGGAAGCTGCGAAGTGTGAGCTGGCAAGCCCTCCACAGACTCTGAGTTAAACACAACTACCTCTTTCTCTTCAGATTCTGTCTTCGTGTCCTGAGATCAAATGGCACTTCATTGGCCACCTACAGAAACAGAACGTCAACAAATTGATGGGTAAGATAAAACTCTAAATATGAAGACACAGTTGTTTTCCATCATTGTATCACCTACAGTCCCTTCTGTGGAAGAGAGAATATTTTAGATTATCCCTAAGTCACCATTTGTGCTTTGGGGATTCTTTTGGGAAAGAAATCTTAGTTCTTGATAAAAGGGAGAACATCATGATAAGAACAAAATGAACTCACAGTTGGCTGGGTATTGTGTACTTGGAAACCTACCCTACCACATATTACGGGGGTTTTTTTTTGGCGGTTTTTGAAATAAACTAGAAGGAATTGAAGCCCATCAAATTTTTTGGCTAGCAAAGGAAACACTTTTGTCCTTTTTCCATTTTTTTTATTTGAGCTTCATTTTATTGTGTGATGAACATAATTTTCTTTTTACCGATTTTTGGCTGTGCTGGGCCTTCGTCGCTGCAGGCGGGGGCTCCTCTTCATTCTGTTGTACGTGCTTCTCACTGCAGTGGCTTCAGTAGTTGTGGCTCCTGTAACCTCGCCTCCCTCTCGTTCACAGCTGTCCCCAACCTCTCCATGCTGGAGACGGTCGATTCTGTGAAGCTGGCCGACAAAGTGAACAGTGCGTGGCAGAAAAAAGGTTCCCCCGAAAGGTTAAAGGTCATGGTCCAGATAAATACCAGTGGAGAGGAGAGTAAGTGAGCAGACCGGGATGGCAGACTTTTCCCTCGGGATATGGTGGAGCATAGGACGGATGGCAGGCCTGAACACCCGATGCAGTAGATCACAGAAGGAGCTCACGGGCCGTTAAGTAAGCTGTCGTATGTAGGGTCTCGGCGGCACAAGGACCTCTAAGCCAGTCCGCGTGTAATTCTTTATTGCTTTCTTAGTTTCTGAAGAGGCCGGCAAGGAGACCCAAGAAGGGGCTTGTGTGACTTTAATCCTGACAGTTTGTGGAGGTCACCCTCCCTCCCCAAAGAGATTGTGAATTTACATGTGTAATGCTTCTCAAGCCTTCAAAAATCAGGTTTACATTATCAGGAGAAAATCGAACAAAACTCACCGTGGGCACCAGTCGGTGAACACCTTGGCAAGGCTTGGGTTAGCGATGTAGCACAGAAATCAGAACCGGGGCCTGAAACCAGGCAGACCTGGTGTTTGAGCTCCACCACGCTCCAGCGCTGGAGCCTTGAGTGATGTACCTAACCCTTCTACCCTTCACTTTCCTTACCTGCCTGTTACAGCAGAGCGGTAGTTCCGAGGGGTTGCGAGGCTTGAATGTGGAGCTGGAGGTAAAGCTGTTGGTATAGGACCCTGGGCGTCTTACTTGTTAGCTGTTTGCTAAGAATATGTGTTTACAGACCAGTCGTTTGCTTATAGAGCTTAGGCTGAAGGAACAAGCCTGGGCCCTGGAGTCAGGCTGCCCGGACCCACGTCCCACTTCCACACTTCTGGCTCTGTGGCCTTGAGAAAGGCCCTTTCCCAGAGCTTCAGTCTCTCTTTTTAGAATGGAGAGAGTGAGAGCAGTTACTTGGAAGAGCTACTGCCTTAAATAAAAACTGTAGGAGCTTGGCCTGTGTGCCTGGTACATAAGCGTTCACTAAATTTCAACAATTAGTGTTGTATGTACGTGCACCTAGATCATACATTGCTTTATCCTGATAGGTAAACCTGAAATGGATTCCAGATCGAGTCCATTACAGCATTTATTGATCAATGGCTATCATTTGCCCTAATTAAAGATTGGAGGGTTCCTAGCATCTCCCTTTGTTAAATGAGGGAAAGACAGAATCTTTCCTCATACCTGCCTAACAAGTAATGTTTTGCCAGACTCCTCTGGTTTTTAATGAGCAAGATCAGGTAAATTTTGCCAAGTTCTAGTCAAAACTGTATGATAATATACTTCATTTTTATTTGTTTTTACAATTCCACTAATAAATTAATGAAACTGTAGAAGTACCAGATTTGGAAAAATAATTCTCTGGTTAATCTGGCATTTGGGCAATGTGGGTCTTCTTGGGGTTTTTTTGTTTTTCTTTTTAAATGTTTTGGCTCCACCACATACCCAACACACAGGATCTTAGTTCCCTGATCTGGCATATCAAACCCAGTGGCTCCCCCCGCCCCCTCTCCTCACACTGGAAGCACATAATCTTAACCACTGAACTGCCAGTAAAGTTCCAGATAATTTTTTTTTTAGATTAATTTTTTTTTTCTTTCTATTTTAAGAAAAGTGTTGTGGTATTTTGTTTTGTTTTGTTTCCCTTTTCCCTCTACTCTAGCTGTCCTCAGATGCTGAGACAGAATAAAGAGAATCCAGTTTATAGCTCTTCCCTTGAGACACTCAGGACCAGGTCAAAAGGGGAGCAACACACACAGACGCCTCAGGGTAAAGTCACCATTTCAGTCTTGAGGACAAGTTCTCCCAAGAAGTCCTCTTGCCTGAGAGTCGCCTCCTCTGTCCTAGAGAAGGGGGTTCCCCTGGCTTCCTAGAACTTCTCGGTCTTCTGTCTCTTTTGTGAAGGCAAACACGGCCTGCCCCCTGCAGAGACAGTGGCCCTGGTGGAACACATCAACGCCAAGTGCCCTAGCCTGGAGTTTGTGGGGCTGATGACCATCGGGAGCTTTGGGCACGATCTTAGTCAAGGACCGAACCCGGACTTCCAGGTACTCGGGGCCTGGGGTGGGGGCGCTGCTCACGTCCAGCGAGGGTGTCTAGGGCTGGCGGCTGCCATCAGCTCCACAGACTTTCCAGACATCTCTTGTCATTGTTACTTGATAACCCGCTTCTTAAACTCGCCTCACACAGAAAATGGGAACAGGTCCCCCGAACCCCCACAGACCCTTCTCCACTCAGTCTGAACCTGCCTAACACATGGTCTTCAGAGAAAAGGAGCTCTGGCTTCCTCTCCAGTGAGTGACAGTTTTCCTGAAAGTAGGAGAGTTCAGTACAAATCTTGTCAGTGACTTGGGGTGATTTTGACAGGCCTCGAAGCCGTGAGGAGTAAAGAAGTAGTCTCTGTCAGAGATGTTGAGGTTCAACCCCTTTCAGCCATCCTTGGAGAAGGCAGGGGCAAAATGGCGTCACACTTGTCTCTCCGTCAGGTGTTGCTGTCCCTCCGGGAGGAGCTGTGCAGGAAGCTGGGCGTCCCTCCTGACCAGGTGGAGCTGAGCATGGGCATGTCCGTGGACTTCCAGCACGCGGTGAGTGCTGTAAACCTTCCTCTGGATCTACAAGTCACACGAGGGAAGACAGAGTATACTAACATGATGCAAAAATGCTCACAGGGAGGGTTGCTCACCTGCAACCCCAGCATATGAGAAGGGCGTATGGTCTGCAGGACAGCCCTCTGTCCTGCTGCTGTGTCCCGCACGGCCGCCACCCGTCGCCCGCCCCACTAAGTGCCAGCCACCTTCCCCAGTCTCTGCAGAAGCCGAGGGAATCCTTACATACTTTGTAAACACCCCTTTGGGTCGACCACTGCCCCACAGTCCTTCAGCTGCATTGTCGTATGAGACACAGCTTCAGCATCTGCTGCATCTCGTTATTTTTTTTAACTCAGCCCCCCGGAAAAATAAAACAATAAAATAAACTCAGCCCATCGCTCCTTCTTCCCTACAGATTGAAGTGGGATCTACAAACATCCGCATCGGAAGCACCATTTTTGGAGAGCGAGATTACTCCAAGAAAGCGGCCCTGGACAAGCCCACAGCAGAGCTGAAGGCCCCGGAGGAGGTGGCCCAGGCACACTGACCCGAGGCCAGATCCAGGAAGACTCACTGTGCGCTCACCTGGGCCTCCACCTTCCACGGGCCCCAAGTCACCGCACCACCACGCCCTCCTGGGAACCTGGCGAGAGCATGCCCAGGGCAATGTGTGTGGATGGGAAGCGTCTTAGTGTCTGACACTGGAAGCTCGCTGCAGGCAGTGGCTTTGGACTAGATTTGAGGAATCCAGACGTTTCTGCAGATTAGATTCCTAGGCCATGGCCAGGAATTGAGTTCAGGCTTAAACTTTGCCCAGGAATGTGTTTCCCAAGTACTGCCTGTAGTGGCCACAGTCAGAGGGATTCCACCTCATCATCCTCTTGGATAGAAAATCCCTGTTGCCAACTCCGTACAGACCCCACAGAGCGGTCACCTCCGCCACTCGGGAGCAGCATGGCCTCTGTCCCCCACCCCCCGTTTCCATCCCACCCAGGTAACATCGGTCTCCACTCCAGATGGCAGTTTGGGTAACTCTAGGACCCACCTCGAGTTAATCCTGCACACCCATATTGTGGCCGTTGAGAGCCGTGTCACCCATCAACCACCCTGTGACCCTGAAAATTACAGGGTGACTACCATCCCCTCCAGAGACAGGACTTTGAGCTTTTCCCCAGGGCCTTGTGGTGATGAGAGTCAAAAGATATGATCCCCCCCCCCCGACCATGGTCCTCGCTGTGGTGATTTCATATCAAACACCAGTGGATCTCCAGTAGCTCCCCAGAAATTAAAGATTCCTCCAAAGCCACTTCAGGCTCACAGTTTCAACAAGACCTGGCTTTGAGGGTCCTACTCCTGGGAGTACTTTTTAGGCGCATTTATAGCTTCCCCTCCCAACTGTATTTATAAGCCAGGATTTTGCAACTCTAGATTGTCAACAGTAGCTAGCTCTTCAAAACCCAGAAAGCACAATTCTCGAGCAGTCATGACAGATGGCTGTAGTCTGGGTCGTCATTTGTTTTTTAGGTGGGTTTTTCTTATTTATTCAAACCCCAGTCTTTTAACCATATGAAAACAACTCCCATGATGCTGCTGCCAAATGCAATTTTGTAAAACAAACCATTACGATTCCTATACTGTTGCGATCAAAGCTCTGGTGTGATAATTCAGCATCTATTAAATAAAAATGTGAGTTTGAATTACACCTTCTGTGCTAATTACAAAGCAATTAAAAGATTTATTTTCTACGATCTGGTGTAGTGAGTGAGTCTAACAGGAGGGGGCATTGGACCCAACTGGAAGCCACCACGCCTGTCCTGGCATCACACAGCTTACGGAAGGGTGGGACTCAGGCCACAGTTCAGTTCAATTGTTCAATCATTCAGTCGTGTCC
The DNA here is from genome assembly GCA_007570785.1 of Antilocapra americana. Classification (NCBI taxonomy): domain Eukaryota; kingdom Metazoa; phylum Chordata; class Mammalia; order Artiodactyla; family Antilocapridae; genus Antilocapra; species Antilocapra americana. The sequence continues at coordinate 23,928,017 of ML660774.1, forward strand.
GACTCATTTCGACCCCATGGACTGCAGCACGCCAAGCTTCCCTGTCCATCACCAACTCCTGGAGCTTGCTCAAACTCATGTCCATTGAGTCAGCGATACCATCCAACCGTTTCATCCTCTGTCGTCCCCTTTTCCTCCCACCTTCAATCTTTCCCAGCATCAGGGTCTTTTCCAATGAGTCGGTTCTTCGCATCAGGTGGCCAAAGTATTGGAGCTTCAGCTTCAGCGTCAGTCTTTCCAATAAATATACAGGACTAATTTCCTTTAGGATAGACTGGTTGTATCTCCTTACAGTCCAAGGGACTCCGAAGAGTCACAGATGCAGCTAAAGCCACACTGCAGATAAAAGGAGGGATTCTGAAGTTGTAAAGGCCAGAGAGTGAAATGTTGGCATTTCAGGAATTATGAAAATAAAAAGAGGTGGCCTCTTGCTGTAAGAGACTGTTGAAGTTGCCTCTAGGTGGCAACATTGGCTAACCTGAGGGGCAACCATTGCGGTGCCACTGTCAGCAAATTACCCTGGAAGAGGCTCTCATGTAGTATCACCTTGTTTTCAATAAATTTATTTATCAGGAGAATAATTTCTAATGGAGATTATTTATTTATTCGGCTGCGTAGCATAGGGGATTTAGTTCTCTGACCAGGGATTAAATCTGGTCTGCCTGAATTAGGAGCGTGGAGTCTCAGCCACTGGACCACCAGGGAAAGTCCTACCCCTTTTTTTTAACTTCATCTGAGAGGGTACAACGAAGGGGCCGTGACCAGGGAGTGTACCCCACCCACCACACTAATGCATCCACCACCACCCCCCAGTTCTTAAAAGACTGGGTGAGGGTTCTCCAGTCACCCCTCACCCAGTCTTTTAAGTCAAAACAGAAGCCAGGGAAGACACGGTTTTCCCAAGTGATGTGGCCAACTTCAGTAGAGTCACGAGTTTCTTCCAGATACCTCATTTCTTTGCAAACTCAGCTGAGGGTTCTGAGGGTTCTATGGAAACTGGGAAAGACATGGTTGGAACAAGAGGCCCCTCAGGCTTGTGCGTGCCTGCAGATCAAGAAAAACTAGGGAGGGCATCCAGGGGGGGCCCTGGGAAGCTGACTCAAACCCAGATCACTAAAGGAAACCGAAGTCCAACAGTCCAACAGTCCCACAGGCTGGGACGTTTGGCAGAGAGAGTCAAGTTGTGACTTTGTCTCGTGTTACGCGGGCCGGGCATGAGTACTCAGATTTCCATCAAAGCCCTGACAGCGTCCACGGCAGGTTTCCTGAGTGACAGTAACACACCGTCCTGGACCACACCCACCCACGCGACCTGTCCCTGACCATGCTGTCCAGCCCCTGGGCCCTGGTGGGCCTGGTACCAGCCCCAGAAGGTCTGGACACGCAGAGATCCCCCAGTGAATCCTTCAAGGTTTTGTCTTGGGGAAGTTCCTCACGGATTCACCGCATTTCTTAGCAAAGCAACCTCTTAATATTCAAATGGTCCTCCTCCACCCCCTTTTCTAATCACTCATGGCACATAAATGACCATCCCAACATCCTCTGATTCCGCCCTCAAGGCAGCCAGTAGGGTGATTTAGGCTGCTGGGCGGCATCCCTTTATGCATGGGGCACCAAGACCCAGAGAAGCTTCTGTGTGCTCCTTCCCTGAGGTCAGAGTGGGTTGGTGGCAGGACAAGAAAGAAACTCAAGACCTTTGATTCCTGGTCCAGAGCTTGGTCACCACACCACCCTGGCCTCCTCCGCTGTCTCAGCCTTTAATATTAGTGAACAGCATATCCTTAGATTTATAAGCTTCATTTAGTTTACTTTCGTTTTGATTTCTTGGGCTGCACCGCTCAGCTGTGGGATCTGAGTTCCCCAACCAGGGATCGAACTGATGCCCTTAGCAGTGAAAGCTGCCAACCATGAGGGCCTCCCTATAAACTTCATATAAAAGAAACTTCTTACTATGGAAGAAATGGATATTTTCCAGCCTACAGCCATCGTTGAGAACTGACACGTATTAATGCAGAACAAACTTTGGAACCCCAAGCAGAGGGGATAAGAGGGAGGGAGAGGATTAAACCCAGGCTGATTGGACTCACCCTTCCCTTTCTTTTACCCTGTTTCCCTCACGTAGATGCAAACTGTGCCACAGGCTGCAGGGCTTAGAGTGTGTGTGTAGTGCCCTTTAGCCCCCATGGCCAGACAGGCGCTGAATTCTGATCCCCAAGGCTGGGCCAGGAGGAAGGAGGTCAAACAGGGCATTTGGAAAATCCAGGACATCCTTGTCCTTCAGACGAGAAGTGGCCCCAAAGCACAGAGGGGGGACGCCTCGCTCCCCTGTTCCTAGAGGGCTTCGACAAGACTGGACGTGCGGCGGTGCAATTGAGCTGATCCGCGCTGGGAGCCGTGGCTGTCTTTACCATGAAATCAGTTTGAATGCTATTACATCAGCCTCGTGACTAAGGGCGAAAGCATCCAACCATCCACGAGACAGTTTTCGCTAATCTGCCCTCCCCTCAAGCAGCACGTAGGTAGGGTCTCTCTCTTTTTTTTTCTACCCCCTTTGCCTCAGCCACACCCGGTTGCACCCAGCTTGATACCCAGTTTGGAGGTAACTCAGGCCACCTATGGCTGAGTCTCAATTTGCAAGGTGGAGTCCCTCTCCAAAAAAATCATTTCAGGGTCCCAAAAGGGACCTCAGAGTTGACACTGTCTTCTGTCAGTTCCAACACAGGGGGCTGACATGGCACACAGAGCAGACAGAGGTGGGGTGCAGGGTGACTGCGGGGGGGTACCCTTGGCACCTTTTTTTGTATTTACAAATCAATACACTGTCCAGCTCCTGAGCTTTGAGACCCCAAAGGAGCAGAAGCCACCCTCTGAGTGTGATGACTTTCTGGAAGGCTCTCTCCGCGAGCTGGCTGGCTGCGCTCCTGCCTGGAGCTCCCCAGCTTCAGAGCTAGGCTTGACCCAGCTGCCAATCTCCAAAATAAAATCAATGTGTGACCTTATTCACCAGCTGTACCGAAGAAACTAGCGCAAACTAGGGCCAACTTTGAAGCCAAAAAGGGAAGATGAGAAGTTGGGAGAGAGAGAGAGAGAAAGAACGGGGGTGGGGGAGAGAGAAAAACTTGGCTGGACATGAAAGGTGTCTTGTCTGTCTGTTCCCCATTAGGCTCGATTCTCTTGCAATCTGCAGCCTCGACATAATTCTCTTGACCAGAAACTCTCCGGAGAGATAGTGTCAGAAGGAAAAACAAACAGCATAGCATCTCGGACAGCAAAGTCACTTAAAAAGCTATCCGGGGGTGGAAGGCGGTGGGGGAGAGAAGTCAGCTCCTAGGGGAGGGTGCTCCTCACAGCAGGCAGCCCAAGTCCTCTGCCCTCCCAGCCTCTCTGATGCCTCAAAACCCACCTTGGCTGGCTTTCCCAACTGTGCACTCAACACAAACCCCACGGTGCTGGGCTTTTCACAGCCTGCAGTGCATGGAGGGGACTTCAGAAGGATTACCTGGGAAAAAAGTGGTTCCAGTTTGTCTTAACTCCGCTTCTTGTTTCTGACTGCCACCAGCAGCCAGAGGCTGAGAACTATAAGCTGGCAGCCAGCTCCCCAGGCTGCAAGGCCTGCTCCCCCAGCCCCCTTCACTCTGCCTTTGAGGAAAGCCATCAAGTGTTCCAGGCCCCACCAGTGCCTGCAGGAACCTGAGGGGGAGGTTAGGACTTTGGAGACAGGGTGCAGTTCTGCACTCAAGTTTCTGGGGCAGGCATCCTGTGAGAGGAGAGGGTATTGGAAGAAAAACTAATCAGAAGAAGAAAGTAAGAGCTTTTCCCTGCCTTTCAAACTTGTTTATTGCTAGGATATCTGATTTCAGCAGAGGAAGCCGGCACTGAAGCAAGATTTTTATTGGCCCCAAGCAAGAGGCATTCAGGGTTTGCCTTTGAATTTGTTTCCCCAAACCTGGAAGGACAGAAGCGCCCTTGCTGCTTTGATGGTGCAGCTCTGTCCTTTGGGGAACCCCGGACTCCTGTTTTCCTTAGCAACCTCTAAATGCCCCTTGGAGGATGAGGTGGGGAGCGAGGGGGCCCAGAGTGGGAGGTGGCCTTGTGGATATTTTAGAGAGGAGAGTAGAACAGGGGACAAACAATTAGAAAGTTCAAGAATTGGCTCCAGGGCTGCGCTCTCTGCCCCCCTTCCCCCGAGCAGGGACCTGGAGGAGGGAAGGTCTGGTTTGGATGAAAACTCAGTGTCTCTAGCCGACAGGCTAGGCAGGCTGCTCTGAAGGCCGGGCCTGATGGTTTCAATGTGTGCCGAAGATAAAGCCAGATCTGCAGAGGCCCTGCCCACGGCCCTCCTCAGCTGGGCTGGCGGGCTCCTGGGAGGGGGTGCCCAGCTGGGCCACAGGCTCCAGGGGCTGCAGCTGACCACCCCCCCACTCCCACCCTAGGCTCCCCACAGATACCTTCCTGCCTAGACAGCAGCTGTTTGGGGGCTGGAACCCCCGCCCACCCGATCTACCCTTGGGTACAGGCTTCCTGCCTTTCTCTGGCTTCCCAAAGGGGCATCTCCTCCCCTGGAGAAAGAGGGGGGTGCATCTCCATTTGGGGGCCTCTGGGTGAGCTCAGCCAGCTCACCTTTTACCCTTTCCTCATCCGACAGTTGGCTTTCCCTGGAATTCCCCCTCATCACCCTTCCCCCTTCAAACCACGGGTGACAGGAGGGGCCCCAAAACAGAGGGCTCTAAGTGTCTTTGCAGCCTGATCCCTCCACGGTAGGAGCTTGCTTCTAGAGGTGCCAGGATTCTGGGGTGTGCGCTGATTGTGGAGGGCAGCCCTCTGCCAGGAAAGAGCCTCTGCCCTGGTATGGCCCTCTTCCCAGTCCAGGTTGGGGGCCAGGAGGTCCACGGGAGAGCCACCTTTCCCCCCACCCCCACCCCAGGGCTCACAGCGTCTCTGTGTCTGTGTGATGGGCCCCTGCTCATCCCCCACCCCCCTAGCCCACTCCTGGAGCACTCTGCTCACCTGGGACGCCCGGGCCCACTTTGGCAGCCTCTGTGCTGTTTGGCGCTCTGAGCTGAGGCCCGGAGCCTCCCTAGGGCAAGAGGTGGGGAGCAGGGAACAGGCCTCTCACTGTGTCCACTGCGAGGAACCCAGGGCATCAAAAGGGTTTTATGGAGTGAGCTTGGGAACCAGCTCTCAGGGAGAGGAGCTGCAGGAGTAGGTGTAGAGAGACTGCACTGAGAAAGGGGAGCTCTGTGCCTGCACACACACAGGCACACGTGTGGCCACGAGGCTCACTCTAAGACTCTGACACCTGTCTGACTGGGTCCGAATCCCAATCTGCTCCCTGCCAGTCACATTCCCTTGAGCCAGAGACTAAGCTCCCATGGTGCCTCCATCCCCCAAACCTGTAAACAGGGCCTCATGGTGTTCTTGCAAGGTTTAAATGTGATAAAGCCCGTCACGTGCTCTGCACAGAGCCTGGCACATAGTTGGTGCTCATTAAGTGTCGGGGACCAGCGGTGGACCCAGCCCGGCTTGGCTTTGCAGTCTGCTGGAATCTCTGAGGAGCAATGAGGCTGAGGAAGGAGACCCTCCAGGAGGGAATTAAAGCCGTGAGAGCCCGACAGGCTCCCCTCAGGGGTCTGACACAGGGAGGGTCACAGGGGGCGTGGTAAGGCCAGGTTCCCCTTCACAAGCCAGCCCAGGACAGACACCCAAGCCTCCCCTTCCAGTTCCCCTAGCTCAAAATGAAAGCGCCAGCTGGAGATGGGTGCAAAAACAGCAAAAGCTGCCCAGAGTGAAACCAAAACTCCTCACCGTCTCACAGGAGAGGAAAGGAGAAAGGAAAGCACAGAGAGGGGGACCTCCCTGGTGGTTCAGCAGCTAGGACCCCTCACTCCCAAGGCAGGGGGACTGGGGTTCAATCACTGGTCAGGGAACCAAGATTCCACATGCCAAAGATCCCACAGACTGCAACAAAGATCTCAGATCTCATGCACTGCAGCTAAGACCCAGGGCAGCCAAATAAATACTTTAAAAAAAAAAAAAAAAGGAAGAAGAGCACAGAGAGGTAGAAAGAAGCAGAGGGAGGTGACAAGACAAACACCAAAGGGCCAATTCCAGAGCACTTCCCTGCCCAGCGCTCAGCCCCACGGTGTCCGAGAGGACAGCTGCTGCAGGGAATCGAGGTTCCACGCAAAGCCCAACTTTTCCAGCCAATTAGAAATCTAGGGAATTCCCTGGAGGTCCAGTGGTCAACACAGCCAAGGGCCCAGGGTTCAATCCCTGGTCAGGGAAGATAAAAAAAGAAAAAGAAGTCCACTCTGCCAGGCTGTGTGAGTAACAACGTTTCTCTGAGATCCCTTGTGACTGGAGGGGCTTCCCACGTGTGGTAGGTGGCGGGAAGTGACCTATGGGCAGGGGGCAGTGGCACTGGGAGAGGGGGGCAGTGACCCCAAGGATCGGGCTTGGGAAGCTAAGGAAGGCCTCTGGGAGGGGCCGCTCCAGAAAGCCCGTGGGTTTCCAACCCACCCCCAAGGCCTCTTTCCCAGGCTGCGTCTACAGAGAGCAGAGAAGTCAAAGCAGGACCAGGCCACAGCCGCCGCTGGGAGCAGGACTAGAAAGAGGCCCTGCCTTGCTTCTCTTCACAAGCTCTTCCCGCTCTCCCACCGTTTCACCATATGCATGCATTCCTCTGATAAAAATGGTTCTTTAAGTAGTGGTGAGGGCTGGAAGCAGGCTCGGCTCTAGACAAATGTTTGAGCTTTGCCTCAACCTGGGCCTCCCTGCCACAGGCTTTGAAGAGGAAGAATCACCCCCCACCCAACCCAGAGCCCCGTGGGGTGACCCCAGACACCCAGGCCAGCCTGGGTCAACCTCCACCTCCCCGCATCCTCCATCACCAGCTGTCTGCTCCTCTTCTGTTTGCCTCAGCCTCCCTGGGGTACGATGGGGGCAGACGTGCGAGCCTCCACCCTGGGCTGCAGAGACTGACCAGGGACTGACACCTGCCCACCGCAGGGCACCGGGCGGCCGCCGTGGGAGGGGTGTCCTGAGAGCAGGGCCCACCCAGCGGCTGCACGGAACGCCCCAGCACAGCACGGAGAGGCGGGTGGCCAGTGAGCCCTCCCCACCACACACACACACTCACACACACACTCTCACAGTCATACATACACACACACTCACACTCACGCACACTCATGCACACACACAGTTGTACACATACACACACTCTCACAGTCATACACACACTCACACGCTCACATACACACACACACACTCATACACCTTCACACACACACAAACACATACACTCACACACATGCACACACTCACAGTCTCACACACACTCAAACTCACACAGACATACACTCACACACACATACATTCACACACACACTCGCACACACATATACACACACACTCACACACACACAGAGTCACACACATTCTTCTGGCCAGAGCTGCTTCTCCTCCCGCTAGGCCCTGAATACTCTGACCCCTGTGGGGCTCAGGGAGGCAGTGCCAGCCTGAGACTGGGGCCCCCTTCTAGGCTGCCTCTGAGCAGAAAAGGCTGTGGATGCAGCAGCCCCTGGCTGGGGGGCTGAGGGAAGAGGATCTAAAGAACGGGACACGGGCCTCAAGGAGCCCCAGAATCAGATGGGAAGGGAGGCGTGAAGGGCACCAGGAAAGCACCCCCCCACCTTGACCTGCTGAGAGGCCCCCTGGGTCCTAAGCCACCTGGCAGATTCAGGGCAAGAAAGATGCAGTGTCCCCGAGCTCTGGGGCGCCCAGGAGCTCACAGTGGGCTCAAGGGCTGGCCAGAGAGAGGCGGGAGAAGCGGGGGGCCCCTATCCACCCTACCTCCCCCTGCTCCCCACAGGGACAGGTGTCTGTCCTGAGCCCAAGGCGCCAAGCTCCTCCCTGCCCCAAGCCTGATCACCCTCCAGGCGGCTTAGCTGTCACCTCCTTCAAGACTTGTCCTGACCCCCTCAGGGTCCTCCGCCCCCGCCCCGTGACCTCTCGAAGGTCCCCTTCCCTTCCCAGCACTCCTCACGGTCCATCAGCATTCGTGTCCATCCCGGGCTCTCCTACTGGCCCATCGACTCCATGAGGACACCAAGTTGGACTCCCCCAGCTCCAAAGAGTGATGGGCCCAACTCTTGATTTTCTCCCCAAATCTAACATTTCCTAAGCCTTCTCCAGCTTCATAAACAGGATTCCATTCCCACAGCCCAAGTCAGACACCTAGGGGAAGTTAAAAAAAGAAAACGAGGTCCACTCTGCCAGGCTGTGTGCGCTGTGCTCAGTCACTCAGTCACATCTGACTCTGTGAGACCCTATGGACCGTAGCCCACCAGGCTCCTCTGTCCATGGGATTCTCCAGGCAAGACTACTGGAGTGGGTTGCCATGCCCTCCTCCAGGGTGGGGTCCTCCTGATCCAGGGATCGAACCCAGGTCTCCTATGTCGTCTGCATTGCAGGGAGATTCTTTACCACTGGTTTGTTCTCTCTATCTGTGAGTCTGCACCTTTTCTGGTATATCCACTAGTTTGTTACATTTTTTAGATTCCACATATAAGTGTGCTATCGTACGGTATTTGTCTTTCTCAGTCTGGTTCATTTTGCTTACTGTACTTCTCTCCAAGTCCACCATGCGGTTACAAGTGGCAAAGCTTCCTTCTTTTTTATTACTGAGTAGTATTCCATTGTATATACACATCTTCTTTATATACTCATCTTTTGATGGATGCTTATGTTGCTTCCATTCCCCCATTATTCTTTATTTTCTTACCCTGTTTAATTTTGCCTCACTGATCTTATCCTCACCCACTAGATTAACATATTCATTGGTTTATTTATACACTATCTGGCTTCCTCTGCTGTAACATTACCTCCATGAAACCATGAACTTCATCTTCTGTGTACTGACTGCTGTATATTCAGTGCTCGAAACTGTCTGGCACATAGTAAATGCCCAGTAGTTGTTTAAATAATTAAAACCTCAGGAACACTTTGTTGAGCAAGTTAATTAAATGTCTCTTCTCTCCATCGGTCACTAAAACAGGCTGGAAGTCATAGAAATAAGGAAAATAAAAGCCTCTTCTGTGACCTTCCGTTCTAGTGGAAGAGTCAAATAGGTAAACAGTGAATTATAAGAGGATGAAACCGAGCAGGTTCCAATAAGAGACACAGCAGCAGGCCCTATTAACATTGACTGAGCATGTGCGTGTGCCAGGCTGGGGTGTCTTGTTTTGTTTTTAATTCACTTTTATTTATTTGGCTGCACTGGGTCTTGGTTGCAGCACGTGAGATCTTCAGCCTTCCTTGTGGCACATGGACTCTTTAGTTAACGGCATGCAAACTCTTAACTGTGGCCTATGGGATCTGGTTCCCTGACCAAGGCTTGAACCTGGGTCTCCTGCATTGGGAGTGCAGAGTCTTAGCCACTGGACCACCAGGGAAGTCCCTGGGCTGTTTTCTGACTCCAGTCAACTCTCCAATTCTCCAACCCCTAGTGGGAGTCCTGGAATTTCATTGAACTTTGACTACTTTACACAGACCATACAAGCTAAGGGCTCTGTTCCCTAAGACCGCCTCTACTTCAGATGTCCTGGGTCGCCCATACTACTGACTGACTGACTATAAATCAGAGATTCCCATGACCCCATCTTCGAGTTCGATAGTTTGCTAGAACAGCTCATGGAACTCAAGAAAACACTTTATTCACATTTGCTGGTCTATTATAAAGGATACCACTCACAAGTATACCCATGACTGATTCATGTTGATATATGCCAGAAACCAACATAATATTATAGAGCAATTATCCTTCAATTAAAAATAAATAAATTTAATTATATATAATAAAGGATACAACTCATCGCTTCCACTTCCAGCCAAGTGGAAGCAATTCATAGGGCAGGGTGTGGGCAGGGGTGTGGGGCATGGAGCTTCCGTGCCCATTCTGGGTGGGCACCCTCCCTCCCACTACCGTGACTGTTCACCAACCCAGAAGCTCTCTGAATGTTACTGTTCAAAGACATCTTATAAAGTTCAATGTTCAGGCCCCCCCATCCCATTCCCAGAGGCCAGTGGGTGGGGCTGAGACTGTCAACCCTGGGATCACTTAGTCTTTCAGGTGACCAGCCCCCATCCTGAGGCTAAGAGTACAACCATCATTAGCATAAACTCAGTTGTGCCCAGATGAATAACAGAAGATACTCCTGTCCCATAGGAAATGCCAAGGGTTTTAGGAGCTGGGGGTCAGGAATGGGTGGGGATGAAGACCAATTACAGTACGTCCCTGGTGGTCCAGTGGTTACGAACCCACCTGCCAATGCAGGGGACATGGGTTCCATGGCTGGTCTGGGAAGATCCCACATGCCATGCAGCAACAGCGCCCATGAGCCTCAACTACTGAGCCCACACTCTAGAGCCTGTGCTCTGCACCAAGAGAAGCCACTGCAATGAGAAGCCAGTGCCGCAGAACTAGAGAATAGACCCCTGCACCTGGAGAAAGCCCACACTCAGCAACAAAGACCCAGCACAGCCAAGGAAATAAAATTCATTTATTAATTTTTTTAAAAGACCAATTCTATTTGCATAGTATATCACACAAGTAACTTTGACAAGTAACTGACATCATCAACACAGCCCTCTGAAGTAAATATTTTTTTCACCCCATTGCACACATGACAAAACTGAGGCCAAGGCAGATTAAGCGAGTTGCCCAAAGTCACAAGATCAATAAAATGGAGAGCCTGGGATTTGCATCCAGCTTCAGAGTCTCATGCTCTTAAGCATGACAGCCATAGTGCAGAAAGTCATCCATCATTTCACTTAAAGGGTGAGTCAGATTTTTGTGGAGACAGAGATTATGAGGTCCTCCTGAGTGAGGGTCTAAAGTATACACAGGTACCTCCTAGGGGGCGATGTCCAATCTCTGAAGGAAAGTCCTTAGAGGTCCAAATACTTATCTGGGTAGCTTCCCACAGTTCCTATACATTCCTTCTGGTTGAGGCATGAACACTCTGCCATGAACCCTCAGCGTCGCAGTTCCAACAGAACAGGGAGCTTAGCAGAGTCCCCACAGGGAAGTTCAGGACAGGGAAGCCAGGATGGAGCTCAGAGGACCACCCCAGAGAGCCGCCCTGGGGAGGTGGAATAAGGGGATGGCGTCCACAGGCTCTGAGCCTCCATGTCTTTCTAAACTAATGGAGCCCTGGGGAAAAGTCATGCTGGCATTATCGATCCAATTATGGGCCATGACCTTTTCCACTGTTATCCCAGGTCTGTGTTAGGATCCTGCCTCTGGCATGAGAAGGCACAGAGGGAACTGGAAAAACTAACAATTAAATTCAAACATCCCAGGTGGAGCCTCTGACAGCTGGAAGAAGAGACCAGGACCTGGAACTGGGAGGTGCTGGATATTGTGAGCTCTGATTCTATATGTGTTTACAATCTCTCATAGTCTTTATTTTATTTATTTTTTAATTTATATATTTTTATCTTTTGGATGGGCTGCAAGGCATGTGGGATCTTGGTTCCCTGATCAGGGATCAAACCCAAGTCCCCCTGCATGGGCAACTCAGAGTCTCAACCACTGGACCACCAGGGAAGTCTCTCTCATAGTCTTTAGAGACTATTCTCTTCTAGCCGAGGTATAGAGCTCCTTGGGAAAGTTTCTGCCTCCCTTGACTCTGCTAGAAGAATAAGGACTGAGGGTCCCCGTTCCAACCACTAGCTATGGTTTCGGGGTAAAGGTTCAGCTCAGAGAGGGCCTGAAAATCAAAATGAGACAATCTCAAGCAGAAGTGAGGGGATTTCTTGGGGTGATTACTGAAAGCGCTCTCCTACCACAGAAATTATAAAGCTCAGTGGTTAAAACTGGACTCTGGGACTTCCCTGGTGGTCCAGTGGTTAAGAATCCACCTGCCAATGCAGGGAGCATGGATTCAATCCCTGGTCTGGGAAGATTCCACATGCTATGGAGCAACTAAACCCCTGTGCCACAACTACTGAGCCCATGCTCTCAGCCTTGGAAACGTAACTACTGAAGCGCCGAAAGCCTGTGCTCCACAGCAAGAGAAGCCACCGCAGTGAGAAGCCCAAGCATCGCAACTACGGAGCGGTCCCCACCTGTCGCGACTAGAGGAAAGCCCACGCGGCAATGAAGACCCAGCACAGCCAAAATAAATGGATAAATACGCTTATATTTTCAAATCCTGATTTCCATCACTTCCAGGCTGTGTATCCTTGGGCAAGTTTACTATTCAGGGTACCTCTTCCCCTTTTGTCCATTGAAACAGCCATCCTCACCCTGGTATGAGGACAAAATGAGCTAATTCTTGCAAAATGTAGTCATAAGTGCCCGGCACGAAACAAGCCCTCAGTAAACGCTGGCTGCCCTGTGCTAGCTCTGGTCTGCTCTGGGCTTGGAGGAAAGGGACATGGATCATGACCCCCATCTTCCACTCTCAGCTGCACCCAGTGGAGGGTCTGGTCAGTCGTGGGAGAAGGGCCCCCCAGCCACTGCCTGACGAAGGGGAATGGATCAGCATTGCGGCTGGAGGCAAGAGAGAGGCTAGTCAGCAGCTAGCACCCAGCAAAGGCAAACTTTGTCTTTTTTTTTTTTTGGACATTTTTTCCTCTGTTTGTTTATTTGGTTGAGTCGGGTCTTCGTGGCAACACACAGAATCTTTGTGGCGCCTCAAGGACTCTCTATTTGCAGCACTCAGACTTCGTTGCTCCGAAGCACAGCACGTTGGAGCCTAGTTCCCCTACCAGGGATCAAGCCAGGAAGTCCCAAGGAAAGCTTCTTTAGAGAGGGCTTAGAGGGTGTGAGCCCCAGGACACTTAAGGGGACAACAATGGTCTAGTAAGTTTGGGTGAGTTACATTTCTGCCCTAGATTGGACTAAAATTTTTGGCCAGCGCCCCCCCCCATTTTGTTTCAGACAGGATTAATTTAGCCTCCTCCCTGAATCACGCTACCTTATCCCTAGTTCAATGAAGAGGTTATCCCACACGATCAGGACCCAGCTTCCTAGCCAGATGTCATGAGGGTGGGAATTCAGCTTGAGTCATCTTTCTATCCCAAACAAACTTCAACACATGCAGGCAACTCATTCATTCCAGCCTGTATCTCTGAGAACAGATAACCAGGAAAGTTTTTCATGGGGAAAGTTTTGAGTGGCCCAGAGAAAAGAGCATGCAAAAAAAAAGAAGCAGAGGATAAGTCCCCAACTTCTTTACCGATCATCCATCACCTCTGGATGGGAAGAGAGATCAAAAGGGGACAGCACAGCGTTTTGCAAATGTTTCCACCACGCACCTCATTCCCACCTGTGAGGAATCACTGCCTCATTAAATGTCATTTGGCCTCGATTCAGCCTCAGAGAGCGGCTGTTGCAGTGGAATTCCTTTCCGGACTTAGAGTGTCTCCACTGAGCAAAAAAAAAAAAAAAAAATGACAGGAGAACTGTGTGACCCAGGACCGAGGCCTGCCCTGCTCTTCTCTGAGAAGTTCCCTGGCCTGGGAACAGGCAGGCCGGGTGGCAGACCTGTCTGTGGGCCGTGGCTCTGTGACGACCCTTCCTAGGAATGCAGGCCTGGCCTCTGCGCCCGCCCTGAGGAGGGCTCCTGCTGGGGGGAGGGGGGCCGTCCCCTTCTCCCTTCCTCCATTTGCAATCACTATTTATTTATCTTTGGAAGTTGAAGGAACCAGAGCCTGCAACTGGGAGAGGCTTGTGGAGCCAGAAGAAGCCCGTGTCTGGGCTCAGCATCTGCCGCCCACACAAGGGAAAGAAACCCTTCCCAGGAAAGGGGGTGGGCGGGGGAACCCCGCTGAAAGGCCACCGAGCTGGGAAAGGTGCCACACACACCCGCATCACGGAAGAAGGCAGTTGCCATCAGAGGGACCATTTTGGTGGCCCAACGGAGGAGGGGGGAAGGGGGCTCGCCTCAGGGGTCCCCCAACCTCTGGCTTCCTGAGTCCCCAGAGCAAAGATGCTACTAAGTAGCAGAAAAGGCCGCCTTCCTGAGGAAACTGAGGAAGTAGGCACACTGGGCCACACTTTACTCTGTCCTCAGTCCCCAGCGGGTTCCTAGCCTGCATTACAGCCCATCTAAGACCCACTGAGCGTTTTCATCCTCACCCGAGTGGCCCCTGCCCACCCAGTCATTCTCAGGCCACAACTTGCAGTCACAAACCAGGGTGCAGGAGGGCCCCTTTGGACTTCGGAGATTTGACACCCCAGGATGTTAGGGACTGTGTCCTTAGTCAGAGCTGCCCAGACGGGGCCCTCCTGACTCATTGACTGCTCGTCCCACAGCCAGTGGGAATCCCTGCTTTTGCCTTCTCAGTTCTGCTCATTCCCACCCACCAACCCACCCTCACACACACACACACACACGTGCACACACAGGGATGTGGAAAAGGTAGGTCCCTAGATCTGACCTGCCTCGGCCTTTGACCCCTCCTGGGCCTAGAGACATGCAACCCCCGATGGGCGAGGTCACCCGGAGGGTCCGAGGTCTCGGGCTCCTCGATACCCTGCACTGCCTGGAGCAGGGCTGCCAGAGCGAGCGCCGTGCTTCCAGCCTAGCCCATCAGGTCAGGGGTCAGGGGAAGCCGAGCCTCAGCAACCCCGGAGCGGGGGACAAAGTTCACTCCCACCCAGGGACACCTCTGGTCAAGCCCGCGGGTCGATGAAAGCCCCAGAAGCATGGGGTGGAGGCTGGACAGGCAACAGTGAGGCGGATTTCGTGGGAAGTGCTAGCGGTTGGCTGGGGCTGTGGAAAGGAAGACTCTCGGCTCGGGGGAGAGGGGCGGCCGGGAGACGTCCAGGGTCAGGGCGGGCGCGGGGGACGCGCGGGGCCTCCCGCCGGCGGGCGGGCTGCGACTCGGAGGAGGGCAGCGGCCTGGCCGCGCGTCGGGAGGCGCTAGGGCCTCGCGGACGGACGAGCTGGCGAGGGGAGGGCGCCCTCTCGGGAGGGCGGGCGGGGGCCGGAGGCGGCGGCAGCGGCGCCGCGCCGAGCTGCCTCCATCCATGGCACGGAGCGGCGGCGGCGGCGGCGGCGGCGGCGGCAGGAGCCCGGCGCAATCCGCTAGGTCCCAGCCCCGCGCAGAGCGAGCAGGCGACGTGGAGGGGCCCTGCCTCACCCGGCCCGGGCGCACGGCACAGAGAGTCGGGCCGCGCCGCCGGGGGCCGCCCGCGCAGCGTTGACAGCCGCGCCCGCGTCCTCCCCACCGGGGCGCTCGCCGGACATGCCCCCGGGGCGCGGCGGCGGGGACCCCGGGGCTCGCCTCCGCCCAGGGCCCCCCGCCCCGCCCTCGGGCGCCCCGGGCCCCTGCTGAGCACGCCTCCCGCCCGCCCGGATCCCTCCGGCCGGCGCGCAGACGGGCCCTGGCGCTGTGGGCCCCCGCGGGGCGATGGGCTGATGAGCGCCGCGGGACGCAGGATGCGGGGGGCGCCCGCGCGCCTGCTGCTGCCTCTGCTGCTGCCGTGGCTGCTACTTTTGACGCCCGAGACTCGGGGCGCGCCCGGCTGCCCGGTCCCCATCCGCAGCTGCAAGTGCTCGGGGGAGCGGCCCAAGGGGCTCAGCAGCGGCGCCCCCAACCCAGCGCGCAGGAGGGTGGTGTGCGGCGGCGGGGACCTCCCGGAGCCTCCCGATCCCGGCCTTCTGCCAAACAGCACCGTTACCCTGTGAGTACCCTACTCGGGCCGGCCGGGCCCCAGTCCCGACGAGAGCACGACAGGAGACCAGACGGGAGGGTTGGGGAGTGGACGATGCCACCACTAAGGAGACTTCAGGCCTGAGACCAGAAGCCCAGAAGGGAGGCTTGGGAGAAGCAAGGGAAAGATTAGGGCTCCAGGCGTGGAAAGAAGGAGGAAGGAGCATTGGGGGCGGATGCGCCCCAAAGAGAGGCACCGCGGGGCGCCCACTCACCTGCACAGGTGAAGGGGAACGCGCTCTGGAGGGAAGCTCAGACCCCTTGGCTTTCTAGCCGGGGCTGGTGTTGCGGACTTCGGGGACCTGAAATGGGTGGGATGGGAGGAAGGCTCAGCGGAGATCGACGCCCGCGGCCCAGTAGGTGCCTGTGGCCGTCGCCGCCGCGGACGCGTCCCTGGCCGCACTGGGGGAGTTTCTCGGATTCACCCCGCGGGCCTGGATCCTCCGGATGGGGGCGCCCTGTCCGACCCCGGAGCCTGCCAGCCCGGCTTGCAGCCCGTCTCTCTACCTCAGGCAGGAGGGTGGGTTCGGAAAAATGTCTATCCTTGGGGTGCGGGCGTTTCTGATGTGAACGAGACCCTCTCGGCGTCCCAATTCCTCTTGGGCCCCTGTCCCGCAGCGCGCATCTGTGAATTGACCTGTGCTCCTAGTACTGCATCCCTTCCTCCTCCCTCCCTCCTCGGATGTGAAGACGAACTTTGGCCGTTTCTTGATTGACTTCGCGCAAAGATTGCAGAGAAAGAAACCTGGCGGAGGGAAAGGAGGCTGCTTCCCAACCTCCCTCCGTCATCCCGTTTCCCTTCTCAGCCCGGGCCTTATTAAGCCCTCATTGGCAACCGGCTCTGCCCGCTGCGCCACAACCCGATCCCCAGCCTCCCCGATGGGGGTCCGAGATCCGACAGCCCGCAGGAGAATTAGCGACCGCTCCCCACTGCAGCGATTTCCTGCGCGGACCACGTGCTCGGAGCTCCACGCACGCCGTGGAGTGGGGGCTCCGGCCCTGGCGGCGGCCCCTTCCTGTCTTGTCCTAGACCCAGCCTCCAAGCCGCTTCCCCTTCCCTGTCCTCCTGACCCCGGTGGCGACCGTTTCCCCACCGCCCCTTGCCCCGGAGTTGGAGCTGGCTCAGGGTCTATCCGATTGTGTCCAGAACAATACAGTAACGCCTCTGGTTGGGTGAGTTCAGAGGCTGTGCGCTTCCTGACAGGACACGACTGGTCAGCCTCTGACGTTGGCCGCCTGGCTTGCATTCTCCCCAGCCTGGGGTGGGTGTGTGCCTGTGTGTGTTAGCGGGGTGGAAGCCTTGTCTCTCTGCTCTCGACCAGGTTCCTGCCACTCAGGGGATGGAGCCATGGCCTGGGAAGACAGCTGTAGCAGTTGATTCCCGTCCCCCTGAGAGTCCACTGGTGTGGAAGTGTCCAGACAGGCCTGGGCATTCCCCAGCCCACTCAGTTCTGGAGGAGAAAAATGCTTGCTGTGTGGAATGGTTGAGCCAGTGTGCCTGTGTGAGTCCCTGCTGGGCGATGAGAATCGAGCTCTGAGAGGAGGGTGTCTGTGTGTGTGCCCTGGATCTTTCAGCTCTGCTCACACACATGTGCTGAGATTAGGGCATCCTAACGTACTGATGGCAGAAAGAAGGGGAAACACATTAAAGGTGGTTTTGCAGTACATCTTAGAATGATTTGGCAACTAATGCTTTCCATCCACGACTAATTCCCATGGACACCACTCCAAGGAGACAGAGTGGGGTGAGAAGATACATTCTCAGCAAGAGAGATGCTGGGTGAAAAGATCTGGGGACAGGGTGGCAGTCAACAGGACCCCTAGCTCACCTTCCCATCCCTAATCATCCCCAGAGGAAGGGACGCCCCCCCCCTTTTGTCCCAGGCCACTGACCTACATGGCTTAAGCTCTTTTCCAAAGAACAGCCCGCCACCCCTCAGCCACCCATCTCCGCAGGGACAACGGACTGGGCAGGTCAAGCTGGAGCAGCCCCTGAGAACCTGCTGGCCCATCAGCCCGCCCTGGGGTGAGACTGGGACCAGCCACAGACATTTGCTTCAGAGACCACCCCACAGACTCCACCTAATCTGGATCCAGACTGCAACCCGTCCCCCAAGCTGGCTTCTAAAGGAAAAGAGCCCACATTCTCCTTCAGCAGAAGCTGGGCACAGATTCTATTCTGGGGGCTTAGTCCCTCCAGTAAACCCATCCCTAGCCAGCATGCATCTCGAGAGAAGAAGGGCTTGGAAAGGGCTTTGGCCATTCCGGTCTGGCAGCAAAGGGAGGCAGAGAGCACGGAAACCTTCACACCCTCCCAAACGCCTCCCTCAAGTTTTTCCTTTCCCCTCTCTGCCCGTGACCTAGGGGCATTATAGCTTTCCCCTCTACCCTCCCCTGCTTTCCTCCAGAATGGGCCACCAGCTCTCAGTCCCCTCCATGTACCACCCTGCGGGTGGGTGGGTCCTGGGCAGGCAGGGGGAAAGTCAGGCCTCCACCTTGGGAAGCCTGGCAGGCTCTCCAGGCAGAGAAAGTGCTAGATAAGGTGTCCGTCTGCAGCCAACCTCCAGGCTGCTCAGGGGCAACCCTGTCAACAGAGCTGCTCACCTCAGGGAAAACCCTTCTGCCCCCACCCTGTTATCTGCAGTCCTGCCTTCTGTTTTGCAGGCCCCTCTTTCCACCCTTGGCTTTTTTTTTTTTTTTCCTCTAATGGATTTTCAGTCGCAGTTTTCCAGGAAAGTAGAACTCTTGGCTTTCTTCCTGATCCATCTGCCCACCCCACCCCCTAGTCTCACAGCTGGTCCAGGGGGCAGCTGTGGGCATGTCCCCGCCACACCCCCCACCCCGCCCCACCAGCCCAGAGCAGGAGCCTCTATGGGCCTCCCTTGAGGGGCAAGTTCTCTTGGCAGGGGAGCGGCTTATCACAGGCAAGGGATGGAGACACAGACCATGGTGAGCCCCCTATTCACCCCTGGGCAGCAGCTGATGGGCCTGCCCTCTGATTCTGGGCTCTGGGAGTTACAAAGATGGGGAGAGTGGAAAGAGGATATTCAGGGATTCCACGAAGAGACTGATAGTGGCTAACTCTAGAAGGAAATCTCCCATGAGAACCTCCCAGGACCTCTGAGCAGGCCCTCAGAGGATACCAGGCAGGGTAATAAATTTCTGGGCCCCCTGGGCCGAAAAGGGCCTTAGAGACCAGCAGGTCCAGCCCCTACATGGACATCTGACAGCTGAACAAACTGAGGCCAGATGGGGTAAAGGCCGCATCTTGCCCAGAGCTGCACAGCTTAGCTGGCTGATGCCAGCATCAGGAGTAGCCGGTGGGGTTCCCCTCGTGTTCCCTTCAGGTGAGAGAGTCAGTGTTCACCTGGCTGGACTTGGGAGCCAGTGGACACACAGGCTGATACAGAAAACCCGGTTCCTTCCCAGCAGGACCCAGGCCCCTTTGACCTGGAACATTCCAAGGCTGGGTGGGCATGGGGGGCGGGCATGGGACAGTGGACGAACCCTCATCCACTCAGTCTAGGGGGCTGCCCACCACATAGCCTGCCCCACAGAAGAGAGGGAGCTCTGGCCCTGCAGATGTGCCTGGCGGTGGCCAGGGCCCTTTGCTGTGAGTTTGGTAGTCTTCAGAGCACCATGGGGGAGGGAGGGCCCTTCCCAGCCCTCCCTCCACCCCCACCCCCATGTGCCCTCCCTTCAGCTCCCCTCGCCCCAGCCATGGGGTCCAATTAGGGGGAGCTGGGGGCAAAGTGTGCCAACGGCCTACAAGAAGCCCCAAGGAGCCCCGAGGGGAGGGGAGAGATGCTGGCTGGAGGGGCGGGCCCATGGGGCCTCCCCACCCCCTTCCCTTCCACCCTCTTTTCCCCCATATGGTTCTCATAAGGTCTGGGCTCAGAGACAGCAGCCAGAGGAAGTGGCTGTGTACAGAGAGCTTTTGTGCGGGAGAGGAGGGGGAGGGGAAGGGAGCAAAGAGAAAGGAGGGAAGGAAGGAAAGGAGGGAAGAGGCCTGAGACTCCAGCACACTCTCCCCTAGACGGTGCGGGGGTCTTGGCCACAGCACCCTCAGAAGGGCTCTGGGACCCCCCCTCCGACTTTTCTGAAGTGAGGGGCCCAGAAGAAATCCACACGCCTCCCTGACTCTCCCCAGACCACCTCCCGGAGTTGCTGGAGGCCACCAGAGCCCAGGTTCCAGGACTGATCAGCCCTTCCTGGAGGTGTTAGAAACCCATAGAGGCAAGGCCCAGGGTCTCATCTCAGAAGTGCTAGGCAGAGAGCAGAGCCCGCCGTGCTTCGTTGGTTGAATCCTTCTTGCACCCGAAGCAGTGGACCTAAAATTTAACCCCCATTCATCCCGAGTTGGGCCAGGACCCAGAATGGGTTATTTACAGAATTATGCAGAACCCATGCAAGAACCCAGCCACTCGTGACCCCGCAAGGAAGTCTGTTTTTGCTGCTAGGGCTCACCTGTCAGGGCTGGGCTTTTGGTGGGGCAGGGGGAGGTGAGCTGGGAGGCAATCCTTAGTCCTGGTGAGTCTGAGAATTTCCCCCAAAGGCACAGGCAAACCAGTGTAATCTGAACCTCACCATAAATTGACCCTTAAATTTGGGGTCATGTTTTTAAAGGGAGCGAGTGTTCCTAAGTTTATGCCACATGGGAGTCATTGGGGTAAGAACTCTTTGCTGAAGGAGAAAAACTTTCAGCTACCTCTGAGTTGATCTCCATGCTTCCATTCCAGCGAGCATTTCATCCCCAAAGCCCAGAGAGGGGAGGTGAGTTCCCCAAGGCCACACAGCCTGGACTGAGACCTTCCTCATTCCCCTATCCCCCTCCCACGGAGGTAGAGCCTTGGCCTCCAATGGCCCAGACAGAGAGCAGGGGAGGGGAGGGGAGGGAAATGGCCCTGGGCTGGGGAACCGGAGGAAAATCCGGTTGACTGTGAAGACAGGGCTGTTCAGAGGGGCTGTTTATTTTCATTCCCCAGCCCAGCCGCTCTGTTCTATTTAGAGCTCAGACACTGACAGGACAAAGCTGCCTCCTCCCCTTCCTCCCTCCTCCTCCTCCTCCTCCTCCAGGGGGCCCTCATCCTTCCCAAACTCCAGAACATTCCTTTGCTTTTAGGACTGGGTAATGGGGGTGGGGGAGCAGAGACACTGCAGAGTGTAGCTAATGCCCGGCAGCCTCCCAGGACCCCGCTTTCCCAGCCCTGGGAGTGGGGAGAGACCGGCTGGGGGAGACAGGGGTGTGGAAGATGGATGGGGCCAGGTGAGGGGCAGGGGACAGTCTGTCAAGGAGGAGCAGGGAACCGGCTGGAGGGAGCAGCCTGGGAGGGAGTTCCAGCCTGAGCTCGAGGGCCCAGACGTCTCCCAGCTGGAAAGCAAAGGGGAGGTCGAGAGCCCCCACCTCCCGCTTCTCTCCCTCCCGCTCCGCCCCCTGCCCCCAGAGTGCTTTGCCTGCTGGGAGCTGTGTGTTGGAGCAGAAACTCTAGACTTCGGGAGACTCGGGGTGGGAAAAGCCATCACATTGAGGAGTGGGCGTTTCCAGTCCAGACCCTTCTTTTCCTAAGAAAGCACCCCGATTGCGGCTGACCTGCCCAAGGTCACCCAACTCCCAGCCAGATCCCTTGACTCCAGCTCCTGGTCACCCCTCTGTTCCCACACTGACCAATCCAGAGCCATCCTCCCTAGGGACCGGGCAGAGAAATAACCAATCAGTGAGCCAGGAAGCGGGGCGCCCATCCACGCTGATACGTGTGTGCTTAGGGGACCGCTGTGCAACATCACTGCACAGAGGACCTGGTGGGGAAGTGGAGGCAAAGAGGAAACTGCCTTCTGATGGGAAAACTGGGTTCATGGACCACCCCCACTTCCCCTGGAGCTTTGCCCCACCAGACACCCACCCACCCACCCAGTTCGCCAGTTGCGAGTGCTGTGTGTCTGGCCTCCCGTGCCAGGAGGCCATGGAGAGCTGGTCTCTTCCCTCAGGGGCCTTGCAGCTTCACAGTGGAGGCTGGATACAGGCTCAAAAAGCAGGATGGAAGTGGAGCCTCCAAGTTCTCAAGGAGAATCTCTGGAGTGGAAGGATTCAAGGACTAATTTATACTTAGGTGTAAAAGACTGATAACAGATCTTTTCAGGTTTATTTGTACTTTTAAAGAAACCCATTTTCTTTGCCTAAAAGTTTGAGTTCCCAGTGGTGAGATTTTAGGCCGTGTCTGCAGGAAGTGTGATTGGGAGTAAGTTCCCAGCTTCCTGAAACCAGCTGGACACAGCTACACAAATAGTCCACCCTATCTGACACATCTTCTTCCACCTTCCCTGAGTGGGAAATGGTGGACACTAGGTCTCATTTGTGTTTGCAGTGCTTGTGTGTTCCCCAGGGCCCAGCACATAGTAGGTGTTCATGTAGGATTGAATAATGAGTGAGTGGATGCCCCGGGGTGAATGTTTACAGCAGATTCAATTCCAGTGCTGGGGGCTCCCACATCCCCATCAAGACATATCAACTACCCACCATGAACACTTGTAGGTTCACCTTTTCCATCCCAGGCCCAGTTTCTTGGTTTCTGCCTGCTGATCACCAAAATGCAGTGCCCTTGCAGAGAGAGAGGGCAAGTTGAAAAGAGGACCACAGGAAGGCCCCGTGTGGAGGAGCCATTGCAAAACAATGTTCCCTCTTGACCTTGACCTCAGGCCCTGCCTGGACAGCTCAGCTTCAAGGCTGAGGTCAGAGGCTGTCTCAGGACATGGCCCTCTAAAGCCTGGGGAGAAGAGGCCCCACCTGGGTGTCCTCCTAACCAGTAGGTGTTCAGGGCTGACCGGACAGTCTTCCAGCCAAGGAAAGGATGGCAGGAGGGCTGGGAATGCTGTGTGTCCTCTCCAGCATTTCTGTGCCCTGCAGTCAGGCTCAGCAGACACGGGCACAGCCCTTAGGCTAAGGTGTGTGTCAGAGCCGGCCGTGGACCAGAGGCGGTCTCACATTTGGAGGCCCCATTGTCCCATCAGTCATGCTAAACTGCATCCACATCCTTCATGAAACTGAACAATGATTGCTAATTGGCAATAATTCGACTTTTGGTAGTTCTGTAGTTAAATCTTCATTAATTTACATTTGCAGCATTTATATTCAGTAGAGATTTTTTTTTTTTAGGTTTCAGATGCCCTGTGGGCCTGGAACTGCTCCAAGGCCCTGGGTACTGTGCCCACAGGAGAGGGGTTAGGGAGTGGGAGACCGGTCTCACATTGGTGGTTATGAGCCTGGGGCCCTTCTCATGTCAGCAAGCAGACCACCCTGCTCCCCGCACCAACGGTCTCCCAAAGACACGGCCAAGGTGCCAGGAGCAGGTGTTGGCGACAGGGCCCTCCCAGCCCAGAGGACCCTGGCAGCGGCCTGCATTCCAGGCTCAGGATTCCTGGAGAGCGTGGGGCCCTGGCATGTGTGTGTGCTGGGTCGGGTGGGGGCTGGGAGGGTGACATGTGTGATTCTTTCTGCACGTGTGAGACGCCTTCGGTGCAGGCATGTGCTGGCCCCACGCCCCACGGAGCGGGGGCCCACGGGACCCCTACGGGGTCATCTTGGACGTCAGGATCTGGCGAGTTCTTGCGGCTGCCCGGAGGCCACAGGGCCCCAGCCGACGCCAGCCACTCACTCCTGTGGCCTCCAGCCTCGTTAGCAGTAACGCTGTTTGCTCCTCTTCCCTAAAATAGGACCCGAGTGCAGAGAGAGTTCTGGAATGGATGCTGTGTGTCCCCTCTCCTTGGCCAGGTTTCAGATTCTAGGGTAGAGAACAGGGGTCTCCAGGGACTGGCCCCCCTTCCTGTGAAAATGTGACCCTGAGAGGTAATCGGTGGTGCGGGGGGCACGGGGGAGGGAGGAAGAAGTTGAGGATGCTGGGCTGGGCCAGCCAGAGAGGCAAGTGGCGTGACTGGTAAGAAAACCCACCTGGTGGGCACCCTATGCTGGGGCTAGGGAGGCTGATGATTGATGCTGAGGCTGTTGGGAGAGCAGGGTGGCTGAGGGTATTAGGAAGAAGGGATGGAGACTGCACTGTGTCTGCGACTCTGGACAGAGCGTGGGGCCGCCCTGCCTGTTTGCCTCCCATGGGAGCCGGATATGGTGGGAACATTTTGCTTCCTAGTGGATGAGGCTGTGTGTGTGTGTGTGTGTGTGTGTGTGTGTGTGTGTGTGTGTGTGTGTGTGTGTGTGTGTGTGTGTTTGTGTGTGTTTCGTTTACCCCCAAGAGCAGCCTTGTGACTGCCAGCTTCCTCCCTCCCCCAAACGCGGTCCCAAATTCCTGGCCAGACACACAAGGGGCACCTCCAGAGAACTGAACCCTCAAGCACCATTATTTCAGTCCCCACACTCTGGGACGGAAATAAAATCTCCTTGGCCCGATCTAGGTTGTTAAGACTAAAAGATCCAGTTCTGGGTACTTGGGGGCTAAACCATAACGGTATCAGTGACATCTTTCCAAGAACTGGGGATATGGCAAGAGGAGGTCTGTTGGAGGGGGAAGATGCAGTGATTTTGGCCTGGGGTCCCCACTTCTGTGAGTGGCTTAGAGGCTAGAGGATCGGGAGAGCATGTTCTTGAACACAAGAGAACAAAAAAAATCTCATTTCAAGACTCTCCGGGCTGGGAGTTTGCACTGGGCTGGCCAAGCCAGCTGCATGGGCTGCAGCCGACCCCACTCCCACACCGCTGTGCCCTCTCCTCCCCGGCCCACGGAGGCCGCTGCAGAGGGGACAGGAGCCAGGAGGGAGCTCCTCTGGACCAGAGGCTCAGCGTCACCTGCCTCGGTCGCTGGGCCCCATCCTTTGCTCCACTCCGGGGCCACATTCACACAGACACACGCGCACACACAGACACACACACACACAAGCACACAGCACCCCGGCTGCCTCAGGATCTCTCTGGCAGCCCGGACTTCCTCGTGGTGGAGCTGGGGCGGGGAGGGGGGGGGTTGCTGGCTCCAAGCAGACTAGATCAGGGATGAGGGTTAAGGTCACCAGCCTCATATGGCCTCTGAGTACTTGCAATGTGGCTGGTCTGAATTAAGTTGTGCTGGAAGAGGACAATGCACACCAGATTTCAAGACAGTACAAAAAGAAGGAAAATAGCTCATTCATATTATTTGTTATGTATATAATGTATATTTTGTATTTATAATATAGAAATATAAGTATATATGATATATATGTAATGGTTTCTATTTATAATATAATTATATATTTATAATATATAATAACATTTATTACATGTTGAAATGATAACATTTTGGATGCACTGGGGTAAAATCTATTATTAAGATTAACTTAATTTTTAACTTTTAAAAAGTATGGCTGTTAGAACATTCTGCAGCTGTTTTTGTGCTTCTGTTGACTGACTCTTGGTTAAATCTGGGGTATGTGAAAGGTGTTAAAGGCTGAAGAGTCTGGGGAATGTGGGGTACCTACCCCCCACTACTACCTCTAGACTTGTCTGGATGGGGTTCTCCAGTTAGGATCCTGAGTTTTAATATCAGGGATTTGGGAGTTGAGACTTTTTTAATATTCTGTTTTCAATTCAGCGATCTTTAAACAAAAATATTTTGCTGATAATTTTGAGATGATTTTTTTTGGAAGGTATTTTCATAGTGTAAGATTTTTGTTCCTAAGATCAATGTTTCTCAAACTGGGATCCACAGATATATTTGCAGGAAATAAAACAGCTTTCCCCTCCCTTTAACAGGTCCATACTCCACTCAAGTTTGGCAGTATTCTCAGGCTTCCTCCTTGGTGCCCTGGGCTATGATAACCTGGCTCCCCCGTTCCTCTGTCCTTCCATACCCCTGACCTCTCCCTGTGCCCCCCACTCCCGTCAGCATCCCCATCTGTGTTCCTTCCAAGACCAGGTTCCTTCCAAGATGACTCCAGGCAGGAGTCATCCCTGGAGAGACCTTGGGGTGCGGGAAGCTGAAACAGATGCCCTTTCTCACCCTTCTTCCTGGTATTTCAAGACCTCTTCCTGACATAAGGATACTGAGGGGTCCTCTCGCCTTTTTTGGCAGTTAATACAACCTCTGAGCCTCAGGCCCTGAGGCTATATGAAGGAATGAGGTGCAGATGATGAGGGGCAGGTTTGGATTTAAAACTCACACCATCAAGAGCCTGTTACCACCAAAGGGGTAACCTCAGCCCCACAAGATCATTAGAACCTTAGAACTGACAGTATTATTTACAATCAGCCACCATAGGTAATGGGAAATAAAACCGTCCTCAGGAAGATCGCCTGGAGAAGGAAATGGCAACCCACTCCAGTATTCTTGCCTGGGAAATCCCATGGACAGAGGAGCCTGGCGGGATACAGTCCACGGGGTCGCAAAGATTCAGACACAACTTGGCAACTAAACGAAACAAGAACAAAACCATAAAATGAGAATAAAGGGGTTTGAGAAAGTTCTAAGTATTCGTATGATGACTATTGTGATGTGCTTTTTGAAATATTAAGGTGTGTGTGTGTGTGTGTTTGTGTGTGAAGCACTTTGGAAACACAGCACTTCCCTGGAACCTGTCCACACAGTCACTGTGGCTGACACAGTGGAGAGACAGTGAGGCAGGGCCCAGGAGGAGAGGAGGGGCCTCCCTGCAGAGCGGAGAAAGCAGGAAAGGAGATGAGCTGTCCACCTCTTTCCCTTGACCCACAAAGCCCCTCCCACCCGTGCTTCCATCCGGCTATGGTCTGTCCTCCACATGCCCCTTGACCTGGGAGTAGCCCAGATGTCTGGGATCCTCTCACTGTCAGGCTGGTGTGTGCACCCACCCACTCCCAGTAGGCTTTGCACAGGGCTCCAACAGCCCCTCTCATGCCCAGTCCCTGCCCCCTGCCCTCTTTCTTACTATCCAGCCCAGAGGTTGCCCACTGGAGAGGAGGCCAGAGGCCTGCCCTTCTGGCCTTCCCAGGTCTGCTCTCCACCACTAAGAGCAAAGATGGGAAACCCTTTGCAGAGCTTGGGCTGAGAGGCTCATTAAAGCCTTTTTGTTGTTGTTGTTTTGGTCTCACATGGCATGTGGGATCTTAGTTCCCCGACCAGGGATTGAACCCATGCCGCCTAGAGTGGAAGTGTGGAGTCTTAAACTCTGGACCACCAGGGAAGTCCCTCATTAAAGCTTTTTAATAAGCAATTAACTCAAGGGATGAGCCCTTTGGCTGGTCTGGAACTCTCTCCTCCCAGCGGGGAGCCTGGCAGGGGACGACTGAGTGGGTGGGCAGAGTAGGTTCCCTCAGGAGCTTGGGGCCCCTTTTCGGCCTCCCACCAAACGAATAAATTAACAAAGACTCAGAGGCAGAGCCTGAGGCCTGGGCTCCCTGGGGGTGGGGGGTGCCCAGGACTCATCAGTTTCTGGCCAAGGTTGTAGACAGGCTTAGGGACGCACAGGCACTCTGTTCCTCTGAGTTGGGGGCCTTTGAGGGCGGGGAGGGAGGGGGTCCCCTTCTGGTGAGTCCCTCAGCTCCCAGAGTGATGGAGACCCCAAGGAAGGGCAACTCCTTCCACTTGTCCCCACACCTACTGGGCTTCCTTGTTCTACTTGCCAGACCTTTCTCCCCACCACTGTCCTCAGGTCAAGGCTGAGCAAGACTGAGCTATGGGGTGGGGGCAGGGGGCGAAAGGGAGGGCTGTGTGCTTGGCCCTGTGATTCCCAGGTGGAAACGGGGTGGCATGGCTGCTTATATAGAGCTCAAGTCAGATCCAGGCTGTGGGAGCCCGGGCAGGCAACACAGCCAAGCTGGGGCTCAGTGGGCTGATATATTCTGCCCGAGCTATGGGCTGGCTCCTCCCCGTGGTCTCCTGGAGCCCAGGGTGGGGCTGCTCCTTGCACAACTTCAGGGGGCGCCACTTACACAGAAGGCAAGTGTTCTTCTCCCATCTGTGTTCTCCCCGGTCCTCCAGGCTCTTGAGCAACAACAAGATCACCGGCCTCCGGAGCGGATCCTTCCTGGGACTGTCTCTGCTGGAGAAATTGTAAGTGCTCTGGCAGGGTGGGCTGGGGAGGTTGAGGGGTGCTAACTGCCAAGGGGCACTGTGGGCCCAGAGTTGGACTTGACCACCAAGCGGAGGGTGGAGGGGCTGGTCTGGGAAAGAGAGACCCGCTCCCTCCCTGGGGACAGCACAGGGGCCTGGGGACACCTCGCTGGTCCAGGCAGGGGTGGGGCTGTGGGAAGCTCATTAACGCTCTTTAATGAGCAATTAGCTCCTAGGGCCGAGCCCCTTAACTGGCCAGAAGCCACCACCCCCTCCCAGCTGGGGGCCCAGCAGATGGGGCAGAGGGAGGGTTTAGTGTGACCGGGCCTCTTTCCTGCTTCCCTAAACACAAGCAATAAACAAAGCTCCCAGGGGCCAGAGTCCTGGCCAAGGGTGGGGACAGTGGGTCACATCCAATTCTCCCACTCCCCGTTCCCCCGCCACCCTGATTACTGTTGCATCAGCTGCCCTGTGGGGCTGGAGGTGGTAGTGGGGCCTTCGGTTAGCAAGGGTCCTGCTAGCCCGAGAGAAGCTCCCTCCCCAAGTTGGGGACCTGCCTCATCACGGGCAAGTCCTTGACAAAGGAGAGGATTGAATTGATTCCTCTCTCAGTTCCCCATTCAGCTGGCAGCTTCGGATCCACAGCCTGGACAACAGCTTTGGGTCCTCTCCCCGCTGGAGCCAGACCCTTTCTCGCTCCCCAACCTCCAAGCCCGTTCCCTCCCCCGCCCCACAGTCTGCCATCTCTGCTCCCACCCTCGGGGCATTCCCAAGGCCTCCAGCAGGGCCCTGTCCCCTCCAGTACCATTTGCCTGTAAAGCTTAGATCAGAGCGATGGAGGCTACTCAAGGATAAGGCAGATGCCTGCTCTCAAAGAGCCAAAGAGATTACCGAATCGTGAGACCACAGACCATGCCATATATAGAAAAATGAAGCAGGTCGGGGTTTCTGTGAAGTCCAAAGGAGGGATCAGGGAAGGCTAGAAAGTTCAAGGGGAGTAGAGAAGCAGTATCTACGTGACATCTTTAACTGGGACAATCTCAAGAGGTTGTCTCTATGACACCCACTTCCCAGGAGAAGGGCAAGCCCCTCCCCCAGTCTCCGGGGGGTTGGGGACAGCTTGGTGGCCTGGCTGGGTTAGTGGCAGTGGCAAGGCGGAGCGTGTTCCGTGTGATCCGGAGTCTTGGAGTTGGGAGGGGTCCCAGGATGCTGGCCTCGAACACACACAGCCATGACCAGATCTGCTGACCATCTACTCCAACAGGGAGGAAGGGCTGCCACCAAACTCCTTTTGAAAAGACTCATTAGGGACTTCCCTGGCAGTCCAGTGGTGAGATTCTGCGCGTCCACTGCAGGTTGGCATGGGTTTGATCCCTGATTGGGGAAGGAAGATCCCGCATGCCAGGTGATGCAGCCAAAAGATAAAAATAAGTTAAAAAAAAAAAAACACTCGTGGAGATGGAAATGGCAACCCATTCCCCTGCTCTTGCCTGGGAAACCTCATGGACAGAGGAGCCTGGCAAGGTAGAGTCCATGGGGGTCTCAAAGAGTTGGATATGATTTAGCAACTAAAAGATAACAACAGATTTGCATTTTATAGTTATTTTTTCACACCAAGTATTTTTTTAAACAAAATGTTTTATTATTTAAAAAAAAAAAAAATTTTTATAAAAAAAAAAAAAAAAAAAAAAAAAGACCCACTCATTAGGTACCAACAAAAAGGGAAAGATTTTCTCTCCCAGGAGCAGCTAAGCACTCAGGAATTATAATTCCTGTACTCAGCCCAGGTCTGGTCTTAGAGGGCTGAATTGCCAGAAACCAGATGCTCCCTCCAGGGATCTTTTGGAGAAAGACTACAGCAGAAGCCTCTGGAAGCCTCTAGGACATCCTTCCAGCTTTACCGTCTTGACTCATCAGTCCCAGACATGCTGGGTCTGCCCGCTTACTGGGCTGCCAGGTCATCCTTCAATCTCAGGAGGGTAGATTTTCTGATGAAGATGAGAAGATGGCCTTCTCCCTGCCACCCCATGCAAACCTACAGTACCCACGGGGACCCGCATCACCCCACTGCGGGTGCATTCAAACCATGGTGAAAGTGAAAGGGAAGTCTCTCGGTCTGTCTGCCTCTTTGCCCGCCCACAGACTGTATGGACTGTGGCCGGCCAGGCTCCTCCGTCCATGGGATTCTCCAGGCAAGAATACTGGAGTGGGTTGCCATTTCCTTCTCCAGCGGATTTTCCTGACCCAGGGATCAAACCTGGGTCTCCTGCACTGCAGGCAGAATCTTTACCGCTTGAGCCATGAGGGGCGCCTGTCAAACCGTGGAGGCAAGCAGAAAACAGTGGGACAGGAGTTGGGAGAAATGACTAAATGCTCCTGCCCTGTTAGGAATCACCTAGTTGTCCACTCTCAAGATGTTTCTTGAGCCCCCTCTGTGTGCCAGTCTGCACACTGGGCATCGAGAGTGAACACAGTAGGCCAGGTGCCTGCCCCATGGGACTCACCTGCCCCGGACAGGACCCAGAAAATAGCCAAGAACTGAACAATAGATCAGGAGACCACAAATGCTGCAGAGAAAAACAATGCCGCAGGGGAAGGGGGACAGAAAGCCCTGGAGTGGGGGTGCCATTGGATGTAGTGAGATTAAGGCCTTGCTGGAGGTGATGGAGCCCGAGCCCTCGGGAGGGAGGGAGCTGGCAGGTAGGTGGCCATCTGGAGGCAGAGGCAGCAGCAGGTGGGAAGGCCCTGGGGTCCAGTCTGTGTCTGGTAAGCCTGAGGCACCGAAAGAGGGCAGCATGCCTGGGGAGTGGTGCGAGGTGGGGACAGATGGAGACCTCGGCTTGCTCGTTGGTTAAGAGTGGAAGGACAGGGTGGTTTGTAAAGTGCCTTCTGGATTTTAAACTCTATGGTCCTTGGGTGTGGGTGATACCCACGGTGCTACAGGAGAAGGAAAAAAATATCAGAAAGCCCAGTGACGCGGCCACGTGGGCTTTCAGAGGAGGGGAAGCAGAGGGGGTGCTGGGTTCAGCAGACGCCCGCACTTCCCCGGGATGGAGAGGCAGTGTGCGGCTGGAGGAGCCCAGGGCCTGGAGTCTGGCTGAGCACCACGGTGTCAGTCAGCCTTCTGCAAAGAGACAGAACCAAAGGAGGTGGGTGTGTGTGTCCTTATATAAAAAGGCAAAGAAATTAGTCTGTCAGCTGGCCTTCCCAGGTGGCAGTAGAGGTAAAGAATTCACTTGCCAGTAGAGGAGATACAAGAGCCACGGACTCAATTCCTGGATTGGGAAGACTCCTTGGAGAAAGAAATGGCACCCCACTCCAGTATGCTTCCCTGGAAAATTTCATGGACAGAGGAGCCTGGTGGGCTGCAGTCCATGAGGTTGCAAAGAGCTGGACACCACTGAGCCTGCACCCATACATTTATTTAGTAGTTACATTTTTTAGCTGCACAGCAAAGCTTTCTAGATGTTAGCTCCCTGACCAGGGATTAAACTCAGCCCCATGGTGGTAAAAGTGCCATAGTCCTAACCACTGGACTGCTGGGGAATTCTAAGAAATTATTTCTTTATCCACCTGCTAATGCAGGAGACTTCCATCAAAGTGGATTTGGTCCCTGGGTCAGGAAGAGCCCCTGGAGAAGGAAATGGCAACCCACTCCAATATTCTTGCCTGGAAAATCCCTTTACAGTCCATGGGGTCTCAGAGGTGGACACAACTTAGTGACTAAACAACAACATAAAGAAATTTATTTTAAGACAATGGCTTATGTAATTGTGTGTGTATCTGCGTGCGCTCAGCTGTGTCTGATTCTTTGTGATCCCATGGACCGTAGTGTGACTTGTGGGGGCTGGCAAATCCAAAATCTGTAGGACCGGTCAGCAGGCTGGAGAGTCAGGCAGGAACAGATGCTGCAGTCTGAAAGCAGAACGTCTCTGGAAAACCTCGGGTTTTACTCTCAGGGCCTTCAAATGGTTGGACGCAGCACACCCATGTTAGCAAAGTCATCTCCTTTATTTAAAGTCAACTGATAATTCATCGGTAGATGTTAAAACCACATCTTCGAAATACCTCCACAGCAGCACCTAGGTTAGTGACTGATTAAATCACTGGGCTTTATAGTCCAGCGGTCCCCAACTTTTTTGGGTACCAGTTCTGTGGAAGACAAATGTTCCACGGACAGGGTCGGGGGTGGTTTCTGGAGGATTAGCGTGCATTACACTTACTGTGCACTTTATTTCTATGTAGTGGCAATCTCAGGATATTCCGCCTTGATTTTAGGGTGAGGGTTCATGCTCCCGTGAGAATCTAATGATGCCGCCACTGATCCAAGAGGAGGGGGAGCTCAGGCAGTAACGCAGGTGATGGAGAGCGGCCGTAAACACTGATGCAGCCTCAGTTGCTCACCTGCCGCCCACCTCCTCCTGGGCAGCCTGGTTCCTGTGGGCCACAGATCGGTAACAGTCTGTTGCCCAGGGGTTAGAGACCTCGGCTATAGTCTGACACATAAACTGGTCATCACAGTCACTCCCAGAGGCGGGGAGAGGCCCTGGGCTCAGGTCCTGGAGATGCTAATGATCAGGTCAGCAAGGGCCTGGGAATCGCTGACAAGGTAGGCAGGCGATTCTCATGCCTGTCGGGGTTGGGAGCCAGCAGACCAGATGACCCCTGCACTGTGGGCCTATTCATCGAGAATGAGACGCCGTGGCCTGGCGTGCAGTTGGACCGGGAAACACTGATCCCTCTGTCCTCTCGGTCTGGGCCGTCCAGGCTGCCCCGGTGGAGCCAGGGGCAGTTTCACATCCCACCGGCCAGGCAGCAAGTCCCGTGGGAGTTATCAGCCCGCCTGGTAACTCAGTCTGGGCTGCGTGACCAGAAAGTGCCAGAATTACCTGCCCATGCTGACTGCCCCTCTCTGCAGATGGGTAGGGTATAAGGGGCCCCTGTTTTGCAGTGCAGAGCCCCTAGGTCAGGAGGGGACACAGAAAGGACACCCCGAGGGAATGTGCCTGAGACGATCCCATGGGAGGACCCGTGCCCCAGGGAGGGGTGGTAGGGTGGGGAGACACACCTTTATCAGCTAGGCAGGCTGGACAGGAGAACCTGAAGTAGCCCCTCAGCGTTCAAGGACAGTCCAGGCGTGTGGCTGAAGAGCCCAGACTTGTGGTGCACTGCCCCTCAGCGTGGACCAGCCTGTTGTCCAGAGGAAAGACCTTTGGGCGAAAGGGCGGGTGATGAAAGGGCACAGGACTTCGCCCTGGGATGGAACTGCCCCTCCATCCTTCACCTTCCCTGTGCCTGTGTGAACCGCAGGCTTCTCTCCTGGATCAAGGGGCAAGGCGCGCGGCTCCCTGACAGGCTATCAGGGGGGTAGAGAGGCTCGCACAAGGAAGACAGCTGGGGGACACTGGGCTCTCAGTACAGGCAGTCCCCTGCTCCTCACAAGAGTTCTAAGTGGCAAGATGTCACACCAGCCCCCCCTGATCGCTTCGACTCATCCGCAGCCCCCAGCCCTGGGCAGGCGGTGGTGGAGACCAAGTGTCTGCGCGGAAAGGTCTCGCCGCGATCGCATCGTCTCTCTGGTCCTGCGCATCTCCGCGTTCAGCAGGGACCCGGCCACCGGACTTTCCCCGCAGACCCGAGCAGGCCACGGGGTCTGCTGGTCTCCCCGGGCTGGTGGGGGAGGCCGAGGGAGCCTGGGGCTGGGTGTGCGGGCCTGCGTGTGGGTCCGTGTGGACGCGCAGGCCTGGAGCCCAGGGCCCGGGCGGGAGCCCGGAGCCGAGGCCCGGGATGATTTGCCGTTGCCTAATGAGATTAATGAGCCCCGGGGGCTGGTATGCGGCGGCGCTGGGGCTCTCATTAGACGCGGATGCTCACGGGAACGGTGGGGGGCGGGCGGGGGGCCGAAGCTCCCCCGCCAGGTGGTTTCCATTAATCTGTGGGCGGGGCCGGGGGCCGGGGGGCCGGGCGCTGGCCTACCCCCTCCCTACCCGCTGCCCTCCCGGCTCGCAGAGGCTGCCCTAGGGCCCTCGCAGGGAGGCTAATGGGTCCGGGGACAGCCCTCCTGCTCGCTGCTGTAGGCCCAAGGCCTGGCACGGGGTATGTGCTCCATAAATACCTATTGGATGAGGTCAGAGACAAGAGGGGCCCGGGGCATGCGGGTGGGAGGGAGCCTCGAACCGTCTGGGTTTACCTCCTGGCCCCCAAGACCTCTCCGTTTCCCCGCCCGCCTCCCCGAGACAACCTCTGTACCTGCGGGGGTGTCGTGCCCACTCCACAGTCAGCACCTCCCCACTTTCTAAGGAACCCTGAAAGTCCTGGAGGGCCCAAGGGAGCCGCTCTGCGGCCTCCAAACCTATAATTTGGTTTTCAAACCCACAAGCAGGGAGGTCTGTGGGGGCCAGAGGGAGCCAGCTTCGGGCTGCCCCACCCTGTCCGAGTGTGGGTACACACTCACACACATACACACACACACACTCAAATACATACTATCATACAAGCTCACACACTCAATAGTTTAGTGAGACCTAATTTATGTATCATAAAGCTCACCCATTTAAAGGGTAGGATCCAGTGGTTTTGAGTATACTTACAGCTGTGCACTCATCATCATAATCTAATTTTAGAACATTTTCATCATCCCCTAAAGCAACCCCCTATCCTCCACCCGCTGTATTTCCCAGCCCTGAGCAAACGCTGGGCTTCCCAGGTGGCTCAGTGGTAAAGAATCCGCCTGCTAATGCAGGAGACTCTGGTTCGATCCCTGGGTCAGGAAGATCCCCTGGAGATGGAAATGGCAACCCACTCCAGTATTCTTGCCTGGGAAATCCCATGGACAGAGGAGCCTGGAGAGCTACCGTCTGGGGTCCCATAAGAGTCGGACACAACTTAGTGACTCAAACAACAAGTAACTACTAAGCTCCTTTCTGTCGCTGTAGATTTTCCTGGCCAATCTATAGTAACAGATAATACAGAGGATCACGCTGTATGTGATATTTGGTAGCTGCATTCTTTCATGAAGCATAGCGTCTTTAAAGTTCATCCATACAGCATGTATTAGCACGTCATTCTTTCCTGTTTATTTCTTTAATTATGACTTTTGGCTGCGTTGTGTCTTAGTTGTGGCATATGGGATCTCTGTCATGGTGTGTGGGCTTAATTGTCCCACGGCATGTGGAATTTTAGTTCCCTGACCAAGGAATGAACCCCTGCATTGGCAGGCAGGTTCTTAACCACTGGACCACCAGGGAAGTCTCCACATCATTCTTTTTTATGGCCAAATACTATTCCATTATATGAAGATACCATATTTTATTTTTTCATTCATAAGTTGGGGTGTTTCCATGTTGGGGCTTATGAATAGGGCTGCTATGAACATTCCTGGGTATGTTCTTGTGTGCATGTATGTTCACTTCTCTTGGATGTTTACCAAGGAGCAGAATTGCTGGGTCATATAGGGCTTCCCTGGTGGCTCAGTGGTCAAGAATTCGGCTGTTAATGCAGGAGACACAGGTTCGATCCCTGGGTCGGGAAGATCCCCTGGAGAAGGAAATGCAACCCACTCCAGTATTCTTGCCTGGGAAATCCCATGGATAGAGGAGTCTGGCAGGTTCCAGTCCATGGGGTCGCACAAGAGTCAGACACAACTTAGCATCTAAACAACAAAACAACAACAAACAGCAATGGTAGCTTTAACTGGCAAGCTGTTTTCCAAAGCGGCTGCACCATTTTACGCTCCCATCAATAACATAGAAGGATTCCAGTCTCTGTTTTTTAAATGATAACCATCTTAGTGGACAAGTATTTCCCTAACGGTGTTGAGCACCTCATCATGCATTCACTGGTCATTGGTATATCCTCTTTGAAGAAATGTCTGTTCACATCCCTTGCTCATTTTTTCAGCTGGACTATTTGTCTTTTTATCATTGAGTTGTAAGAGTTCTTTATAAATCTAGATAAAAGTCCCTTATCAGATATATGATTTGCAAATATTTTCTCTCATCCCATGGATTGCCATTTACTTTCTTGGTGATATTCTTCCAAGAGCAAAGGTTTAAAATTCTCAAGAACAACCTATCGATCAATCTCTTTTATTGCTTGCGCTCACACAGTCTTACACACTCAGCTCCTTGCACTCACACACTCAGCTCCTTGAGCTCCTTTTTCCCAAGAAGGGTATAGGGTGAGATTTGTTCCCAGGAGTCCTCTGCCCACCAAGTTCTGCCAAAGAGGGGTCCTGCTCCTCCATGTGGACACAGATATGAGGAGAGGGATGTGTCTGGAGTCGGGGAGCCTGGTCTAGGTTAGGCATGGTTGGGAGTGGGGAGGGAGATTCCACCCATAAACTGCCTTTTCTCCAGATTCCAAGACCAGGGAGGGTCCTGTGGAAGCAGAGGGGTGGGAGATTACAGAAGGACGCACATCACTGACGCATCTGTGCGTCCTTGTGACCTCACCTAAGAGATGAAGGGGTCGGAGGAGAAAGACCAAAGCAGGGGTCTGTAACTTGGGTTCCAGGAGCCTCTGAAATCAGGTGCATAGTACTGGGGGGTAGTGCATTCTGGGGCGGGACTCCATAGCTCACAGCAGATACTCAAAAAAGAATTCGCTCAGCCAGAAGGTGCTGAACCACTAACCAACCAGTAGGGGCCTCAGAGGCCCACGGAAATACCCAAGTTCTATGTGAGCATCTCCTCCTACACTTGGGCGGGTACCGCCCCAGAGCTGTGTCCGCACCTTGGGGGGACCAGGAGGCCTGAGCTGCTGGGGGCGGACGGAGGTGGGAGGCACCCCCCATCGGGCTGTCAACTCAGCACAGGGAGCTGTCCCTGGCCCATGCCCCCTCCCTCTGGAGAGGACTGGTAGATCCAGGCCAACTCTGAGGGCACTCCATCCAAGGGCTGCCTTGCCCACCCCGGAAGCTGCTCTGCGGATGTGAGACTGGGGGGTCAGGACCACTGACATTCGTGGAAGCTCCCCTCTCCGAAGGCCCTGGTGGCCGGCGGAGGCTGCAGGAAACCCAGGGCAGGAAGGGGCTGGGCGCGAGCCTCCTGCCTTGCTCCCATCTGTGGAGCATCAGTGGGGCAGCTGGGTGGGGGTTCTTGGGGAGGGGTGCCGGGGAGGAAATGAGAATAAACACAGTGAGCGGAGAGGGAAGGGGCGGGGGGCTGCAGCCCGGGCCCCTTGGCAGCCCATGAAGGGAAGTGACACAATGAGGAATGTGTTTCCCCCACACGGGGTGGGAGGCAGAGCCCTGAGAACGGGGTGGGAGGCAGAGCCCTGAGAACGGCCAGACCCCAAGAGGGGCCAGGGGGCACAGGCCAGAGCGGCATCGGAGGAGGCTGGGGCTGTGCGGGCGGGGCTCCGGGCAGCAAAGCGAGGCGGGGAGCGGGCAGGAAGGGCAGCTGGGGTGGGGGCTGTCCCCATCTCCAGACTCCACCCTGCAGGAGCCTTCTGGGCACTGCATTCTCGAACATTCCCAGCCTGCACCCTGGGTGTGGAAGTCACCCCTTGGGATGAGGCCCTTCTGGTGGCTTCCTCTTCCTTCTCAAGGGGCGCAGGGTTATGGAGGCCTGGTCCTTGTTGGGAGAAGGTGCTGAGGTGTGAGGACCCCGGGCCAGGGGCAGGGCTGGGCAGGGGACATGTTCCATTTCTCTCTGTTTGTCTGTCTCTCTGTGTCTTTCTCTGTTTATGTCTTTGTCTCTCCGTCTCTCTATCTCTCTGTTATTGTCTGTCTTTGTCTCTCTGTCTCTTTCTGTCTCTCTCTCTCTGGGTGTTTTTGTCCCCAGCTGGGCCGGCCTGTGTGAAAACAGGCCCCCTGGTGGGAAGGCCTCTCCCCATCCTGGACACCCACTTCCTCTCCCCCTGCAGGGAGCTGGCTCAGTTAACCCCCTCCTGCCCAGAATCCAGAGGTGCCCCCAAGGCTTTGGCCTTCAGAGCCAAGAGCCCCTTCCTGGGTCTGGGGCTGGGGGTGGTCAGGCCTTGGAAAGCAGGTTGGCCCCACCGGCCAAGTTAGGTGAGTTACTCCAGAAACACCACTGCACCCCCCCACCCCCAGCCACGCTCGCCTCTCTGCTGGGCACTGGTGAGGGGGGACCTTCGAGGATGCTGGAGAACAGGAAGCAGAGTGGAGAGCCTGCAGCTCCCTCCTAGTGGGCAGTGAGGCCTCTGGTGGGGTCTCTGTGAGCCCTGAGCTGGTTTGGTTTGGGAAAGACCCAGGTGGGCCTCGGGGAGTGTGGGCGAGGGGCTGGTCCAGCTAGCCCCCTCCCACTGCTGTGACTGCAGGAGGATGGGGCGCTGACGCAAGCCGGGGGCCCAGCCCTCACCTTGGTGGTCCCAGAGGGCTGCCGGGTCTGGTGGGGGTGCTGGGGCCAAGTGAGCACTGGCTGGTCCCCAGGAACGGTCTCTTCAGTCTCTGCCGCCCCTCTAGGATGTGACAGAGGGAAGGGAGGGTGACACTCTGGCCATGCGGTTGAGTCTGAGCCACAGACTCGGCTACCCTGATGACTCACCTGCAGGTCACTCCTCCTGGGGGTGCCCCTTGGCCCTGGGGAGCCCCGGGGGTGGTCACCTTCTTTCCTCATGTCCAGTCTGTGACCTGCTGGAGGCCAGCCTGAGCTAACACTTCCCCTGCCGCCTTCTGTCTGCACTGGCGGCTCCGAGGAGACCTGACGGAAGGTAGCTGGTGGCCCCCAGGCAGCACCCCGCAGCAGCCAGCCAGCAGGGCACTCTTCCTCACCTGCCAGGAGGAGAGTTCCACAGGATTAACTCCAAAATACCTGCCCGCAGCCAGGCTCAGGAGACTGTACCTTGTGTAGCAAATCGCCATGGACAGAGGAGCCCAGTGGGCTGCGGTCCGCGGGGTCACAGAGTCAAACACGGACTGGGGGAGCTAAGCCCGGCATGGCATCCCACAGAGGACGGCCACACCCATTTTCAAACGATGCAATGTGACGGCAGCCCTGAGAGATGGAGAAACTCGGGGCAGCTCGAGGGAACTGGGGCCTCCTGACACCAGGGTTGGGGCCCTCCCCTCCCACTGTCACTGGGTTCACCGCCCCATTCGTCCATCTGTCCACCCGTCCATCCATCCAAGGCCCTTCTGCACCCTCCCTGCGCCGATCTGACCAGGGAGCCAGGAGGCCGCAGGGACCCATCTGAAGGGCCAGGTGCAGGGATTTAGAGGGAAATGGAGACCCCAGCCCCAACTGGGGCAGGAGCTGCCCACCCAGGTGGGCTATGTGCCCCCCGAGTGGGCGAGTTGTCAGGGCCCCCCACTTGTCTCCTGCAGGGACCTGAGAAACAATGTCATCAGCATCGTGCAGCCCGGCGCCTTCCTGGGTCTGGGGGAGCTGAAGC
Source organism: Antilocapra americana (assembly GCA_007570785.1). Classification (NCBI taxonomy): domain Eukaryota; kingdom Metazoa; phylum Chordata; class Mammalia; order Artiodactyla; family Antilocapridae; genus Antilocapra; species Antilocapra americana. The sequence continues at coordinate 23,967,103 of ML660774.1, forward strand.
GCTTGTGAGTGGCGTGTCCTGACGGGCCCTTCCCCAGGCCCCGTGTCCCTGGAGGAGGTCCCGTGGATCCCAGTCACCCACCATCTCTTCACCACACATACAGGGTGGGGTGGGGCAGACACTTCATGCCCCAACCCCGTGTCCTTTTTCGCGCTCCTCACACAAGCCCTGGCCTCACACGTGCATCCCTCACGCGTGGACCTGTCTGCTGCCACATGGCTGACATGCTGAGGGTCTGTGTGTCTCTCCAGGGACCTCTCCAACAACCGGATCGGCTGTCTCACCTCCGGGACCTTCCAAGGCCTTCCCAGGCTTCTCCGGCTGTGAGTGGTGGGCAGGGAAGACTGTGGGGGGTGGGCTGGGCGGGGTGAGGGAAGGTTCCCCAGACCCTCACGGGCCCTGCATTCTCACGGCTCACCCCCAGCCTCCCTCCCCGCCAGCCCAGGGAGAACCCAAGATCCTGTCTCCCTGTTCCCCTACAGAAACATATCTGGAAACATCTTCTCCAGTCTGCAGCCTGGGGTCTTTGATGAGCTGCCAGCCCTTAAGGTGGTGTGAGTATCCTTTCCCAAGGCCCCTGCTTCCTTCCTCCGCCAGGAGGGGGACACATAAACACTATGACCACATCGCCAGCCTTCTGAGGAGGCAGGGAGGACGATGGGCTGGGCGAAGCCACATTGTGTGTGGTGATGCCCCAGGGCACCTCAGGGAGTTTGCCCTCTGCAGCCTCAGTCTCTCCCCAGGAGCCCAGGGAAGCCCTCTGCTCTACCCTGCGTCCCTCCGCCCTCTGCAGGGACTTCGGGACCGAGTTCCTGACCTGTGATTGCCGCCTGCACTGGCTGCTTCCCTGGGCCCGCAACCACTCCCTGCAGCTGTCGGATCGCACGCTCTGTGCCTACCCCGGCGCCCTGCATGCCCAGGCCCTGGCCGGCCTCCAGGAGGCCCAGCTGCGCTGCGGTGAGCAGACCCGGGCCCTCAAGGCTCCCAAGGCAGTGGGCTTGGTCTCCAGGGCATCCTCTACCTTAGATCCCACTGGGGACCCATCCTCCATCTGATTTCTAAACTTCCTTAGGGAACGCTGCTTGGTTTATGTTTTCATCTGGTCCAACCTCTTGGGGTGACAAAGCATGCTGTGGAAAGACGCACTCTGACTCATTCAAAACCTGCCTGCTCCTCTCCTCTGCTTTAGTCTCTGGAGACATTCCAGCCCTCTCCTTCTGAACTAGGGTGGGCTCCAGACAGAGGGGCCTGGCCTCACTCCTGGTGTCCCCGCCCGCAGAGGGGGCCCTGGAGCTACACACACACCACCTCATCCCATCCCTCCGCCAAGTGGTCTTCCAGGGCGACCGGCTGCCCTTCCAGTGCTCCGCCAGCTACCTGGGCAACGACACCCGTATCCGCTGGTACCACAACCAGGCCCCCGTGGAGGGTGATGAGCAGGCGGGTGTCCTGCTGGCTGACAGCCTGGTCCACGACTGCAGCTTCATCACCAGGTGCAGGCTCCGCAGCCCCTTCTCAACCCAGAGTGCGGGTCTGGGGAGCCAGTACCCTCAGCCACCCGCCCCCAACAGGAGCTGGGCTGCTCCTGGGAATATCTGCAGGCGCGTTTATGCAGATCCAGAACTAAGTCAGAAATGGTGTGCATGAGGGATGCAGATTGAATTGTTGTTTTAGTCGCTAAGTCGTGTCTGACTCTCCTGTGACTCCATAAACTATAGCCTGCCAGGCTCCTCTGTTCATGGGATTTCCCGGACAAGAATACTGGAGTGGGTTACCATTTCCTTCTCCAGGGGATCTTTCCGACCCAGGGATCAAATCAGAGTCTCCTGCATTGGCAGGCGGATTTTTTACCACTGAGCCACCTGGGAAGCCCCACAGATTGCCCGATAGGAAAAAACTGATTAAATCTGACATTTCTTCAATGCCTATACAATGATACAGAGGGTCTCACCTATATTGTTGGACTTGCTCTCTGCAAATGACTTGCAAGAGAGGATTTATTACCTCCATGATGAGGGTGGAGAGATTGAAGCCCAGAAAAACACTATCCTAAGGCCAGAGTTAAAGGAGTATGAGCCTGTACCCCTGGCTCAGAGCCTGGGGGACTTCCTTGGTGGTCCACTGCCGGGGCCCAGGTTCGATCTCTGGTGGGGGAACTAAGATCCCACATGACTCAACCGAAAACAAAAGCCTGAAGCTGGAGCCCCTGCTGCAGGGCGGCACCCGGGTGCTCGGGGAGGGTGGCGTGGCCGCCAGGAGTGCCTCCAGCCAGCCCTCGCCCGCCTGCCCGCCCGCCCACAGCGAGCTGACCCTGTCTCACATCGGCGTGTGGGCCTCAGGCGAATGGGAGTGCTCCGTGTCCACGGTCCAGGGAAACGCCAGCAAGAAGGTGGAGATCGTGGTGCTGGAGACCTCAGCTTCCTACTGCCCCGCTGAGCGTGTCGCCAACAACCGTGGGGACTTCAGGTTCGGGACCACCCCTGGCCGCCCCCCGACCCCCAGCCTCTGAGACGCGGGGGAACAGTCTCCCCACCTGCCTACTCTAAGATGGAAAAAACACTTCCTCTTGTCGTTCAGCTCTGAGTCCCTTTGGTGTGTTTAGAGAGACCATATATCCTTTTGTATAAAATTACTCTTCAAGATGTGCTGTGCAGAACAAACAGGGGTTTGGGTTTTTTTTTTCTTTTGGTGGGGGGAGGTTGCTTCCTCACCTGCATAGTAGACAAAGCTCTCCCATGACAGATGTTACATTTTAATACCCCAGAGGCCTCTCCCTTAGGCAGGACAGATGTTATTCTCCCACCCTACAGCTGAGAAGACTGAGGCCCAGAAAGCATAAGTGACTTGAACTCAGGACTCCAAGGCCAGCCCTGCATCAGTGACAGCACTGTCCCAGCAAACACAGCTTAAGAACACAGGGGGAGCTTTGGAAGCCCTTGAGGTCCAGTCCACACGGCCTCTTCTGGACCCTGCCTCCAGCTCCCGAGGGGTCTGGCCTCACAGTTCTCAGGACAGGGACGGGACCCTGGGCCCTGAGCAGCCTAGGTCATCAGCAACTCTCCACCTCTGCCCCCAGGTGGCCGCGAACTCTGGCTGGCATCACAGCCTACCAGTCCTGCCTGCAGTACCCCTTCACCTCGGTGCCCTTGAGCGGGGGTGCCCCTGGCACCCGAGCCTCCCGCCGGTGTGACAGAGCTGGCCGCTGGGAGCCAGGGGACTACTCCCACTGTCTGTACACCAACGACATCACCCGGGTGTTGTACACCTTCGTGCTGGTGAGGCTGGGGTGGGGGTGGGGGCCAGGAGGCCACAGAGAATGTGAAGGGGAAGGGGAGAAGCTGGCTGGCCTCACGGGGCTGGGGGCCCCTGGTCCTTGGGAGGCACGGCAAGGAGCCATGGGGCCAACGCTGTGTCCCCTGCTCATCTCCTCTTCCAGGGGATTCAGACTCCCCAGGGCCACACTCAGGACAGGTGGGCCACTCTGAGCATCTTTGTCCCCCAGTACAGCAAGGTCAGCCTTAAGAGGAAAGCGTGAGGTCATCCCTATGTCCTTAGGCGATGGTGCAGCTGGAGGGCAGCCTTGAGTCATGCAGCCCTGCTCTTTGTCTGCATCTCCCATCGGGGACAGACTCAGACGTGGGCATGCCCCTGCTCCCCAGGCCCTGTTGCTGAGTGTCAGCACAGAGGAGGGGGCTCCTGGGGGCATTTGGGGGAGAAGGAGCTGGATTGGATGGTGTCCTTTCCTCCCCTGTCTAACACAGATGCCCATCAACGCCTCCAACGCGCTGACCCTGGCCCACCAGCTGCGAGTGTACACAGCCGAGGCCGCCAGCTTCTCCGACATGATGGACGTCGTCTATGTGGCTCAGATGATCCAGAAGTTTCTGGGTTATGTCGACCAAATCAAAGAGGTGAGATTCAGTCGAGCCTCTGAGTCCCTTGGAACTCACCCACCCCCCTCAACTGCTCAAGCCTCTCTCGCCCCAGCCCCTGGGTCCCCAGGCCCCCTCCTGCGCGCTGTGACTGCCGCCCCCCCCGCCCCCAGCTGGTGGAGGTGATGGTGGACATGGCCAGCAACCTGATGCTGGTGGACGAGCACCTGCTGTGGCTGGCCCAGCGCGAGGACAAGGCCTGCAGTGGCATCGTGGGCGCCCTGGAGCGCATCGGGGGAGCTGCCCTGAGCCCCCATGCCCAGCACATCTCTGTGGTACCGTAGGCCAGCTGGGAGGCTGCCCCAACTAGGGAGGGACAGGGAGGGGCCTTAGAGGTGATGGGTCAGCCCCAGCCCTCATCATCCAGGAGCAAGTCCAAGTGTGGGCCGGCTGTCTGCCCGATTTATCAAGAACCCGAACATGACTAGGATCCCGGCCGCCGGCCATGTGGCATCAAAATCCAGCTTGTCAGGGGCAGGGCAGAGGACAGGGAGGCCAGTGACACCACAGAAGTTACCCAGGGCTTCGTGCGGGGAACCGAGTTGAAAGGCTGTGTCATTGTTTAGTTACTAAGGTGTGTCTGACTCTTTGCAACCGCATGGACCGTAGCCCGCCAGGCTCCTCAGTCCATGGGATTCTCCAAGCAAGAACACTGGAGTGGATTGCCATCTCCTTCTCCAGGGGCTCTTCCCTGCCAAGCGATTGAACCCACATCTCCTGCATTGGCAGGAGGATTCTTTACTGAGCCACCTGGGAAGCCCTGAGTTGAAGGGCTAGGTGGGTGGAAATACACAAGAAGGGGCGAGGAGGAGGAGAAGGACCAGGAGAAAGGTTTGGAAGCAGGGGGCAGCACTGGGATGGAGTGGGGGCTAATGGAGACTTCTGTTCCCCTAGAAGAGGAGACTTTTCCAGCGAAGGGTGGTGAACCATTAATAGTCAACAAGGAGACTATTGATGGGGATACAAGGATGGGGCACATGGTCCTTGCTCTCTGGCTTAGCTGGGGCAGGAGGACCAGGGCGTGGGGAGCTGAGCCGGCTGCAAGGTCGGGGGTGAGTGAGTGGAAGGAAGGGCGGAGCTCCCAGGCCCTGGAAGATGGGCAAGGGACCGGGATGGTTTGGAGCAGGTCTGTGGAGCAGGCCAGGAGAGGGTGACGGGGTCCCTGTCCCTAGAACTCGAGGAACGTGGCCTTGGAGGCCTACCTCATCAAGCCACACAGCTACGTGGGCCTGACCTGCACGGCCTTCCAGAGGCGGGAGGCGGGCGCGCCCGGCACCCGGCCCTCCGGCCCTGGCCAGAGCCCGTCACCCGAGCCAGAGCCCTTGGCCGACCAGCAGCTCCGCTTCCGCTGCACCACCGGCAGGCCCAACGTGTCTCTGTCGTCCTTCCATATCAAGGTGGGCGCAGAGGAGGCAGGGTGCTGAGAGGGCGGGTGGGCGCGGCGTGTGAGGGGATGCAGGTCGGGGGCTGGGGACACGTGGAGGCAGCCCTGGGGACCAGCAGAGTCCCAGGGATCCCAGGCGTCTCTGAGGAACTCCCGTGTCCCCCCCAGAACAGCGTGGCCCTGGCCTCCATCCAGCTGCCGCCCAGTCTATTCTCGTCGCCCCTGGCGGCCCTGGCCCCCTCGGCGCCCCCAGACTGCACCCTGCAGCTGCTCATCTTCCGCAACGGCCGCCTCTTCCGCACCCTCGGCAACACCTCCCGCCCCGGAGCCGCGGGGCCTGGCAGGAGGCGGGGCGTGGCCACCCCTGTCATCTTTGCGGGAACCAGTAAGGACCCGTGGTCCCGCCCTCTGCCCTGCCCTGCCCTTGCCCGCACTCCTGATGCCCTGCTGGAGGCAGGGGACGGTGGCCCCCCGCGCCGTTTCCCGTTTCCAAGGACGAAGCTGGACAGGGGCGTCCTGTGAAGAAAGGGGCGGGTGCAGAAAAGGCTCCGAGGACCCGGGGTTTCACATCCCAGACTCATCACATTTCCAAAGGGCTCAAAGCACAGACCCTCCACCCGCGTGGACCTCCTCCTCTCCATCATCACCTGGTGCCAGCACCCCCCACAGGGTGCCTGCGCTCCTGTATCCTCCCCTCACTCCGGCTTTTCCTCCCTCGGTGTCACCTTCTTCCTTCATGTCCCCAACCCCCGAGTCCTCCCTTTCTGGCCACGTCGCTGCCACTCCTTTGGCACTAAGGTGGGCCACCAGCTCGCTGTGCCTTTGTTTGATTCGTCCATGCAGTTTCCCAGTTAGGCTGAGGCTCTGGGGGTGGGGGGCGGGCCTGCATGTGGCACCTAACTCTATCCCCCAAGCCTCCCCCAAGCCCCCGCACACCTGCCCAGGCCTGAGTGGACTCCCCCTCCCCTTCCCACCCTAGGTGGCTGCGGCGTGGGAAACCTGACAGAGCCGGTGGCCGTCTCGCTGCGGCACTGGGCTGAGGGGGCCGAGCCCGTGGCAGCCTGGTGGAGCCAGGAGGGGCCGGGGGGGCCCGGGGGCTGGCGCTCGGAGGGCTGCCAGCTGCGCTCCAGCCAGCCCAACGTCAGCTCCCTGCACTGCCAGCACCTGGGCAACGTGGCCGTGCTCATGGTGAGCCAAGCGGGTGCCGGGGCTGGAGGGCCACAGGGAAACATGGAAAGAACGGGGCCTGATGGGGCCTCACGATGGGGAGGACTGTCCCTCTGATCTGCCCCACACCTCTTCATCTTTCAGGAGACAGGGAGGTCCTCTATCAGGAAAGTGAATGTGTTAGTTGCTAACTTGTATCTGATTCTTTGCGACCCCATGGACTGTAGCCCACCAGGCTCTCCTGTTCATGGGATTTTCCAGGCAAGAATACTAGAGTGGGTCATCATTCCCTTCTCCAGGGGGTCTTCTGGACCCAGGGATTGAACCAGGGTCTCTTGCACTGCAGTGGATTCTGAGCCACAAGGGAAGCCCCAGAGTCTTTTGGGAAAAAAAAAAAAAGGAAAAAAAGAAGACAGACAGGGAGGTCCTCTATTCCCATGTTGAGAGAGATGGCTCAGGAACCACCAGGCCGGGTCTCCACATCCTTCACTCTGACACCCGGGTTGTTAAAGTGAAAAATGAACTTGGGAATGCCTGCCCTCTGTCACCCTCCCCCCTAGCCCTGTCCAGCCCCTCACCTCCTGCACTACACTTCATAGCCCACCTTCCCAGATCCTGAGCAGGTGTGAAGCTGTGCCATAGAGAGTACCTTCTTCCTCTTTCCTCATCTCCGATTTGCAGGCTGGGAACCTGCAAAGTTCCCAGAAAGGCAGGTCAGGAATGCCACCTAGACCGACTTTCTGAGAGTAAATGTGGTGGTGCTTAACATCTTTGCTATCCAGATAGCAAAGGGCCAATGTCGGGGCCCAAGGCTGACTGGGCTTGGGAGGGGAGAACTGGCCTGGGGGACCGGCTTGGACCCCACAGTGGGGCCTCTCAGCCCCTGGCTTCCTGTTATTCATTCCCTCTCCTGTCTTTCCAGGAGCTGAGCACCTTCCCCAGGGAGGTGGGGGGCTCCGGGGTGGGGCTTCACCCCGTCGTGTACCCCTGCACGGCCCTGCTGCTGCTCTGCCTCTTCTCCACCATCATTACCTACATCCTCAACCACAGGTGAGCTCCTGCAGGGGGAGAGGGTGTGCAGAGAAGGCCAAGGGGGTCCCTCAGCCCTGGCAAGTGTCCCTTCCCCAGGCTCCTGCCCAGCATTTCCTGCGAGCGTTCTGAGCTTGGAAAACACTTCTGGGGCTTAAGGTGTCTGTGCCATTTCACGCACGCACACCAATGTCTGCCTTCTTCTTTCGACTCTCCTGGTGGCCCTGAGAGCCCACAGCCCACCTTGGGTTGTGCAGTCCACTAACTAGACACTGTCTCTGCGGCAGCTCCATCCACGTGTCCCGGAAGGGCTGGCACATGCTGCTGAACCTGTGCTTCCACATGGCCATGACCTCCGCCGTGTTTGCGGGAGGCATCACACTCACCAACTACCAGATGGTCTGCCAGGCGGTAAGCAGGAGAAGGGCTGGGGTCTCCAGGATGGGTGCCAGCAGCCTGGGCACAGAGGAGGGAGGCACACAGGCCGGAAGTGGGGGTCATGGGCTCCAGCTCCACTGTTCTGGGTCCAGCCTTGTGGGGGGGAGGGGTTGGCATGACAGTAGGCAGTGGTGAGAAGCAGAGAAACTAGGAGCCAGGGTGAAGTGGAGGGTGGGGGGCCTGCGATGGAAGAGCAGCCGGGGACGAGGCCGGCAGCAATAACAGGGTCATGGAGCCACCCCGGAGCATGGAGGAGAGCCCTGGGCTGGAAGTAGAGAGGGTAACAGCAACCCCGGGGAGGGTCTGGGTGGAGCTGGGGGCAGGGCACATGGGAGGCGTGCCCTCAGCCCTTGACCCCACAGGTGGGCATCACCCTGCACTACTCCTCACTATCCACGCTCCTCTGGATGGGCGTGAAGGCCCGCGTCCTCCACAAGGAGCTCACCTGGAGGGCCCCCCCTCCACCGGAAGCGGACGCTGCCCCGCCAGCCCCCCGACCCATGCTGCGGTAGGCGCTTCCATCTGTCAGCTTTACAGTGGGGAAGGGCTCCGGGGGTGGGGGAAAGACATCAAAGGCTGTTCTCCCATGGTGGATGCAGGGTGGGTCCAAGGTCCTGGGAGATCACACTCCCAAGAGACAAGAGGAGGTGGGGGGCTTCCCTGGTGGTCCAGTGGTTAGGATGTGGTGCTTTCACTACCATGGTCCAAGTCCGGTTACTGATCAGGGAACTAAGACATGGCTCTGTGGCCATTAAAAGAAAAAGGGGGCTGAAGAAGCAAGGCCCTAGGTGGCACCAAGTTTGCCCAGTGCCATGGAGGGGGTGCCTCCTTGGGGTTTTCAGGCATGCCACGGCCAGGAAGTAAGCAACTTCGCAGGGCACTAGGCACTGAGTCCTGCGCTGTTTAGGGGGACAGAAAGCAATTCTGGCCTCTGTCCCTTAAAACAGTCTTGGCCAAATCCCCTAGGGACTTATGACCTGCCCTAGAGGGGCCTTGCATTCCCGGAGAAAACAAAACTCTGACACGATTTCTAGGGGAAGGAGGATGGGGTTCCGAGCACCAGTCCCCTCCTTGTTCCCCATCTCTCTGACCCCCAACCCCCCTCTCTCCAGGTTCTATCTGATCGCGGGAGGGATCCCACTCATTATCTGTGGCATCACCGCCGCTGTCAACATCCACAACTACCGGGACCACAGCCCCTAGTGAGCGCCTTGCCCCCGCCCCAGACCTTCCTGCCTGGCCGGGGTGCCTTCTGCTCCTCATGACGGGAGCACCGCCCGCCTGCCCGCCCAGCCAGTCACCCAGCCCCAACCCCTGCATGTGGCCCGAGCCGCCTCCCCACTCGCCCGGCCTCGGGGCCCCACCTCATACACGCCGTCCGTGTCTCCCCGCAGCTGCTGGCTGGTGTGGCGCCCAAGCCTAGGCGCCTTCTACATCCCGGTGGCTTTGATTCTGCTCATCACCTGGATCTATTTCCTGTGCGCAGGGCTGCGCTTACGGGGTCCCCTGGCACAGAGCCCAAAGGGGGGCACCGGCCGGGTCTCCCTGGAGCCGGGAGAGGAGCTGAGGGGTTCCACCAGGCTCAGGAGCAGCGGCCCCCTCCTGAGCGACTCGGGTTCCCTCCTGGCGGCTGGAAGCACAGGGGTGGTGACGCCCGGGCCCCCGGAGGATGGCGACGGCCTCTATTCTCCGGGAGTCCAGCTGGGGGCGCTGGTGACCACGCATTTCCTCTACCTGGCTACGTGGGCCTGCGGGGCGCTGACGGTGTCGCAGCGCTGGCTGCCCCGGGTGGTGTGCAGCTGTCTGTACGGGGTGGCGGCCTCCGCCCTGGGTCTTTTCGTCTTCACCCACCACTGTGCCAGGCGCAGGGACGTCAGGGCCTCCTGGCGCGCCTGCCGCCGCCCGGCCTCGGCCCCCCGCACCTCCCCGCGGGCCGCGCCTGCCGGCCCCGAAGACGGGTCCCCGGTGTTCGGAGAGGGGCCCCCGTCTCTCAAGTCGTCCCCGAGTGGCAGCAGCGGCCACGCGCCGCCCCCGGGGCCCTGCAAGCTCACCAACCTGCAGCTGGCGCAGAGCCAGGCGTGCGAGGCGGGGGCCCGCGGGGAGGGGGAGCCCGAGCCCCCGGGCCCCCGGGTCGGTCTCGGCCCGCGCCACCCCAACAACCTGCACCACGGCCGCCGAGGCCACAAGAGCCGCGCCAAGGGGCACCGCGCGGGGGAGGCTGGCGGCAAGAACCGGCTCCGCGCGCTGCGCGGGGGCGCGGCAGGGGCGGCCGAGCTGCAGTCCAGCGAGAGCGGCAGCCCTCACCACAGCCCGTCCGAGAGCTACCTGGGCAGCAGCCGCCACAGCCCGGGCGCCGGGCCCCGGCTCGAGGGCGAGGCCGCGCTCACGCCGTCGGAGGGCAGCGACACGAGCGCCGCGCCGCTCCCCGAGGCGGGCCGGCCGGGGCAGCGCCGCAGCGCCAGCCGCGACAACCTCAGGGGCGGCGCGCTGGAGAAGGAGAGCAAGCGCCGCTCGTACCCGCTCAACTCGGCCAGCCTCAACGGCGCCCCCAAGGGCGGCAAGTACGACGACGTCCCCTCGAGCGGTGCCGAGGCGGCCGGCGGCGGCTGCATGAAGACCGGCCTCTGGAAGAGCGAGACCACCGTCTAGGGCGGGCGTGGGCGCCGCTTCGCCACGAGCTGGCCGTGAGGGCTCCTGACCGCTTCTGGGGCGGGGCGGGGGGCGCCTCAGAGACGTCGATCGGTACGCCCCCGGGTTGGAGCGGAGGCGCCTCGCAGCACCTGGGCTCTCCAGCTTTAGTCCTGGAGGCCGGGGGAGGGAGGGGCACAGGCCCGCCACTGCGGAGGGCCGTCTCCCCGAGGTAGCGACAGACAATCCCTGGACCGCGGGCGGGGTAGGTTTCCGTCCTGGCCGAGGCCGGTTTTCGGCAGCACCTGCCGTCCAGGCTTGCGGGCTAAGGTCCTGCCCGTCTGCGGTGCGACCGAGAGGGACGGGACAGTACAGCTCAGGCGGGCCCCTTCTAAGGTACACCCGCACCTTCGCACCGCCTCACTGGCGGCGCCCGCCTTATTGGGAACACTGGTGACGGAGCCTGAGTTGAAGCTTTCTCACCTAACCGCCCTTCTCGTCTCCCTTCTGTGCCCACACCCCAGAGCCTCTCTCTCACCCCGACTCTGGCTTACTAGGGAGCCTAGCAGATGAGCCAGGTGACCAAGACAAGCCGGAGGGAACAAGGTGCTGCTTTCTGGAATTAACTATGCAAGAGGAGAAGGGGAGCCGTGTGAAATGCACCTGCTGGGATCAACCAGCTCTCTGGAAGGGAGGGAGGAAGGAAGGATGCAGGATTAAGGCTGGACGCCATTCTCTTGGGACTGGGACAAGAACCACATGGCAGGGCTCAGAGGAGGCACTCCAGGACAAAGCTAAGGCCCTACATCTAAGATGCTGACTGCCAGGTACCTAGGGAGGATGGGAGGACAGCAGAGCTAGTACTTCGATTTGGGGCTGAAGGCAGTCCTGCCTCAGACCTAGTCCTACTGAAAAGAACACTCTGAAGAGGGGCGCCACTGCCAGGCTGCAGGCGGTGCTGGAAAAGCACTTACTGTTAATCCCAGAGCCCACACCCCCGGTCTCAGCCTTCCACCTCCCAGGGACTAAGAGGCCTCCCCACCTCCATGAGGCCAGACAGGAGAACCTTATCGATGATCTGATGTCTAGGTCCACATTAGAAACCTCCAAAAACTCAAACCAGCTTCCTGCCCCACCGAAGCCCAAACCAAATCCCCAAGGCAAAGGGTAGGGCCCTTGTGAATCACCTGGGACCTGTGCTTTCACTACTTTTAAACACCAGCACTCATATTTTCCCCAACCTAAAGAGCAACCACCAGCCTTTGATTACAACACACGATGAAAGTAGAGGGAACCTTGGACCTCATGAAAAGCAACATGGAAACTTGGCCCAGTCTCCCCATCACTCCAGCCTGATCGCCAAGGCGAGAGCAGACAGGGCAAAGGGAGCAAGCCCACAAGCCCTGAGATGGATCCTGTTATTTATGCTTGCTGCACAGACAATATTAGACAGAAAAAAAAAAGGGCAAAAAAAAAAAAAGCTTCATATTATTCTTCCACGTATGCTGGCTGCTGTTTACATACCCCGCCAATGCCTTAGCACTGGAGAGCTTTTTGCAATACGCTGGGGAAAGGGGAGGGAGGGGATGAGAAGTGCCAAAGAAAACATGTTTTTAAAAGCTCGGGTTTTATACAATAGAATGTTTTCTAGCAGATGCCTCTTGTTTTAATATATTAAAATTTTGCAAAGCCCTTTGAGCTATGACCTTATTCCTCAACCCACGGTCCTTTTGTGATGAGAGAGGATCTCTAACACTGTACACATGAGCCCACAGGGTCTATGAACACAGGGCCAAGGCTTGCTCAGTTCCCATTCTCTGAGGGCTGGTAATGCTGGGAATACCCCCGAACCACACCGGGAGAGGCCCGGCCCGCCCCACAGCAGCCGTGTATCCAATCCAATCCAGGAGCAGGAGAGCCCCTGATGCTGCCCCAGCAGTCCGAGAGAAAGCCAGTCCATAGAACCAGAAGGGAGGCAAGCCGCTCTCTGGGAAAAAGGGACGGGCCTCTCCAACCCGGGCGTCCCCACGCTCCTGCTGACTTCAGCTCTGGGACTGCACAACCCCTCTTGGGTCCCTTAAACGAGAATGGAAACACCTGAGGGCTTGTGGACAGTGATTCCTCTGGCTGTGGCAGGCCAGTTAGCAAGTTATCAGATGAGGTGAGGCACCCTCAATGCCCAGTGTGCATCAGGGGGGGTTCGGAACACTCTGGGCGGCTTGTCTAGCTGCCTGGGCCTTCTGGAAGTCCCTAACTTCCTGAGGGGTGCGCAAATACTGCTCGATTTCACTATCAGAAATGTCCTCATCTCCAGTGACCGTGGAGACAGGGGGGGTGGGACAGACTCGCTTTGGGGGCTTCAACATGCAGGGTGGGAGCAGGAGGGTGGGGCTGGCAGGCCGCTTGCCTGCAGGCAGCTCTAAAGAGCTCCTCCCCACATCCGCGTCTTCCGGTCCTTGCCCCTGCCCCTGGCCCTGCAGCTCCATCTCAGCTGTTCCGTCCCGAAAGGCCTTGCGGACCAGCATGTGGCGGTGCTGGAGGAGGTCGCCGATGTGTTTGACCACAGACCGTTTGTCAAGCTTCAGAACCTGCAACCAGGCCAGCTGCTCAGCCATCCGCAGCAGCACAGCCAGCATCTCCTGCAGGCGGGAGGAAGCGGGGTAGGGCAGGTCCACATTCGCCAATTTACAAAATCGGGCAAGGGAACAGGTCAGCCGATCTGAAGGCCGCAGCGACTGCCACGCCAGGAAAGTGGCGGCGGTGATGACGGGCAAGGGGTGCCGCCCGGTCACCAGCCACACCTCATCGGCCAGCTCTACCAACTGCAGTGTTCGTGACAGCATCTTCTCCTTGTCTTCCACGTACTTGGCTGGCACAGACGGGGAGGCTTCAAACAGCTTGAAGCTGAAATAACCAAAATGAGGGTCTGGTCTCGGTACCTCCAGGAGACAGCTTTTCCAAAGTGCAGTAAACAGGCAAGCTATGCTATCCTTCCGGGAGCACACAAGCCTGCTGGGTAGCAACTTTACTCAGGTACCAAGAGAAATTAGGGTGAGTCTCCTGCAGGAGAGGCGAAGGGCAAGAGCGCAGAAGGGCACTAACATCTGCTGACAATCCCGGCCGCCCCCACCATCAGCCACCACTCCGAGTGAGTGCTTTACAAAATGGTCTCCTTTCATCTACTCAACACCCTGTTATGTGCATTTAAAAGTCGAAAAACTTGCCCGCAGCCATCCTGCTTAGAAGTGACCAAGCTTCAAACCCAAGGTCATACGACACCAACAGCCTCTGTTTTCTACCGTATTTGTCAGAAAAAAAGAAAACACAGCTACTTATTAAAGAAAAAACATTAGCTTCTACCTCCAGGTCTGTCAGTTTGCTCATACTCTTTCAGCTCTAATCACACACATCGTGATCGGGCTAAGGCAGGGCTATGGCATTTAGTCAAGCAGGCCTGAGTGGTAGAACCCAGAAGCCCCGTGCCAAAGCTGATACTTAACGTTCCTACAGCATCAGGCTGCTGTGACAGCAAGGGGGTTTGAAAATGAGACAACATTCCAGAAACGTAAAATGGGATTCACCCGACCAGTGCCAGTCATGGGAGGAGAAAAGACTTTTTTGCCCCACATCCTTGTAGAATGGACTTGGCCAAAAAGAGACAGCAGGAGGTAAAAGGACTCAGGTCAAAACCCATCCCACCCCCATGTCTCCCACCAGGCAAGTACCTGCTACAGTAGGTCTTCACCAGGTCCACCAAGCACAGGGATGGCACATCCAGCCCCAGGAGCTTCACTATCTGCATGTAGGTTCCAGAAAACACATCCAAATCTGCATACAGCAGGGTGCAGATGGCCCCCATGGTCAGGGGCCAGTTACGCTGCCGGCAAGTGATTAAGACACAGCAACCAACCAGCACCTCCTTCTTCTGCAGCCTGGCCGTGCGGATGCCAGCGTGCTGGTACGCCTGTTGGTGGTAGGCAACTGCCGTGTCCTCGAATGTCGGTGGCAGCTGAAGCACTCGACAGAGGTCTCTCACTCGGCGAAGACCTAGGAAAACCCATGGCAGGAGTTAGAGGGGTCCCAACAACGCATTGACAGGATCAGACAATTTGATCAAGCGGGATGTATCCCAGGGATGCAAAGATTTTTCAATATCCGTAACTCAATCAGTGTTCATGTTCACACCATGTGAACAAACTGAAGAATAAGAACCATATTATCATTTCAATAGATGCAGAAAAAGCTTTTGATAAAATGCAACATCCATTTACGATTAAAAAAATCTCTCCAGAATGTGGGTCTAGAGGGAACAACACATAATAAAAGTCATTTATGACAAACTCATGCTAGCACCACACTCAATGGTGAAAAGCTGAAAGCATTTCCTGTAAGATTAAGAACAAGACAAAGATGCCCAAGCTCGTCACTTTTATTCAACATAGTTTTGGAAGGTCGAGGCATAGCAAACAGAGAGGAAAAATAAAAGGAACCTAAATTAGAAAGGAAGTAAAACCGTCACTATTTGCAGATGACATGATGCTATACTTGAAGGAGTCAAAGGAGCTCCCAGCAAGTTCTGTTAAACTCATCTCAGATACCACATGCACAAATAATGGACCTTTCTATGATGATAAGAGTGACACTTGGTAAGGCCATTTGAAAAGCACAAAGACGTTTGTGGAAAGAAGTCAACACTTCAGTGCCTCATCTTTTGGAGGTTGGTTTGGTTTGTGACCAAGCTTCGACCTGGGTTTCTGGAATCTACCTCAAACACACCCAAGCAGACTTAAACCTTCCACCTAATTGCTACCTTAGAACCACCTCCATCTTTTATTTCTAATTACCATTCTCTTCTCTACCTTTACATAATAATACTGAAAACAAAAATGATAAAGCAGACGAGCTGGACCATAAGGAGAATTTTCTTTAAAGCCACTGTGTCATAAAAGGTTGATTCTCACCTCGTTGCTGGCTTCGACTAACTTGTTCATTTTCCCCGGTGCTTCGAGAATATGTTACTTCTGTAAGATAATGGACAACAAATAGCTTGTTTAGTCTCTATTCAGGGACCCCTGCCCTCCCACCACACAAAACCAGGAAGCAGAATCCAAATCATCAGGTACCCACTCCCCGTCTCACAGAAGGTGCTTATCTTTGCAGGTAAAAGACCCATTTGGTTTCTATGACCACAAGCAGTACCAAATACACAAAAGGCTTTAGAAGATTCAGTTCAGTTCAGTTCAGTCGCTCAGTCGTGTCTGACTCTTCGACCACATGAATCACATCAAGCCAGGCCTCCCTGTCCATCACCAATTCCTGGAGTCTACCCAAACCCGGACTAACACTAAAGCAGTTCCAAGTGTTCCAAATTTTCAGCCACCCTTCCTGTACATTCAATTCAGGCAATTTTCCTGCCCATAGATTTGAGGGGTGCACTGGTCAGGGACTTGGAACACATATGAAAAAAAAGGAAAAGTTTTTGTTGATTATTTTTCAGAACTGCTTCGGGGTAGTAGTATTTTCCGCATTCGCACAACATTGGCCTATTGATATATTGCTTCCAAATAGGAAGACTAGGTAAATTGAGTGGAACATTGTTTCTGTCTTTGTTTCATGTATTCAACGTTCGTTAACACCTACATGTAACAGGTATGGTGCTAAGAAGAACAGATAATGGCAGCCCCTGATCTGCATTTGACTCGTTCACTTTCACTGTTTTCTCTCATATCTAAGTGTGCTCACGACCGGGAGACGGCAAGAGATAAGAAGCATCTGACGTCAATCCCTCCATCACCCCAGGCTCTTTCCACGGCCCTGGAAAATCCCTCACAAGTACCTCGGAGGTTGCCCTCGTCGCTGAAGGTGGTCGTAAGAACGCCCTCGGTGACCACGCAGCCGCAGTCGGAGCACACCAGCTGGTTCTGGGAATAGTGCGAGTCTTCCACGAGCTCAGCGGAGCCGCAATCGGGACAGCGGCCTCTACCCGGCATCGCACAAGCACAGGAGGCGAACCACCCCTACCGCCCGCAACAGCAACTGTGCCTAAACAGGAAGTAGGAGCGGAGTCTTGTAGGGTTGCACCTTCCTCTTCCGGCTAGCGTAGCGGCCGTACTGTAGGTACCGCCTCCGCGGCTTCCGGTCCGTTCCTCTGCGGACTCGGGTAGAAATGTGATCTAGAAAAGAAGGTTCCTGATCTGGACTGTAACTTCGGATTCCCCGCGATCTGTACTTAGTTTGAGGTTGGCTGTCTAGGCTTGGGGTTACTTTTGAGTGAGCTTTCTACTTCTATGGACGCACTAGCAGACAAAAAATTGCTGCCATCCACAGACAATTCTTCTTTCTAAAGCGCCAAGGGTATCGCAGACTCTCCTTTTTCTCTTTGGTAATAAATGTTTATTCTGGCCATAGTATAAAATTTGTGTCCTAAAAGGGAGGGTCGTGTATTGAGAGAGCAGGAAATTGTGTTCTTTCCAGAGCGGCTTCCCTTCAAGCACATTTCCTCTGTTTGCAGTCTGTTTTTCTCCCCTGTAGAATGAGAGTCAAATTAAAATCCAGAATGACAACCTGGGATACTTCCAGAGACTAGGCAAGGAATGTCTAAGAGAGTTGGAGAGAAAGACCGTGGGGATTAGTGAGGCCCTTGGCAGTCTGAAGAATTTAAGCAGATTGAGATGTTTTTAAAACCTTAAGCTTTAAGATGCTCCAAGAGTCTAGCTCCAGAGTTCCTGGCTTGATATAGTATAGATCAAAGAATCAAGCAAAAATGTGCCTCTAGTAATATTCCAGAAACCAAGCTCACAAACAGAAGATTTTGTATGTCATGTTTGAATATAACTTAAGTATCAGCGAAGAGGATGTGTTTTCTCATAAGTAAGTCCCAGTTGCACTCATCAAGAATAAAGGTTTTCCGGAGTTCCTTGGTAGCCCAGTAGTTAGGACTTTGTGCCTTCACTGCTGAGAGCCCAGGTTCAATCCCTGGTCAGGGAGCTAAGATTCCACAAGCCATGTGATGTGGCATAAATACATAAATAAATAAATGTTTTTTTTAAACTTAAAAGTTTTAGAATCAATCGTGTCTGAAAAATAAGACAATTGAGTTAAAATTATACAAAGATCTGTGGCCAATCCCTCTGACTCCAAGAAAACAGATGGGAGTTATCACAGCCAGTGCTGAAAGTATGTGGGGAATTTCTGCTTCTCAGTTTTATCTTGGAGAATTTCAGGCAGGCTCTGGCATTAGCAGATTTTCGAAGATGTTAGTTTCAGACAGTGTAATCAACATCCTTACTGGGAGGGTAAACAGGTCCCTAAAAGTAACATAACTGGCCCTGGGAGTATGTCTTTACATTCCCATAGAGAACAGTATCAGAGATGCCACTCATCCCAATTTTGTGCAGATCATGAACCTAACTGCATTTTTTTTTTTTTAAAGTAGGATTTCACTACAGAGTCATCTTCCCATGACAGAAGCCTTGAAATTCTTTCCCTGACATGTCTCATAGTACAGTGGAAGAGCAGTTTTATGATCCGGCAACTCTGGGCCTTCCCAGGTGGCACAGTGGTAAAGAATCTGCCTGCAATGCAGGAGACCCAGGAGACTCGAGTTCAATCCCTCGTTCAGGAAGATCCCCTGGAGGAGGAAATGGCAACCCACTCCGGTATTCTTGCGTGGAAAATGCCATGGACAGAGGCACCTGGCGGACTATAGTCCATGGGGTCCCAAAGAGTCAGACATGATTGAGCGCACACACAGCTAGCAGCTCCTGGGATGGAGGGGTAACTCTCTTCCAGCCACAAGTGTGTGATGGCGTCAGAGACCCTCACCCTCAGACGCAAACAGGCAGGGAGGGAGGCAGGGCACAGGCCAGAAGATGGCGCACTTTACTAAGACATGCAAGTCTAGGGTTCACATTCTCTCAAAGAAAACTATTTATGTAGGAAATTTATTTGTCTTCCTCTGGGAAATCAGGACATACACATCATCGCTGGTGCCTTTCCTTCCGAAACAAACTCTACTAAGATTTAGGGCTTCCCTGGTGGCTCAGACAGTAAAGACTCTACCTGCAATGCAGGCGCCCCGGGTTAAGAATTAAGCGTCCTTCAGTGATAGTGAAGATCTGTTTAACAGATGCTTCTCAAAGCCCTCTCCCCAGCTCCTCCCCAAGCCTGTGAAGCTGGAACCGTGTTTCTTGTGCCTAAGGCCAGAGCCCAGAGGGTACTTGGCACATCGGCTTTTGGAATGCTGAGTGACCAGATGGGCTGGACTAGAGCAGAAAGCTACTGGGGAGGGAAGGCCACTGGAAAGGATGCCTCAGACATGGTCCGGATGTGAAATACTGACCTTGAGGCACTGGTGTCCTGACGGAAGGCCCTGGCCAGTCATCTCTGGTCACCTGAGTGTATTTGTTAGTGGTCTACCTGTCTTTGTTACAAGCCTCCCTGGAAATGACGGGGCTTTCTCATCCCTATGTCCCAGGAGTGCCTGTTATACCAAAAGGCTGTTCAGCTCCTGTGGACACCTGTCCTGGGTAGGCCTGTCAGAGGTAACACATAGATGGAATTCCTCAGAGGCAGGATCATTTCTAATCTGGAGTGAGTAACTGGGAGGAGGTGGGGTTGGGCTTCTCTCAAGGCCTCACCCCTGGGCTCCTTCCAGCTCAGATGACTCTCTAACCCAGTTTTTTCACTCTGAGCCCGGAGGACCCACTCTCCTCGCCATGCTGGGCCTTGGAGCTTTTCTGACTGGGTCCCTGTCACCTCCGCTTTTCAGTGGATGCTGACTCTTCTCTGACAACAACGGTGACACAGCCTCAGTACAGGGTATGACAAGGGTCCTCGCTCATATTCACTGTCCCCTTTCCTGTTGTTTATTCTCTCTCTCCCCTTGGCTAAGGATCGCTGTGTTGGGTTTCTTGATCTCCCAGGAACAAAGGCACCTGGCAACTCTGAGGAGGTGGCCACAGGCCTAGAGCTCAAAGACAGCCGGAACTTCCCTCCTCGAGAGCCGTGGCTCATAGGGCCTTGTCTTGAGTGGGGTTGAATCACATGGGCAGGTTCCCTGCCTGCTTCCATCCTCCGGTATTCCAGGCCACTCAGAAATATTATCTCCTTGGCCCCCAAAGTAATCGTAGACTGGGTGTCCACAGATGTTTTCTGAAAAGAGCCTGAAAGCAAATATTTAGGTTTGGTGGATGAGAAAGTTTTTAACTGCTCAAGTCTGTTTTTGCAGCATGGAAACAGCTATAGACAATTACTCAGACACAGACAATGAACTCAGCTGTATCCCAATAAAATTGTGTAGACACTGAAATTTGAATGTCATGAATTACTCTTGATTGTTTAAAAAAAATGTAAAAGTCTCCAGTATTCAGTGCAATGCTGTTGACTACGGTCATCATTCTGGCCATTTGATCTCTAGACTTGTTCATCCCACATTAAAAAAAAAAGGAAAAATCATCCTTGTTTCTTTGTTGCTGTTGTTGGGGTGTGTGTATTGCTGTTGTTGTTTTGCTGCACTGCATGGCTTATGGGATCTTAGTTCCTTGACTAGGGGTTGAACCCAGAACCACAGCAGTGAAAATGCAGTGTCCTTCCCCTGGACTACCAGAGAACTGCCAGAAAAAAAAATCACCGTTGGTTTGAGGGCCACACGAAAAAGAGTGAGGCCTTAGTTTAACACCTGTTCTAGAACTGCAGGTTGGGTAGGTGAGGAGTTCAAATCCTTTCTTCACTACCTGCTGTGGGACCCCAGGCAAATTCCAGTTCTGATGCCCTCTGAAAGTCTGTTTCCTCATCTGCATAATGGAGATACTATCTACCTTGATGAGAACTGGAAACAGTGCTCAGCAGTGCTGAGTGAAATGAGGAACTCAATCAACAGGCCTTCCTTTTGTGATCAAGTTTCAGCCTTTAGTGGGCACTTGATGTGCAGGGACAGAGCAGCTTCCTCTCAGTTCTGGGGGCCTGCCGGTGTCACCAGGGTGACTGTTTCGAAGGCTCAGGATACAGGTGTGTATAAGATAGTCAAACTTACCACAAGGCCACATGAGGACATCTTCCCTCAGAAGATTTTGTGGCTTTGGGAACCGCTGGCCCCGCAGAGCTCAGCTTAGAGCTTTGAACTTGAATGCAAAGAGATTGCTCCACCTTCCGAGGACAGGGAGATTGCAGAGTCCAAAAGATGGCACCCCTGATCAGCTTAGAGGCAGTGTCTGAGGGCTGGCAATGTGCATGGTGCTGATGCTTTGGCTGTGGTCAGAGTGGGAACAGTACCTTGTGATGTTTTCCATGGGGAGGTGGGCAGGGTGCCCCCCCAAAAGCAAGGGAGATGAATCTCAGGGGAGAGTTGGGGGTCATTTGTATAAACATTCCTTCCTTGGAGACACTTTCCAGAGGGCTTTTTGGTTGTTTGGAGCAAACCTGGAAGGTTATATGTTTTAAGAGAAACCGCCTTTGTATTTTACATGGTGGTTCCACCATCCACATGCGGTTGGGTAACAAGACCCCCCCAGCCAAACCAGGGAGGCCCTGGGGAAGCTTTCTCTGCCCCACCCAGGAGCTACCCGGGTCCACCTGCGTCTGTCCCCCTACAATGTGACTTTCATTCCTAAGAGCATCTCCTCCATTTGGAGAGCTTGGGACCCTTGGTTGAGGCAGGCAAACCTCTCATTTCTTCAAGAAAGGGTTGGAGGTTGGTAGAATGAGCTCAGGAGGACTGTTTTAATCCCTTCTACTCAGAAGTGAATGAGCTACGTTTGTGGAACAAGAGACCTGGCTCCTAGATCTGGGAAGTCCTGAATGCAGGGTGAATTCAAATGAAGCTCCAAAAGTCAGGATTTCACTCTCTGGGAAATCAGTGGGATGAAGGTGAAGAGGTGTGTGTGGGGGGGGAGGGGGGCGGGTAGGTGGTGCAGGGTGGAGATGAAAGTGGCCTGTTCATCTGCTCAGCTTAAGAAAAAGGTGGCAGCTTGTATCACTAGGGACAGGAAATTCAAACGATGTTCAACTGATAAACGCCACAGTCCCTTCCAGCCCAAAATATGGGGTGTGTCATAGGGAGGTCATCAGAGATGTCCCAACCCCCACAGGAGAAAGGGCACTGGGGCCCCTGGGCACCAGATTGAGTGGCAGCAGCAGGAACCCAGGTGAGACACTCATGGGCTGAGAAACACTGGTCACCCCCTAAGAGAGATTCTGCAGGAAGCCAGAAATTCTTATCGCACCCATACAAAACCACAGACACAAAACTTTGAAAGGTAGTACCAGTACCATTTTATTTAGTGTTGTAGGAAATTCTTAGGTTACTTCTCAGAAACAAAAGCAAAGAAATTCAAAATTCCCAAAGTAACAAGGCAGGAGAGAAGAATTCCATAATCCAGAAAAACTGGGTGAGCTTTCAATCAGAGGGAGGAAGAGGTCACGTCAGTAGCTCACACAGTAGATACTGAGGAAACCACAGGGCTGAGATTGGTGTAGAAACTGCAGGTTAGGCTCTCCGCCCCCCTGAAGGCAACAGATCGTTCAGACCATTCGTCCATGAATGGGTCTAAAAGAGAAGGGGCATGGGGAGTGAAGATTGTGCCTAATTTTACATCAAGTTGCCTCTGGCCTTCGATCTGGCAGGGGGCTGAGGGTCGTGGACCCTCCCCACTCCATGCCCTTCTGAGCCCCCGCCGTCAGCAGAGCTGAAACCACACACGTGTGCCACTCACTGCCCACACACCCTCCACTCCAGGTCAATGGCTGTTCGTGGGGTGAAGGGCAGACTTTCTTGCTCTTCCATTCAGCTACCTGGGGAGGCTGACCCACAGGAAATAAAAGGGGTGGGCAGGACATCTATCAAAGCCCAACGACAGAGATGATATGAAACAACTGGGCAAAGGATTGACTTTTTTTTTTTTTCCAGATGCTGACCTCCAGTGGAAGTTCATCACAAGGTATTCGGTATTTCATTGGATGCTTCCTTGAAGTCCTGACTGGTCTTCTGGGGGTGCGGGGTGGGCAGCCAGGCAGGGCCAAGAAAGAGCTGCTCCTGCTCCTGCAGGGCATGGCCTCCTGCCAGGACCCATCAGTACAGTGAGCATTCTCAGTAGCCAGAGGCTAAAGCAGACTCTCCTGGTGCAGGCAGCTGGGTGTCAGCCCTCAGACCCACACTGGCTGCAGGAGCTCCAGCCCTCCAGTCCACCTGCCCCTGTGAACAGCTCAGAGCTGGCTCCAGCTTTCCCAACTGAATTCTCCCTCAAAGTAGAGTCAACAAGGACAGGTGTTAACTGGCATCCTTGAGAGGTGCAGGAATGCTACCCGCGGAATTTTTTTTCCAGCAATTGGTAGAAAACAGACACTCTTGAAGTAGATTGTTCTTCATTCTCCAGAGTTCTTGAGTGGCATCTCAGAGCAGAGGAATTTGCTCTCTTAAACATGGACCGGGTCCCATCCCCGAGGTACTAGCAGCAGATCTCCCACAACGAAAAGCTCTCGGGAAGAACTCAGGTCTCCAGATGAGCTCTTCCAAAGAGAACCCACTCAGCGCCCCTGCCACCCAGTGCACGAGGCTAATCACAGTCCAAGTACACTGACATCAAGTAAAAAACATTGCATCACAAATATATACACATATATTTCCAGAGTTCAAGCGAATATCCAGTTCTCTTTATAGGGGTGTAAATAAATCACGTAGCGCTACAAAAATACAATTCGTCTGAGAGGTCTACAGTGGTCCACAGTATGTAGGAGGGTATTAAATAAAACAGCTATCGATAATTAAAAGTGAATTAGTTCAATCAAGTTACAGTATCATCCTTCAGATTAAAGTGCTCTGATATTAACTAATGTGGCAGCAAACGTGATTCTGAGAAGGAATCGCACTGCCAGTCATCTCGCCTCTTCAATACAACAAGAACGAACAGAGAGAATTCGTTTAATAACGTCTCTCTCCTCAAGCCCTGCCCTGCCCTTGGCCTATGACATTCTCTCCTGAAGAGAGATGTCGGGATTTGCTGAGATTCTGTCTCAACTGGGACAAAAAAAAAAACACTGAGTAATATAGAAAACATTCTAATATAGGGTTACTAACAATGAAATTACCTGTAGAGTCTGAGTTGTTTAGTCGCTAAGTCATGTCTGACTCTTTGCAACGCCACGGACTGTAGCCCAGCAGGCTCCTCTGTCCACGGGATTCTCTAGGCAAGAACACTGGAGTGGGTTGCCATTTCCTTCTCCAGGAGATCTTCCCAACCCAGGGGTTGAACCCCTGTCTCCTGCATTGGCAGAAGGATTCTTTACTGCTGAGCCACCAGGGAAGCCCCGAAGAATCCGAACCGGTGCTATTAGTTAAGAAGGGGGGTCCTAGTTTTTTTTTAAACCCGTGTCAATCTAGTTTTAAAAAACACAGCCATCTTAAAAATAGATATCATCTTGCTCTTCACAATGTTATACCAAGGGGGAAAAAATGCCAGGAAGAGCTGCCGAGGAAACCAGGGAGCCCAGCAAAGGCATGGGGGGAAAGGGCCAACAGACCCCCTGCCATCTCTCCACACCTGGTAGAAACATTTTAGCAAGCACCTGGGGCACTCAATCACTAATCAAGGCACTGTCTCGGCCACTCCAGTCACAGGGACCCTGCGATCATCAGAGGAGGGGCTCTGACCAACTCCCTCGAGTGCAAAGTGACTCAAGTCCCCTAGTCTGCTTCGTGTACCTCCACAGATAGGCCCTCTCCATTGATAAAGCGCATATTTTAAAGGCTACTGAGGTGTAGAGGCTGGTGTCTTGAAAAGGCGACTTGTTATAAATCTCAAAGGCACACTGCACTCCTCTGCTCCAGTCGAAACAAAAGACCAAGTCCAAGGAGTCAAGTAGGTTTACATGGTATCAAAAATTTAGCATCTGCAGCCAAACGCCACGCCTGAGCTATTCAAATGCAAAGAAGGTATGTTCAACACAGCCCCGAACGCCTGGTCCTTGTCATCTCACCCCAAGCTTTAAAGACCAGCGGGGAGACGTATTTAAAAATCTCAAATCCAAAGAAAGAAAACCCCAATGTTTAAAATACATTAATTAATACCTGCCAGCGCCATCTGAACCTCTGGGCCAGGATCAGATCTTATGACCATGTCTCGGGTTGGGGCATAAAATATTTACAATGTGGTTAAAGGCACAGTGGCATTTAAAAATAAAACCCTGGGAATGGACAGTAAAAAGATCCGTTGTAGTCATTGACCTGGCTTCCGTGGGTGGGAGGGATTCCTGCCAGATAACCTGGGAGGGAGATGGTAATCTGTGCCCGGCTCAGGAGCTGGTGGATACAGACCCACGGAAGAATCTCGATGCTGGAGGCTGGTAGCTCACATCTTTCCTGCTTTTTTGCCGACCTGAGAGGGAACCCGGAGGATGTTCGGGGTCTCTTCCATGACCCTTACCAGCAGGTTGTCGATGTAGTCTTCCAGTTGGCGCACCTGACATTCCTTCTTACTGATCGTTTCTTTCTGTTTGAGGACCAGCTGAATGAGCTCGTCGTGGGTCAGCTGAGCGTAGGCAAAGGCAGGGTCCGAGGGCTTGTATTTCTTTGGTGGGGGGCGGGGAGGGGGGATGAAAAGAAAATTGACAAAGTCAGCCAAGAGGTCAAACATCTCAGAGAAAGACAGGGACTCCTTTGGTGGTCCAGTACCCAAGACTCCAGGCTCCCAATGCAGGGGACCAACTTCGGTCACCAGCCAGGGAACTAGATCCCACATGCTACAACTAAGAGTTCACATGCCACAACTAAAGATCCTGTGTGGCACAGCTAAAAGCTGGTGTAGCCAAATAAATATTTATGAACAAATAACTATTTATAAGTAAATAAATAAAAGAAATACAGAAGCGGTAGCTTTTATCGATTGAGTCTGTGATCTCAGTCTCCTGGGAATTTGTTTTCAATTTCAGTGGAAATCTATGACCAATGAAGCTTTCTGTAAAGGGCCAGAGAGTTAGTATCTCAGGCTTCCCAGGCCACAGATGGCTTTTGCTGCACATTTGTCTTTGTCATTTGGTTTGTTTTTTTGTTTCATGACCTTTTCTTTCTCTTTTTTTTCCTTTTGGCCCTACCATGAGCTTGGCATATTTAACTTATATTTCATTTATATGCAGAGTACATCATGAGAACTGCTGGACTGGATGAAGCACAAGCTGGAATCAAGATTGCTGGGAGAAATATCAATAACCACAAATACACGGATGACACCACCCTTATGGCAGAAAGTGAAGAACTAAAGAGCCTCTTGATGAAAGTGAAAAAGGAGAGTGAAAAAGTTGGCTTAAAGCTCAACATTCAGAAAACTAAGATCATGGCATCCAGTCCCATCACTTTATGGCAAATAAATGGGGAAACAATGGAAACAGTAACAGACTTTATTTTCTTGGGATCCAAAATCACTGCAGATGGTGACTGCAGTCTTGAAATTAAAAGACGCTTGCTCCTTGGAAGAAAATACAGCATAATGAGAGAAGGCAATGGCACCCCACTCCAGTACTCTTGCCTGGAAAATCCCATGGGAGGAGCCTGGTAGGCTGCAGTCCGTGGGGTTGCTAAGAGTCGGACACGACTGAGCGACTTCACTTTCCCTTTTCACTTTCATGCACTGGAGAAGGAAATGGCAACCCACTCCAGCGTTCTTGCCTGGAGAATTCCAGAGATGGGGGAGCCTGCTGGGCTGCCGTCTATGGGGTTGAACAGAGTCAGATACGACTGAAGCTACATAGCAGCAGCAACAGACAGCATAATAAAAAGCAGAGACATTACTTTGCCAACAAAGGCCCGTCTAGCCAAAGCTATGGTTTTTCCAGTGGTCGTGTATGGATGTGAGAGTTGGACTATAAAGAAAGCTGAGCGCAGAAGAATTGATGCTTTTGACCTGTGGTGTTGGAGAAAACTCTTGAGAGTCCCTTGGACTGCAAGGAGATGCAACCAGTCCATCCTAGAGGAGCTCAGTCCTGAATATTCATTGGAAGGACTGATGTTGAAGCTAAAATGCCAATACTTTGGCCACCAGATGGGAAGAACTGACTCATTAGAAAAGACCCTGATGCTAGGAAAGATTGAAGGTGGGAGAAGGGGATGACAGATGATGAGATGGCATCACTGACTCAATGGACAGGAGTTTGGGTAAACGTCAGGAGATGGTGATAGACAGGGAGGCCTGGCGTGCTGCAGTCCATGGGATCGCAAAGAGTTGTACACGACTGAGCGACTGAACTGAACTGAGGTTGGTGGGATCTTATTTCCCCACCCAGGGATTGAACTCAGGCCCTCAGCAGTGAAAGTGCAGAGTCCTAACTGCTGGACCGCTGGGGAATGACCAGTTGAAAGTGTGAAAATCATACTCGACTCACAGGCTGCCGGCCCCTGGGCTAGCCTCTAAGCCTGGGGTTTAGAGATGTCACCACTGGAGGCCTGTGAATACCAGGACTGGCACAGCCAAGTATCCAAGCAGACCTGAGCCCCAGGCTGAGGGGACCTGTGAAGAAATGCCTACTGTGGTGGACGACGCAATAGGCCACACTTTCCTCCCAGTACAATACAGACGTTTATCCCAGATGGCCTGCTACTGCCTCCATTATGCTCAGGAGACCTGGCGATTAGGAGGACGGTCTGGGAGACCCCAGTCTAAGCCATCTCATTCTCAAAATCTACGCAGAGTCCAAGCCAAGAGCCACCACACAGCCATCGGTGGTGCCCCCTTGGGGTCCAGAGGCCGCGGTCAGGGCCTAGCAGCCTCCCCCCTCCTGACCAAAGCAGGAACCCCAGGGATTACAATCATCACCTAGGAGGCCTGGAGTCTGACTGAAAACTGCTCAGGCCCCAGCCACGAGGAGACACAAGATAAGCGTTATGTAAACTAAAATGTTGTACCAAGTCTCCAGAGAGATGGGGGAAAAAAAAACTAACTAACTTTTCCTGAAGTCTGTGCCTCAGGTTCGAAAGTTGAATGCGATATGGTCGTGGGGCGGCCTCCAGACAGTTTTTGCCTGCAGAGTTCTGAGGTAATCATGGTTTCACCACCATGAGGGTCAAACGGTTTCACTGAGGAAGGCCTAGAGCTACTTGCTCCAAGAAGCAGTCATGTCAGGAGCAGGTGAACCACGACACAACACGAGAGAAGGCCCTATTCAGTCCAGTGATGCAAACTGCCTGCACACCAGCCAGAGTTCCAGAGAAATTTTGTCCCTCTTGTCCTGGCTACAAGGAACAGCACAATGATGGCTACTAACTTACAAACACTCCTGACACTGTCACACACGCAGCAGGTTTAACTTCACACAGGAGGCCTAGAAATAGGTGAGATGCTGGTGGTGGTTTAATCGCTAAGTCGTGTCCTACTCTTTTGTGACCTCATGGACTGTAGCCGGCCAGGGTCTACTGTCCATGGGATTCTCCAGGTAAGAATACTGGAGTGGGTTGCCATTCCCTTCTTCAGGGATCTTTCTTACCCAGGGATCGAACCCATATCTTCTGCATTGCAGGTGGGTTCTCTACCACTGAGCCACCACGGAAGCCCCTGAGATGCTGGACCACTTGTCAACAACCGTTTCTCTCTTTTAATCTTTGTTTTTTTAGCCTGTTGAAGGCAGACACTCACAGGGTCCCCCCCTCTGGACCTCCATCATCCTATTTGTGACTTTCAAAACAACCCTTTCAAAAACATTGCACATCTGGGAAAGAACTCTGGAGACTGGTTGTGCAACAGTAGAATGCAACTGCTGAAAATGGACCCTTAAAAACAGTTGAGGGGGTAAGTTTTATGTTACGTTTATTTTATCACAAGTTTTTTTTTTTTTTCCAAAGTGGCATGTCTGTTTACACATCTACCAAGAAAACAGGTAGTCCTTGTAAAAACATAGCCAAGAATAAATCCTCAAGGAGTTTTAGATTATACCTCTGTCACAGGATTTTATATTCAACAATATTGATTACAGGACTTCCCTGGTGTCGCCGTGGATAGGAATCTGCCTGCCAATGCAGGAGACACGAATCCCACCCATGGTCGGGGAAGAGCCCACACGAGCCGTGAAGCAACTAACCCTGCACACCACAACTGCTGAGCCCGTGGTCTAGGCCCCGCTAGGCACGACTACCCAAGCCCACACGCTCCAGAGCTGATGCTCCGATTAGAGAAGCCGCTGCAGGGAGAAGCCAGAGCACCACAAGGAAGAGCAGCCCCGGCTCGCCGCACCTAGAGAGGGCCCTCGGGCAGCAAGAAGAGCCAGGGCAGCCAAAAATAAATAAACAACCTCTTCTTAAAAAAAAAAAAAAAAATTCATTACAGAAGACATTCAAAGGAGCATCCGGGAGACAGAAGCAGAGGCTGACATCTGGAGGGAGAGGCTGGCAGGCGCTTCTCGAGAGGAGGGGCCCGGTCCCCACCATGTCTGACACACCTGGGGCTTCACCTGAGGAGGGAGTCAGGGTCCAGGGGGGCAGGATGTGCTCCAGGAGCTGAACAAACCAGAGATGGGGCTGCCCGGGTGATGGGGGCAAGCTTCAAAGACAGAGTGGTAACCTCTGACCCAGACTCTGGAGATGAATTAAAATTAATTTTCTGTTGATGTTTGACAGAAAACAACAAAGTTCTATAAGGCAATTATCCTTCAGTTAAAAATTAAATACGTTTTTTATAAAAATTAATTTTGCCCACAATAACAGGATCGTGTTTTGAACTGTAAAAAAAAAATTTATTTATCATAGAAAAATCTCAAATCCAGAAGAGGGGAAAAAATTATTACTCATAACTCCAACACCTAACACTTGGGTCTCTAATTGGTAACGGGCATTCTGCTCTTCTGTCCATGGGATTTTCCAGGCAAGAATATTGGAGTGGGTCGCCATTCCCTTCTCCAAGGGATCTTCCTGACCCAAGGACCAAACCCAGGTCTCCTGCACTGCAGGCAGACTCTTTTTCATCTAAGCCACCAGTGAAGACTAGTGGTACCTCCTACAAACTGTCCATTTGGATTCTGTAATCTGAAGAGGAAAGGCTGCAGGACTTTGAAGTCATCAGAAATTCCTATTTATGTGACAACTAAAAAGAAATTAAAAAACAATCCAGCAGTCACAGAAAGTGAGCAAGGGCCACGGAGAGGAAGAGGTGCAAAGAAAATACCCATTAATTCAGGAAACGGTAGTGCCCATCATCACATACTTCCTTCCAGGACTTTCATATTGGACTTTTCCCCCCATCATTTTACCAATAATGACGTATATTCACGTTGGTCTCCCACTTTTCCCATATAATTTGACAGAAGACATTTTGGCTCTAGTTGGCTGTGTTATTTTTAAATGGAAGTGTGGATGCCACCTGAATAAATAATACATTCCTAGTTATTAATCATCTATAAAAGATGGTGGCCCTAACACAATAACCAAAAAAGCAGAGAAAAAGCCATTATAGTAATGATTCAGCTATGTTTTCATAACTTTAGCCATGCAGTTTCTCCCCCTAACCTCTCTCCCACTTTGCAACATTCCAAAGAGTAGTTATTTTTATAAGTACTGTTTATGCTTTAGTACAAAGCGTCTATTCTATGGCCGGCCAATGGCAGTCTCCAGGAACCTTTCCAGATTTACTCAGAGGAGTTACTAGGTCTGGTCCGGGACCAACAACTCTGTTACAGACAGGCAGAGGGGCAGCAGTGGGGCTTACAGATCATGAGCAATGCAAGTAGCAGTTGCTTTTGTTTTAAGGCAAGTTACTGTCAGTCCAGCCCGGAGATAAGCCCCTGATTAAGTGGGCTTCGATGAGTAAACAGAGGGGGAACCAAGGGTCTTGCTGACTTCCCGAAAGCTAGGTGTTTGTTTCTCTTTGGAGCCAAGCTGCATTCCACAGTTAAAGGAAGAGGGGCGGGAAGCTGCGAAATGACCCTGGTTTTTGTTATAGTCCCTTTCGTGCTGTTCTTTTGCCCAGTTTCCTGGTAAATATCATCAACGCCAGGAAGACAAGTGCTGTTTCTTCTAACACAACCACAGAAGCCAGCAGACTGATCTGGTGATGTTACAGCCAGTCCATCTTTAGGCTTGGGCTAAAAGATCCCTTTGGCCACCTGATGCAAAGAGCTGACTCATTTGAAAAGACCCACCCTGATGCTGGGAAAGATTGAGGGTGGGAGAAGGGGACGACAGAGGATGAGATGGTTGGATGGCATCACCGATTCAATGGACATGAGTTTGGGTAAACTCCAGGAGTTGGTGATGGACAGGGAGGCCTGGCATGTTGCAGTCCATGGGTTGCAAAGAGTCGGACACGACTAAGCGACTGAACTGAACCGAACCGAAAGATCACAGGTTCACGGTTCTGGCTACAGCTGATCATTTTCAGACTGACGCCCCATTAGCACGGACTACAGGGAGGAGAAGGCAAGATGGTTGGAAGATGTTAAGTGGTTTTCAGCAACAGTTCCTTATTACCACTCTGCCTCTTGGCCTGAAACTCAGATCTCTGGCTTTCAGTGGACAACCTTCAGCCCAGTTCCTAGGGGCAAAGGTGCAACAGAGCCAGAGGCATCAGCCATCACCCGGCACTTAAAAATACCTGCAGGAGTAAAGGAGATGTGAGCAAAAGTTTTGTTTTTAAAAAACACAAAAACTGGGACTTCCCTGGTGGTCCAGTGGTTTAGAGTCTGCGGTCCACTGCAAGGGGTATAGGTTCAATCCCTGCTCAGGGAACTAAGATCCCTTATGCCGAGTGGTGTGCCCCCGCATTGCCCCAAAAAAGAGAAGAAAAAAAAAAAAACCACAAAAACTATTTGACATCCCGGAGTCCCTGGGACTGTACAATTGAGTGAAACTTCTAGACACCTGCAGTAAAACAGAAATGAAGTTTATGTCTCCCAACTGTAGTGTGCAGGCGTCGGTTAGGAAACACAACACGCTTCCACGTTCCTGAAACACAACACATCTCAGCTCATTAACTGCCCCCCGTCACTCAGTAGATCATTCTCCTCCGTACGTGTGACAATGAGTCAAAGACGAAGAGGTTGGTAGCAAGGCAGGACTCAATCCCTCTGGTTCTAGAACCAGAAAGGGCAGGATGGAGATACTCCCCAGCAGAACTCATGGGGGTGAGGGGGTGGGGCGTGGTTTTGCTTTTGGGGGGAAGAGCTGCTTTTTTCAGCGCTAGCCACTCAAGCTGTTTAAAGAGCAGAGATCCTCTCTTCGAGCAATAGTCTTCCTGGAAATTCAGCTTAAGGAAGTCAGCTATGAGAAGGGAAAAGTCCTACGCAAGAAACTACCGACTACAGTGTTACTCATATCGAAAAACAGAGAACAAGCTAAATAGCCAATTACCCAACTGGGGAGAGGGTAAGTATAGACTAGCATAACCATTTCAAAGAATAGTTGAGTAGCAATGTGCAGAAGTGTATATGATAAAACTAAGCAAACAAGTTCAAGCTGGTTTTAGAAAAGGCAGAGGAACCAGAGATCAAATTGCCAACATCTACTGGATCATTGAAAAAGCAAGAGAATTCCAGAAAAACATCTATTTCGGCTATATTGACTATGCCAAAGCCTTTGACTGTGTGGATCACAATAAACTGTGGAAAATTCTGAAAGAGATGGGAATACCAGACCATCTGTCCTGTCTCTTGAGAAACCTATATGCAGGTCAGGAAGCAAGAGTTAGAACTGGACATGGAACAACAGACTGGTTCCAAATAGGAAAGGGAGTACGTCAAGGCTGTATACTGTCACCCTGCTTATTTAACTTATATGCAGAGTACATCATGAGAAACACTGGGCTGGATGAAGCACATGCTGGAATCAAGACTGCTGGGAGAAATATCAATAACCTCAGATATGCAGACGGCACCACACTTATGGCAGGAAGTGAAGTACTAAAAAGCCTCTTGATGAAAGTGAAAGAGGAGAGTGAAAAAATTAGCTTAAAGCTCAACATTCAGAAACTAAGATCATGGCATCTGGTCCCATCACTTCATGGGAAATAGTTAGGGAAACAGTGGAAACAGTGTCAGACTTTATTTTGGGGGGCTCCAAAATCACTGCAAATGGTGACTGCAGCCATGAAATTTAAAGACGCTTACTCCTTGGAAGGAAAGTTATGACCAACCTAGATAGCATATTGAAAGCAGAGACATTACTTTGCCAACAAAGGTCCGTCTAGTCAAGGCTATGGTTTTTCCAGTAGTCATGTATGGATGTGAGAGTTGGACAGTGAAAAAGGCTGAGTGCCGAAGAATTGATGCTTTTGAACTGTGGTGTTGGAGAAGACTCTTGACAGTCCCTTGGACTGCAAGGAGATCCAACTAGTCCATCCTAAAGGAGATCAGTCCTGGGTGTTCATTGGAAGGACTGATGCTGAAGCTGAAACTCCAATACTTTGGCCACCTCATGAAAAGAGCTGACTCATTGGAAAAGATCTTAATGCTGGGAAGGATTGGGGGCAGGAGGAGAAGGGGACGACAGAGGATGAGATGGCTGGATGGCATCATTGAACATCGATGGCTTGATGGACATGGGTTTGGGTAGACTCCGGGAGTTGGTGATGGACAGGGAGGCCTGGCGTGCTTCGATTCATGGCATCACAAAGAGTCTGACATGACTGAGCAACTGAACTGAACTGAACTGAAGCAAACAAGAGGATTTCAGAGGGGTTCCACGCAGGCAATAGGGCTAAAGACCCATCCTTCTGCTACTATGTGACATTCTTCAGTGGACACTGAGGCCTATGAACGGAAGGTTGATACAGAGCAGGATGTTGCATGGCCTAAAGTGAATTCCTCACACATTTCCTACTAACTGTGAAGGGGAAAAATAGCTACTCTGCACTGAAGAACCTAGTGCACACCACCTAACTGAAGTCACCCAAGTTAACACCCCACTAAGAGGACAGGGTGCCGTGCGCCCTTTACAGGATGCAATGGGAAGGGCATGTTTTTCCTATAGTTAATACCTGCCGAAAAGGCCCAGCCTCCACCAAACCACGAGAAGACGTCAGGCAAATCCAAAAGGGAAAACTCTACCGAACAACTGATCTAAACTCTTGAAAAAGGTCAACGTCTCCAAAGACAAAAAAAAAAGCCGAGGAACTGTTCCAGAAAAAGGAGATCCTTGAGACAAGACGACAGGATCTCTCAGTGACCCTGGACTGGAAAACAAAGAAGGCCACCACTGGGACAAACTGGTGGCGTTGAAATATGGACAACAGATGAGAAAGCAGTGTGATATGCCTGTTAAATTTCTTCAATTTGATAAATGTCCTTATTCTTAGGAATTACACACTAAAGTATTTAGGAGTTAAAGGAGCATGACATGGGCCAAGTTACTCTCAAATAATTCGGGGGAAAAAAAAATGTATGTAGCTACAAAGAGAATGGAGAAGGAGAGGGTGAGGGTGATAAAGCCAATCTGGTGAAATGCCAACAAGCTGGTTGATTGGGGTGAAAGGCGTACAGGAGTTCTTTGTGCCACGCTTGCAACTTTTTTCAAGTTTGAAATCACTTCAGAATAAAGTTACAAAAAAGTCTATCTGTGCCACAGTTACAACTACAAGAATTTTACCTTCTTGCCAAAAGATAGAAAAGGTGCATGGGAAAAAGGAGACTGTCTGATTGGCATGACCTGGGGTGGGGCGTGGGGGGTGGGTGACATTTTCTTCTCGTTAAAAAGAAGCACTGGTTGCCAACCGTGTTGCCTGAGACACACACACACAAAATCCACAACAGACAAATAACTATGAGGGGAAAAGCTGAGTATGCCATAGGAGGTGTAGGGGCTTCCAAAGATTGTCCAGAGACAGAGACGTGTGGCTGAGTCATCCTGGGGTTCCCCGCCGCCCCCAGGTGCCGTTTGCCATGGCGACTCAGACAGCAGGTTTTCGAGATCCCTAACTAATCTGCCTGCTCTCCAAGGAGACATACCTTCATCCCGGCTTCGTTGATCAAGTTCTCACTCACAATCACGGCAGTTCCCGAGGTGGAGTTAGTGACTTTGGGGGCTGTTGTGTTCATCGGCTTCACGGGATGAAGTCTAGAAGAGAAGGGGGAAAGGACCCTTAGACCTGCGGGAACGGCAGCACTGAGGGACGGCCTCTCTCAGGGGTGGCAGCCAGCGAGGCAGGTGGCAGGGGAGCCTGGAGACACACGCGCTCACACTTCGGACCCCGACACGCACCAACACTCCTTCAGGAAGGGAGGCAGTCAGCGCGAGGCAGCCGCACACACACACCAGTCAGCCACCGCTCGTGGACGGGTGTCCTGACCTTCTCCCAGGACCCTCAGCCTTGCTAGCAATGACAGAAGAACCCTGAAGACGGTCTCCTAGTCTCGGAAGCAACTGCAGTCCAGGCCTCCACTGTGGAGCCCTGCAGAGCTCGAACAGACAAGCCAGCTTCCCCCCGGGTGGGGTTTCCAGAGTGAGCTGTCCGCCCAGCTGGCTTTTCCCACTCAAGTCTCAGCTGGCCTCTGAGACCAGGAAAGAGAACTCGGCTCCTGATGCTTCTCTGCAAGGAGAGCTCTGTATCAGACAGGGCAGGACAATCCCCACTCTGAGGACAGCAGCGACATTCCTGCTACAAGACACAGGGGTGTCTCTGGGGGACTCCCTGCCCAGGGGACGGCCCTGCCAAAGAGGCCCTGCTGTCAACACCAGGGGGACGCACCACCAGGACAGCTGTGCGTGAGCAAGCTCTCGTGCCCAGAGACAGAAGCAGGGGTGGGGGGCTGGGGGGGCTGGCTTACACTCCCAAGGACCGGGCCTCCGCTCCGCACCGGCTCTCACCTGTGCTTGGCCGGCCTGCTTCCAGCGCTCGGCTGTGTCTCTGAGGGGGAGACCCGGGCCTGAAGAAGCGGCTTCCTCTTGCCAGGATTTTCCACCTTACCCGCGGAGCCCTCAGCTGTTGCTTTTTTTTGAGATTCTGCTGCATTGGTGTGGGGGGTGTCAGAGTGTGCAGAGGCGGGGAAGGAGCGTGTGGCAGGAAGCGGGGGAGGGGAGGGGGAGCTGGACACAGGGGACCCCAGGGCAATGGCTGGAGGCCGAGCTGGGCTCCCGTCTCCCGCCGGTCCTGCCTCCCTGCGGTCGCCGCCAGTGCTGGGTGTCTGTTCTGCAGAAACCAGGGCGGGTGCTCCGGGTGCTCCCGGCGCTCCCGGCAAGGGGTCACGCGGGCTTCCTGCTGCTGACCCGCCAGCCTCCTCACTGGACGCCTTCTCTGTCTCAGGCTGGAAGAGCCCCGCGCTGAAGGACGGAGCCCCTCCTCCCCGGCCTACCACCAGGGCTGCCCCTCCACTGTCTTCCGGCTGATCGCCCCTCTCGTCGTCCGACTCGACCTCGGGGATGGCGGGCAGGGTCAGGTCCAGATGGGCCGTGCTCGGGGACTTGGCCTCACGGGGGGCCTGGAGGCCACGCAGGGGGTCGGACAGCAGACCCTCGTGGTCACTGGCTTTGCTCTGGTTCCACACCATCCGGGTGTCGTCTCCCTGATTCCTGAAGAGGGGACTGTCCCTCCCTGAGCCGGTTGACCGCAGGGGACCCCCTGAGAAGCTCCCTTTGGAGGAGGGGCGGGGAGCACAAGCCACCAAGGCAGCGGGCCGCAGTCCCGTAGCGGCTGCCCTCTCCTGGGAGTCTCCCATGTCCATCACATTTCTGGGAGCGGCCCCTGGTGGCGTTGGCTCCTGGGGGGCCCCTCTGTCGCCATGGACCAGCCCAGGGGCCTCTTCCCCCGCCTCTTCTGCAGAGAGCTGCTTGGAAAACAATGCCTGCTTCTTGGTATCCTTTCCACTGTCACAGGCATCCGGATCCATCTCTTCATGCCCCTGCGTTGTCGCCGAGTTGGGTGTGGGGGCCGACTCCCCCATGTGGAGGAGGGGCGCCGTTTCTTTAACTGCAGGACTCAGCCTGCCACCCCCAACTGCATCCCCCGCAGAGTCCTCCCCACTTGGAGGCTTTCCAGGGCAGCTGCCCCTCCTGCCTCTCCCAGGCACAAGGGCAGATGCTACTTCTCGGGCCTCATCCGATGAAGTGATATCGCCTTGTAGTGCTTGCCGGGGAGACCCCAGAAGCCCTCCTTCTTGCCCCTCTTCAGGTTGTGTCCGGAGAGACTGTGCCGGGTCATTAGCACTGGTCTTCCCTGGTGAATAGTCTTCCCTCCCTCCAGTCACGGGAATAGGTGTCTGCTTGGAAAGCGAGCCCGCGGCATGGGGATCAGTATTTGGAACTCGTGTCCAAGTCTCCTTTTCCAGCTCTAGTTCCAGGAGTGAAGATGGTTCTTCAGAGCCAGCCTGACCCGGGTCTGCAGAGGGCCAGTTCTTAATTGGGGTGGATGTGGAGATGGGGGCCACTAAGGGAGAGGAGACAGAGGAGGAGCCCGAAGGGGACTCAGAGGATGGTGTCTCTGAGTCACGCCCCGGTTTAGAAGGGACAGGTATCTGCCCAGAGCCGGAAGGGAGAGCAGAGAGAAAGAGGGGAGAGTTAGTGGAAGGAGGGGGCCTGGGTGCGGGCCGAGCCTCTGGAGACACTTCTGGCCTGCAAAAAGGACAAAATAAAACCTGCAGGTCAGTTGCAGATGCAACATGAGAGGCAAGAGATATGTAAAACTATAGTCTTTCCAAAGACGAAAACTTTTTTTTTTAAATATAAATTGGGGGCAATACCTTCAGAAGTTAAAGAAGGAACATTAAGATATATATATATATTTTTAAATATATATTGGGGGGTAGTACCTTCAGAAATTAAAGAAGGAATACCAATATTTAACCCATAAAAGGCATGCTTTTATCACCAAGCACATCTGCTACAGAAAGGTCTGTTGCAATGGAAACAGAAAGGTCCAGGGAAAGCAACAGCCTGCAGTCTCTTCTGGTGATAAAAACCATCTAAAAAAACAAAAGCCATTCAAGGTGCACCACAGGGCAAGAGGCAGATTTTGAAGGGGAACAGTGTGTGTGTCTGTGTCTCTGTGTCTGTGTCTGTGACATCAAAGTAGGCAGAATCTCAAAAAAAAGTCTCTCCCACCCTGGCCACTAGGAATACC
Source organism: Antilocapra americana (assembly GCA_007570785.1). Classification (NCBI taxonomy): domain Eukaryota; kingdom Metazoa; phylum Chordata; class Mammalia; order Artiodactyla; family Antilocapridae; genus Antilocapra; species Antilocapra americana. The sequence continues at coordinate 24,004,695 of ML660774.1, forward strand.
ATGACAGTGAATATAAGTCGTGCCGAAAAGCAGAACCCCCGAGATTCCTGCAACAAGGTGCAGAGTAAACATACAGAGGACCGCCCAGGCACACTCAACAGGGGACCAAGGGGCTCTTGTGTCAGCAAACCCACACCAAAGTGCAAGGAGTAGAGATTACATCTGCCTCCAACAGAATCCACGGGCAGAAGGGACGGATCCCCAGTTCTGCACGCACCACCACCATGCAAACCTGTTGTTTTTCCCAGACCCTGACACTCAGGATCTGCTACAAAACCTGGGCGCTCCACTGCGCTCTGCTTATCTCACTGAGATGGACAGACCAGCCCTGCATACTTTTGCCAGAAGCCAAACACATTTGCAGGGAAAACACTTGTGGCCAAGATATCTGGGGCAAAGATTCTTACGGGGGATACACCGGACAAGGGGCGGCCCACGCCTGCTGGCAGAGGCCCCGGGCTGGGACACGCAGGGGCTGGCTAAGAGTGACTTGGACAATAAACCCTGGGTTGCTACAGGGACACCACAGAGCAACAAGCAGGGCCTGCTCCAGAGTAGGCCTTCCTGCCAGCAAGGGCCGAGACTCACCGGGGTTTCACGGCTCTGGTCTGGGGAGCCCTGGGCGAGAGAACAGGCAGGACAGGCGCGGCCTTGGGCTCTGGGTCAGCTTCTGGTTCTGGGAGTGGCCCGTCTTCAAAGGGGTTCGGTGCTTGTCCCTGTCCGGAGGCAAGAGGCGCGGTCTCTTTGTCCGATCTCTTCACAAGGTCATCGGCAGGCCCCGGCTGGTGCTCCCCGGCCCTGACCGAGGCAGGCGCTCCCTCCCTCTCCTTCCCAGAGGCAGCGGGAGGGCTTTCGCCCTCGCTGCCCTTGGTCGTGTCCTTCTTTCCCGGGACCAGGAAGAGCAGAGCGGACTTCTTGTTCTCCTGTTTCTTGGTCTCTTTTGTTTCCTTTGCAGCCTCCAAGGTCGCCGGGGGCGCGTTCTCCTGAAGGTCCCTGCTGACCTGCAGCTGGTAGGACGGCAGGGACATGGACTTGAGGGCGTCCTTTGTGGAAGACTGGGGAGACACCGCGCCTGCTTCCCCAGGCTCCCTCCAAGGCCGAGAGGCCAGGTTTTCCGTAGATGAGAACCACCGCTTCTTCCTGAGGCCTTGGGGGGACGGGGAGGGGGACGGGGAGCTGTCCTTGGTCTCGCTCTTGGCCTCGGGCGGCTCCGCATAGACGTGGTTCCCATTGATACAGACGTTCGAGCGGGAGAGGACGTCATTCTTAGACCGGAGGCCGCCCAGGAAGGAGAGGCCTTCCTTCTTGGGGAGGCTGAAGTTGACCTGGTTCAGCTGCTTAGTATCCACACCTGCTGTTCTCTTGTGAGACAAGACTGCGGGGAGAAGACCCAAGAACCAAGAGGGTTAGAAGTTAAGGAAAAGCAGCGTCTGAGTACTTTTCTTGGTTGTCACAGCTGGGTGGGGTGTGCTGCTGGCATCCAGCAGGCGAAGGCCAGGATGCTGCTAAAGATGCCATAGAATGCGGGAAGGCTCCCGTAACAAAGAGTTATCCACCCCGACTGTCAGTGGTGTTGAGGTCAAGAAACTCTGCAAGGACCAGGGAGAAGGGCAGCACTCTTGGCTGGGTTGCAGAATCTGGCCAGTAGTAGGGACCTGGTCACTGAATTTCAATATACCCAGTTAATTCAGAGTTAAGGGAACTAGATTCCTCAACTTTCATTAGGAATGTATTTCATGGGAGCTCAGTCTTATACCTGATGAATTAATGAACTATCAGAATTACTGTAAGGTTCTATGGCTTTATCCTTAATCTAAAAACAAAAAAAAAACAAAATAAAAACCTTGCATGCTAGCCCCAAAAGCTTGCACTAATGCTTATCAGTTATAGAGCCAGACTTTATGGGAAAGGAATTTACACATTCCTAGCAACTAGAGAACTTAGAAACAGAAAAGGCTTCCTAACCTTAGTTAGTACTTATAAGTACCCACCATCATCACCACTACTGTAACCACACCATCTATGCCATCCCCCCACCATCACCACTATTGTAACGACCACCGTCTACACCATCCCCCACCATCATCACCACCACCACCATCACCATTAC
>ML660774.1:24006814-24194972 GCA_007570785.1 Antilocapra americana
CATCCCCACCATCATCATCACCATTATTGTAACCACCACCACCTACACCTTTCCCCAACACCATCACCACTACTATAACCACCACCATCTATACCAGCACCACCACCATTATCATTTTAATAACCAAAATTTGTTCATTTCTTCTCTCTCAAAGCAAAGGAGTAGGAGAAGCCAAATGAGAAGGAGGAGGAGGAAGCTCACCATCTGAGGCAGACGAGGACTCATCCTCATCATCGTCCTCCCACCGGGACTCAAAGTCTCCAGGACGAAGCATCACTTTGTCTGACTTTGAGGTCGGCAGGACAGACATGGACTGGGAAAGTGGCGTTCTCTGCAGATTGGACTTGGAAAACAAGGTCTTGATCTTTGACTTCTTCTTCTTGTCTTTGGAAGGAGACTCGTCATCGCTGTCAGCTGAGGGCGTCACGTGGGGAACGATGGCTGACACCGTATCAGACGGGCTGTCCTTATTCTTCCCCTTGATCTTGTCCTTCAGTTTCCCAAACGGGTTCCGAGACTTGTCTTTCATGGAAAGGTCAAACATGCTCGCAGTCATGTTGTTTCTCATAAACTGGATGTCAACCTCAATTTCTCCTCGCTCTTTATCCTTCTTCCCCGGTTTGGATTTTAAGGTGTACCACCTAGGAGGAGAAAGGCTGAGAGGTTACCTTTGAACTGAAGAGCCTAAAACAGTGTTCATAGCCCTTTATCTGGCCTCCCTTCTTTGCTACTGCTAGCCTCATATACAAACACATCCTATGCTCCCTTCTTTGGGGAATGTGAGGCAGGGCGGGAGGGCAGAACTTAGTTTTATTTCTGAGAAGACATCCACTAGGCAGTACAGGATCTGATTCTGTACTTAGTGTAGGAGTGATAGTCACTCAGTCGTGTCTGACTCTTTGCAACCCCACGGACTGTAGCCCGCCAGGCTCCTTTGTCCATGGAATTCTCTGGGCAAGAATTCTGGAGAGGGCTGCCATTTCCTTCTCCAGCGGTACTTAGTGTATAGTCACCTAAAATCCTGATTCAGTAGAGAATTATTTTTAAGAATAATATACACATTCCATGAAATCATTCCCTATGACTGGCTCTGACTGGTTTTTTCCTTCAAAGGGGTAAAACAGTTACAAAGATAAAGTGCAAATTTATAAGAGTGTCTCAGAGAAAAGCAAGGGTTTGCAGAACAGTCCCTGCCAGGGAATAATGGAAACTGCAAAACAGAGTAAAAAATATCTATTAAAGAAAAAAAAGAGTGAAATAAGCCAGAAACAAATAAAAAATACTGCATGATTTCAGGGACGTGAGGCCCCTGGGTGAAAATGCTCCAGTTGTGTCCAACTCTTTGCGATCCCATGGACTACACTCTGTCAGGCTCCTCTGTCTGTGGGATTCTCCAGGCAAGAATACTGGAGTGGGTTGCCACTCCTTCTCCAGGAGGTCTTACCAACCCAGGGGTCGAACCCGGATCTCCTGCAGTGCCACCAACCCATATGAGCCACCAGGGAAGCTTAAGGCGAGTCACATTTCAGAGACAGGAAAGAGAATGGTGGGTGCCAGACACTGGGGGTGGGGTGAATGAGGAGTTAGTGTTTAATGGGCACAGAGTGTCCGTTGGGGGATAAAAAGTTTTGGACCTGGGTGGTGGTGACAGTTGTACAATGATGTGAAAGTAAGTGATGCCACAGAACACAAAACATGGTTAAAATGGTCACTTCTGCTATATGTATTTAACCACAATGGGAAAAAATGAGAAACTGAGAGGAGACACTTGTCTCCAGCTTAATGATCAGAAAAAGGAACGTTTCAAGCCTGATTCAAGTATTTCACTTGGTCCTTTGCAAACAACCTCACGATACGGCAAATGATATTCTGTCAGCCCATGAGACCCATGAGAGACAAACTGCAGAGAAAGGAAACCTTTCCTTGGCATGTTCCATTGGGTGAATTGCAAAAATGTGAGCCCGGTGAGTGGCACGACTTCCACTGAACAAACAATTCCAAATACAGGACCTCCCCGCAGCCACCCTCAGGGTCACGCTCACATGCTGAGAACCACACTCTGATGTTCTTCTCGGTGACCTATTTAAGAGCTGAGGGCTACGGACTTTAAGGAAATGATGGTTTTGCCCAAATAAACACATCTCTTTCACCTTCAGCTTGTCTTACTCACCCAGCGGATTGCTGCCTCCACTGTCTTAGCTCATTCTGCACTTAAAGGGGCAGAGGGAAGCAGAAACACACAGAGAAAAGTCCTCCTTTAAGTCTCATGAGAATGGCATGAAGTGGACAGTATACCCACTTTACAGATAAGGAAATTGAGGCTCACAAGTTAGGTAACTTGTACAAGGTCTTGCAACTGTTAAAAGGCATAGCCAGGACTCTGAACCAGCTCTGCAATTTCCCCAAAGCTCCTTTCTCTACACCAAGATTCCAGCTTAGCACTCTCTCTGAACTCATCCTGGCTGGACCATCGTTCATGATACACAGAAAAAAAGGGCTGGAATTAACATTCTTTTTGAGGGAGGCTTAAGCTTCCGATTTAAATATTCTAAGTCAAAAGACAAGAAGGGGGGAAGCCCCCATAGCCGGCCTCAGTCATAAGTTCTAAGACTGTAGGTAAAGTCCAGGACACAGTGTCATCGAGAAGGACTTATCCTGGGTTGTCAAAATACAACCAAGACCTAAGAACATGGTGGGACCTTCAGTTTTGGATCTTTAGGAGAAATCGTTTAGGATTTTCAAAACTACAGTTCACAGCGGGAGAAGGGAGATGTACCATCTTTACACACAGCCTCACCTCGCCAGCCTGGTGTCCTTCCATTACACGTCCAGGGCCTCAGGGAGAACAGTTTGCATATCTCTCATTTAGCTGTTGAGAGGATTATTTGTATCTTTCTCTCCTGACAGTCCTGTGCTAATGTGGTAGCCTTGGTGATGAGGAGTGGCTAGCCTTAGTAAATACCAAGGGCAGGCACTTGAAAAGGGGAACTTGCTGAGGCTCAGATGACCACACAGGCACAGGCGGAGACCTCACCTCTCCACCAGGGCCTCCTCCCAGCTCTTTAACACAGCCTCTCTGCTCACCCTCCCAAGAGATGCAAAGACTCTCGACCTTCAAAGAATACCACCTGCCCATTCCCCCGGATGGGGCCGCCTTCCCTGAACTATCTACACCAAAGCCTGTTTATTCTGAGTGAAGCTGCTGCCAACTCCAGGATCCTCCCTGAGGGCCTATTACCACGCGGTACATGGGTTGAGTCCCTGGGCACAAGAGTGGGATTTGTTTTGGAAATTTCCAACACCACCAGGAGGTGTGAACATGCACTTTGACTGTTCCTGATGCTTATTTTCACCAGCAAACCCCAAACCAAAGGCCAGGTAGCCAAGAACAATCATTGGGCTATTTAAGGATGTGAAAGGCAGGCTGAATCACAGGCAGGGAGGCAGCCCCCTTTCAATCTGTGCTGGATTTATCAAAGCTGGAAAGGAAGACAGGAACTCTTTCAGCAACATTATCCTGATCATTAAATCCACACAGCTGAAGCAAGGGAGCTTTGACACAAGCGTAATTTGATAGTTCATGAAAACCATGATCCAGAAATGTTTCACCCTAAAAAATTCCAAACCAGGACATATTTGTGGGTTTCAACACTGAAGCATCGCTTCAGTTTTTCAGTGTTTCTTGCGTTTGATTTTCAGTGCACTTAATTCCAGCATGTCACGGAAGTAGTTCATAAATAATCAGGTCCCCGCGTGGCCACACAGCATGTGATGTCAGCCTGGGTAGGACCCAGCACCACCCTTCACGTCAGTCCAGAAAGCTTGAGTTATCTCAGAAATTAGGGCTGGGTTTTCCCAGTACAAAGGGCAGAGTACAGACAGAAAGCCATAATTCTAATGCAGACGGTTTATTTTTAAGCCTATATTTAAAAAATCCTGCAACCTATCAAAAAAGTGAAAAACAAAAGGATCCCCTCTATAAGCAGTCCTCTTAACTTATAATTAAAATTTAGTTCTTCCAAAGTTAAAAGGATCTTTGAATATACCACAAGGGACAGGACACGTACGTAAACTATATTTTAAAGTAATAACAGCAATTGTTATTTTACAATGATGCTTTCACAAAACGAAGATTTTTCAAGATGACTCATAAAAAGAACTTAACAAATGTAAGTTTCTGATAGCCTTTAGATGATACCACTGAACTGAATAACAAATGACAAAAATTTTGCTGTGCTGTGCTCAGTCGTGTCTGACTCTTTGCGACACCATGGACTATAGCCCTCCAGGCTCCTCTGTCCCTGGAATTTTCCAGGCAAGAATACTGGAATGGGTTGCCATTCCCTACTCCAGGGGATCTTCCTGACCCAGGGATCGAACTCTCGTCTCCTGCATTGGCAGGTGGATTCTTTATCACTGCACCACCTGGGAAACCCAATAAATGACAAAACTCAACTGAATAACCTGATTACTTCATCCAGATCAACAGGAATCAATTACATGGGACTGAATGAACTGATGAGTATGGTTTACAACTTTATGACTTTGCGGAAAATATATTAACTTTCATCTTTGTTTCGCAGAAAAGCCTTTTCTCTTATGCTATGGCCTACAACAAATTGATAAAGTATACCTCTGTAAACAAACAAATGAAAAAGTAATAACAGGCATGGGGTAAAAATTCCAATCATACAAAATGGTCCAAAATGAAAACTTTAATCTCCATGTCCCTCAGGCGAGGGTCTTGGGAATAAACATTCAAGCCAAAAATGCCTCTTATCCAAACAGGCTGCCCTACTGTTTGGGTGTTTTTTTGGTTTGGGATTTTCTTGGTCAAACATAAGACAAGGCTAAACAGCTAAAAATACAGAAAAATTAATTTAAGGCTTTTACCCTTTCAAAAAGATATCTTACTAAGAAAGCAGCAAGAGAATGTTAAAAAAAAAAAAAAAAGAATGAACAGAGTACAGGAAGGAAAACATACAGAATGTAGGACACAGGGTCTGCCTCCCGAGGGGCCTGGCTGGGGGACTAGAGTCCAGATACGCATCGTCAAATCTTCTGGGTTTTTAAACACTCATGTTTCGAAATGGCTAAAACCACCCAACTATGCGCAATTTTCAGGGCTGGTTTGCCTCAGCACATAGGTTTCTCAGGACAAGGAAAGCTGATCCCGGGGGCCTCCATTGGAATGTGGGCAGTGTGGTTCCTGCTTTGGGGAAATGAAAGGTCTCGAAGTGCATCCCAGCAGACGTGCGGTCTTTCAGTTGTGAAGGAGGGGCCGGTACGCCTCCTGAATAATCTGTCTGCAGCTGAAGCAGACATGTTTTTCCTTTAAGACATTCCAAAGGGTAGACACAGAAAAAAAAAAAAAAAGACAGCTTCACAGATTCAAGATGGAGACAGGGAAATGATGGCTACGAAGATGAGGTCCACGTGCTCTGGCACTGCGGGCGCTGGTAACTCAGAACCGAGAGGCCAGACAGCGGGAGAGGGGGCCGGCTCACCCGACAGTCACGGAGTGTCTGTTACACTGAGTCAAAGGCTGTTTTTTCTTTCTGATTATGAAGCGTGAGAAAATAATTAAACATGAAAAGAAATTCCTGCTGGCGTATACAATTTCATCACAAATTAGAGCATGTGTGAAGTCATTCAGTCGTGTCTGACTCTTTGCGACCCCATGGACTGTAGCCTGCCAGACTCCTCATCCACGGGATTCTCTAGGCAAGAATACTGGAGTGGGTTGCCATTTCCTTCTCCAGGGAATCTTCCTGACCCAGGGTTCAAACCCGGGTCTCCCGCATTGCAGGCAGACTCTTTACCCTTTGAGCTACCAGGGAATCCTGGACTGTCATACACAAAGAAGTTTCTCAGCTAAGTGAAATCCCAAGGGGCTGTAAGAACCACCTACTTGGGGACCCAGCAAAATGAATTAAGGTTTCACCCTCCCATCAGACACGGGAAGCTCCGGGAAACACAAAGGCAAAGACGACCACTAGCTCCTTGTTTTAACACGTTAGTGTTCATTTCAAGGGATCCCATCTATAAGGGCTCAAGGGTCAAGGGCGGACTGCCTCGTTCCCTTCCGGTGCAAAATCTCCACCCTGACTTGTCGAGTGAGTCATCCCCATGGTAACTGAACTTCAAGACACAGGAGATCATGCCTCAGGTGAGGGGAGAAGCAGGAAGAACAGAACAGCACCTGAGTTTCGTGTGTTTGAGATGGAGGATGCACTTGATGGAAAAATTTTAAAAATCAGTTCTTTCAGTGTCTTCCATGGGGGAGAAAAGGCTGAGCATCTCTCAGGGTCAGCAGAGGAGGATATCTACAAGGGGTAGTGAGAAGGAGTGACTCCACGTGGGTGAAGTGTCCAGACCCTTCTCTTGGTAGGACAGAAGCAATGCATAGCAAACAGGGACGAAGACGTTTAAAACCTATAAAATGCCTGTGGGGTGGACTTGGCAGAAGCTAAGTAGTTTAACAGGTTTTGTTACTGACCAAGGTAGCTGGTCCTCATTACCTAACTCTGAATACAGAATCACCGATCAGCCATTCCTGCTGCCTCAATCCCCTCCCCAGGTGGACTTTCACATCTGCCCATTGCCAGCCACTTGGTGGTAAATTATGAGGATTCAAATGGTTCCTTTTTGACCCTAATCCCTAAAATAGCCATTTGTGCAGCACTGAAAGGCTATCTGTAGTCACCAAATTCAATCCTAAAAAGTAGAAAATGATACAGTAAAGGAGAGATCGTATAAAAAGTAGGTTGAAAATGTTTTTGATCTTCCCATACCATTTGCTCTACAGAAAGTCCCTTAGAAAGTAAGGGTTATAGGAAAAAAGCAGGTTATAGGAAAAAAAAATCTTAACCGACTCGCTAATGCTAATTCAACCATATCCTTTTGATATATTTTCTTCAAGTCTTTTCCTGCATGTTTTAACTGAGACACTTCAGACAAGTGACATGACTTCTCCGGCTCCTCCTCTGAAACAAGGTTAAAAGCACCTACGATAAGGTGCTTACAAAGGATGTTACAAAGATTGTGCGTGCTTAGTCGCTCAGTCCTGTCCGACTCTTTGCAACCCCATGGACTGTGGCCCGCCAGGCTCCTCTGTCCATGGGGATTCTCCAGGGAATAATACTGGAGTGGGTTGCCAGGCCCTCCTCCAGGGGATCTTCCCAACCCAGGGATCAAACCCAGGTCTCCCACATTGCAAGCGGATTCTTTACCACCTGAGTTTAAATAGCTTAATATATGTAAAGAGTTTAGAACAGTGCCTGGCACTCAATAAATGCTTGGTGTTAGCTATGATTATGACTTGCTAACAACCAGAGAACACATGCAATTCTATTTGTAATGTGTTAAATATAGCTGTCGTACAGTCCCCAGATCCACCATTTTTAATGGCTGCATGATATTCGGTGAGTGCATTTATACCATCGTTCAGCCATGCACGTGGTTCTCGGAAAGGAATTTAAGATACCAACAGTTCAGACTGACTGACGCCATCAAACACAAATAACAGTGATTTGCATTTGAAGGGAGTGGGGAAAAACTCAATTATAAAATTAGTTTGTATGATACGATTTCCAAAATTAAAAGCAGATACGGTATTTTAAAATATCATGTTGTTGTTCAGTCACTCAGTCAGGTCTGACTCTGCAACCCCGTGAACTGCAGCACGCCAGGCTTCCCTGTCCCTCATGAAGTGAAGTGATCAGAATGTAATTCTGTAATTTATCATGAGATTTAATGACCCTCAGAACACTTCGGAGCTTCTACGGTGGTGGGAGAGACAAGAAACAGAGGGCCCCAAATGGTTTCAGACACATGCCAAGATGACACAAGTGGCTGAAGTGTAAGGATCAAGGCATATTTCCTAAGTTGAAAGCAATACACAACTCCTTGTAGGTAAAGACTACAGGAAATAACCAAGCATCAGTATTTTAAGATTCAATAAGAATTAGAAAAATCAACACATTTATAAACATGGAAGTTTACCACTCCGGCCATCATCTAGTTAACAATATTTTACTTGACCATATCTCAAAAAGCAACAAATATTAATATTCTAACATCAGATCAGGTATCTTGCCTTTTGCCCCAAGGTAATATATTTTATGTGATCTGCCAAAGAAGGGTCTCTGTGGGGTTCTTTGCCACTCAGGCACAGAGACCTTAAGGAAGGAGAAAGGAAGGGACATGGTCTGGTTCACCACCTCTTGGCCAGAACAAAAGAAGACAAACTTCAGCACGGTAGACATCAAAAAGCTTTTGGTCCTCTCTCAGCCCCCGAGACAGACTCACACTTCTTTCTTTGGGAACCTCCTGGTGGGGAGCGTGTGTGTTAGTCGCTCAGTTGTACCTAAAGACTCTTTTTGACCCCACGGACTGGGGCCCTCCAGGCTCCTCCATCCATGGGATTCTCCAGGCAAGAATACTGGAGTGGGTCGCCATTCCCTTCTCCAGGGGGTCTTCCTGATCCTGGGTCTCCCGCACTGTGCGCAGTCTCTTTACCATCTGAGCCACCAGGGAAGACTCTGCTTCCTGGTGGGGAAGCAGAGCATCTGACTCTTCTGGTTTTCAAGATGAGTCCCAAGGAGGAAAAACAAAAACAAACACACATACCAAGAGCATTTCAAAATCCTGTTCTAACAACAAATTTCAGTAAGAATGAAGAGTTCCTTTCGCGTAAGAGGAAACCCCACAGCCCGGTGCTGTGGGAGGCGGCACCCTTGAAGAAACAGCCCTGGGGGGCCGCCTGTCGCTCACACAGGACACAGTACTCTGGATCACAAGGGGCCTTTTCAGACCAGGCCTTCTGGAGGCCGTGGTGGTTCTCCCCGGGCTAGCCAAGTCTCTTTTAATAAACAAGAAGTTTAAAAATGAAGCGTGCAGCCGTCACACCTCTAGAAAGTTTTTCCAGGATTTCTTATAAAAGGTTCCCTCAGCTCCACTAGGGAGGGCCTCGTTCAGGAAAAGACACTTAACTCCAGCTGCCTTTTTTCTCCCCATGGGCACATTCCTAAATGTGTCCCTCAGGGATACCCTGGGGACAAAAGCCCTTGATTTCTAACAGATTATTTACACGCCTCTCTCTGCAGGAAAGGAATTTCTCATCTCATCTCCTTTGCCAAAGGCACCAGTGAGCCCCTGAGCTGCAGGTGACCTGCTTCTCCTAGGTGACCTGCTTCCCCAGTGCTGAGCAGCGGCACTGACTGACGGGCAAGCCAGACCCCAAACTCACACTAAGGCCACCCTTCATCTCTAATCCACTCGGCTAAATGTAAGATGGCTTAAAACTCAAGTTTCAAAACACTAAGATCATGGCATCTGGTTCCATCACTTCATGGCAAAACAGAAGGGGAAAAAGTGGAAACAGTGACAGATTTTATTTTCCTGGGCTCCAAAATCACTGCAGATGGTGACTGCAGCCATGAAATTAAAAGACGTTTGCTCCTTGGAAGGAAAGCTATATCAAACCTAGACAGGGGATTAAAAAGCAGAGACATCACTTTGCTGACTACGGTCCAAATAGTCAAGGCTATGGTTTTTCCAGTAGCTATGTACAGATGTGAGAGCTGGACCATAAAGAAGGCTGACCACTGAAGAACTGATGCTTTTGAACTGTGATGCTGGAGAAGACTCCTGAGAGTCCCTTTGGACTGCAAGGAGATCAAACCAGTCAATCCTAAGGAAATCAACCCTGAATATTCATTGGAAGGACTGATGCTGAAGGTGAAGCTCCAAAACTTTGGCCATCTGATGTGAAGAGCTAACTCACTGGAAAAGATCCTGATGCTGGGAAAGATTGAAGGCAGGAGGAGAAGGGGACGACAGAGGATGAGATGGTTGGACGGCATCACCAACTGAATGGACAAGCAACTGAGCAAACTCCGGGAGCTAGTGATGGACAGGGAAGCCTGGCATGCTGCAGTCTATGGGGTCGCAAAGAGTCGGGCACGACTGAGCGACTGAACAGTAACAACAAATTGTTGAAATTAGAACACTAATTTTAAATTTCTTGTTTATTAAAAGAGACTTGGCTAGCCCGGGGAGAACCACCACGGCCTCCAGAAGGCCTGGTCTGAAAAGGCCCCTTGTGATCCAGAGTACTGTGTCCTGTGTGAGCGACAGGCGGCCCCCCAGGGCTGTTTCTTCAAGGGTGCTGCCTCCCACAGCACCGGGCTGTGGGGTTTCCTCTTATGCGAAAGGAATTCTTCATTCTTACTGAAATTTGTTGTTAGAACAGGATTTTGAAATGCTCTTGGTAAGTGTGTTTGTTTTTGTTTTTCCTCCTTGGGACTCATCTTGAAAACCAGAAGAGTCAGATGCTCTGCTTCCCCACCAGGAAGCAGAGTCTTTCCTGGTGGCTCAGACGGTAAAGAGTCTGCTCGCAGTGCAGGAGACCCAGGTTCGATCCCTGGGTCGGGAAGATCCCCTGGAGAAGGGAATGGTGACCCACTCCAGTATTCTTGCCTGGAGAATCCCATGGTCGGAGGAGCCTGGTGGGGCCCCAGTCTGTGGGGTAGAAGTCTTTAACAAAGATTAAACACTTCTCCACGTCCCACTGGCAAATGACCGCCTGCCCTATGTCCGCAGGGACTGCAACCATTTACTTGGCCATTCAGAGATGTCAGAACACCTGGGCTGGGTCACACAGCAAATGAAGAGATGGAAATGGGCCCTGGACAAGGGGAAAGCTGGCCAGCTGGCCTGGTTTCCTACTGGCCCAGCTTCAGCACGAGGTCCAACCTAGGACACCTTCAGGGGAGCACAACTCACTCACCAAGTCTTTCCACACTGATGCTGGTTTTCTTCAAAGGCTGATCAAGGTTCTGATTGTTAATCCTGTTGGAATTCAAAGGCCCTGAGACTTAGAGATCCAAGTAGGCTCCGAACCAAAGGCCACCAAGGGTTCGGCTAAGAGATGAAATAAGGCCTTAAATGCCCTCAAATCAGTCCCACCATTCGTGGAGGACACCTGAAACCTCTAGAGTTAAGCCATGGCCAGAATCCTTCCCAATGTACAGGATGAGAAGCAGCTTTCTCAGACATAGAACAATTAAAACCGGAGCAGCAAAATAGAGACCAAAGATTATTGTCCAGGAGAACGGAAGAATGATGTCAGCAAATATAAGTTGGAGCTGATGACAGTTTAATAAGCACATGTATTGTTTTTAATGTAATCATAACATTTTTAAGTTAATAACTACAATTAAAATGACAGAGATACTATTTATAAAAACCTTGCTCTGATGGTGGTTGTAGAAATACAACAGAGGTCTTTGTAACCAAAGGGAAGTTAAGCCAAACAAGGCTCTTTTGTATGTTCACCTTCCCCAATGCGAAAAACCTTTAAATGGTTGGAATGGTTGACTTACTTGCCTCCAGAGTCGTGTTTCTCATTTACAGGTTTACTTCCCCTCGTGTTGTGTATTATTTTTCCTTTTCTTGGTCCTATGTTCCTCGTGGCAGTGACTCGACCTGCCGTGTTGGCGCAACGGGTGAGGTCACAGCAGTTACGCTATTACAAAACAAAGACTTGGCTTGTGCTAAAACTGCCAACACTTGAGGACACACATGTACACGCCCTGGTTTCGATGGTGTTTCCTACTCATTTGCTCCGATGGAAGACTCGACACACAGGCATCATGGCCCGTGTTGTCTTTGCCAAGACATGTTGACCTCACTCTTGTATCATGGTGACTGCTGGGGAAAGCAAGCCGTCACCGTTTCCTGGTTCACGTTCAACAGCAAGTTCTCCTTATTTTATTTGTTCGTTCTTATCACTTCCTCTCGCCCACATGCAGATCCACCACCAGTAAGGCCAACTGAACCTCGGAAATATTTCTGAAAGCCACCCACCTCTGTCCATGCCCACGCCTGTCACCCTACTCCTGCCAGAGCCTCCCATTCCACCTGTCAGGTTCCAGGCTAGATCTGCTCCAAATCTGCTCTCCATCAGACAGCCAGACTTTCACAAACTGGATCATGTCACCCCTCAACTTTCAACACTCGGCAGTTTCCATTGCTCTTAAAGGAAGGCCTCCTCTTCACCCTCAGTCTAGGCAACCTCTCCAGCTTCCCAGGTCTTCCTGCCTCAGGGCCTTGCACAGGCTGCTCCACTTCCTCTATTTTTCACTAGAACAATTCCTCTTTATCCTCCAGGTCTCTGCCTCAGAGAGGCCTTCTGCAATCTTTGCTCTTTGCTCTTATGATACCCTGTTCTCTTCCTCCACCACACTCATCGCAGCACAAGATTACTCATCTTTGTGTTCATCTGTGTTCAGTCGCTAAGTTGTGTCCAGCTCTTTGAGACCCTGTAGACTGCAGCATGCCAGGCTCCTCTGTCTTTCGCTATCTCTCAGAGTTTGCTCCAATTCATGTCCATGGAGTCGGTGATGCCATCCAACCATCTCATCCTCTGTCACCCCCTTATCTTCTTGCCATCAGTCTTTCCCAGCATCAGGGTCTTTTCCAATGAGTCAGCTTGTCGCATCATGTGGCCAAAGTATTAAAGCTTCAGCTTCAGCATCAGTCCTTCCAATGAATATTCAGGGTGTGTTTACTGTCTATCTCCCCACAAGGCTCTGGACTTCCTGAAAGTGGGGGTCATGTCTGTTTGTTCATCACTGTTTATGCTGTCTACCCAGTGCCTCAAAAATAGTGGGTATTAAAAAATAATAACTTAAAGTATGAATGAACTTTAAAAACATGGGGAGAAAAGGCAGTGAGAACTTTCCGCATTGCTAACTGAATGCCTTGTAAAGGAAATCACCATCAAATCATCTCACAAAAAGCACACCTTTCACATCACAGGAACAGTGACTTTGATGCACCCTCCCTTTCTGAGTCACTCCATTCCCCTGCTGTGAATAGGCTGGGGTTACTTATCCCAGAGCCCAGAGATCACCGTCCTGGACACTGAGCTATCAGTTTCCTACACTGGGTGGGGGGGGCCTCTGCCAGTTCAGAGGTGGGAGGGTTTCCAGTAAAGCCCCAATGTCATCTTTAAGGGGAATCTAAAAAAAACACAAATACTTAACCAGTAACAGCATTGCTCAAATTTTCCAATCCGTTACAAAAAGCTGAAAAGTGCTTAGGAAACCCAGAGGTGTTGTATAAGCACAAACACTGTCGGCTCAGATTTGTGAAGCCGAGCTCTCTGTGCTCATCTGTGACTTCTCTGCTTCCCACTCTCCCAGGAAAATAATGGTCTCATACTTCTTCTTAATCACCCAAATTTCCTTTGGCAACATATTACACCATCTTACTACACTTACAATTCTTCAAAATGTCTAACCTTTATCAGCATCCAAATCCTTTCATATGCAACCAAATTTTCTCTCGAATCTACAAGAAAGATGAGAAAATGACCCTCCATCATTCACTGTCTCTCCATCTCTGAAAGGCTATTGTGGTATCAAATTTCACCCTATCTGGTTACACAGTGGCCTTCCAGTCATCAGTCTGAATATTTATTTTAATCTGTCTTTAAGAGATTACTGCCCCCATTTTTATTGCTGTTGGCATTCTAAAAAGATGCTTGATTTTGAGTTTGTTTGTTTTTTCTCCAATCTAGGACCCCAAACTACTCAAAACCAGACAGCAGAGAAGCCCACATGTTGGTCACCTTACTCTGCCTCAGATTCATGTCTATTATTCATGCACTGGCAACTATTTATATAGCATTTCCATGGTATTTACAACTACTTACAAGAAGCCTGGCATGCTGCAGTCCGTGGGTTCGTAAAGAGTCAGACACAACTGAGCCACTGAACAACAGCATGGCATATATATCATATTAGGAATTATAAGTAACCTAGAGATGATTTAAAGTATCTAGGAGGATGTACAGAGGATATACACAAATATGAAGCCATTTTATATAAGGAGCTTCAGGATTGTGGCACTGAGTGGGTGGAAGGGGGTCTGGAACCAATCACCCTTGGATATGAGGGACAATTGAATTAATATCAGTGCAAAATCAATTCATTTCAATTTCTTTTTACCTAAGGGGGCCATACCCTCTTCCCTATTAAACGGATCCTATCTATATGTCAGTCTCTGTTTAGTGTTTTAAAGATATGTATCATTACACTGCAACCATGAAATTAAAAGACGCTTGCTCCTTGGAAGAAAAGCTATGACCAACCTAGACAGTATATTAAAAAGCAGAGACATTAGTTTGTCAACAAAGGTCCGTCTAGTCAAGTCTATGGTTTTTCCAGTAGTCATGTATGGATGTGAGAGTTGGACTATAAAGAAAGCTGAGCACCGAAAAATTGATGCTTTTGAACTATGGTGTTGGAGAAGACCCTTGAGAGTCCCCTGGACGGCAAGGAGATCCAACCAGTCCATCCTCAAGGAAATCAGTCCTGAATATTCATTGGAAGGACTGATGCTGAAGCTGAACCTCCAATACTTTGGCCACCTGATGCAAAGAACTGACTCACTGGAAAAGCCCCTGATGTCAGGAAAGATTGAAGGCAGGAGGAGAAGGGGACAACAGAGGATGAGATGGTTGGACGGTATCACCAACTCTGTGGACATGAGTTTGAGTAAGCTCCAGGAGTTGGTGATGGACAGGGAAGCCTGGCATGCTGCAGTCCATGGGTTCACAAAGAGTCAGACACAACTGAGCGACTGAACTGAACTGAATTGATCATCACCCTAAATCTAAGGTCAGCAAAATCTGAGTCATTACAAAAAGCATATTCTCTTGATTCCAAATATATGATATGTGGGGTCTTATTAAGAGAACAAATGAAAATATCAGCAGTTAGCTCTTAACACCTTGAGTTTTAACTTCTGGACCAAAACTGTTTTCTGTAAAGGTTAACAACATGCACACACAGACATAAAACTATAGGCCAAGATGTGAGTTTTTCTTTTGGTTTTGGTTTTAATATCTAAGGTGCAGTCAAACCATTAATAACCAGTTCAAATGATCCTCCTAGCCCAACCAGTTTCTTTGTTAAACTTTCACCAAACAGTGTATATCTCATGCTCCAAATTGCAGCTATCTTGAGCACCCAACTGATGTAGCAGGACACCAGACAGGCCTGTTTGAGTGAGTTCCCCCAGCATCTTGGAAAGTCCCAGGAAGTGACAGATGGAAAGCTTGCGATTTCGCTTACTGCTGGAGGAGCGAAGGCTTCATTTGCAGTTATTAAAAAATCAACTAAGCACGGTTTTCCTACAAGCTGATATTGTGACTAAGTGGTCACAAGCTCATATAATAGGGACAGGAGTAATCACCAAGGTTTAGAATTACATCGGAGAGGATGAGAAAAATGAACGTGCAGAGACTGAACCCTTCCTGAAATAGGGAACTTGAGGAGGTTTTTGTTCCCCCCAAAGCAGTAACAGGACCTTTTGAATCTATACATGGGGCTCCATTAATCCAGGAACCTAGAAACATCTTATAAATATCATTTCAGTCTGGCCACAAGCTCCATCTGTACATGGGGAAACTTGGGTGTTTGGAGACAGAGCAGCCTGAAGCCCAACGATGAGTCAGGGCCAGGGTAGGCACCAGATCCAGGGATCTGGCATCCCCATCTCTGGCAGGGAGATCCGATCTACCTTTCAAGGGAATAAGAAGAAACAGATGGTAGAGACAGACATGATATCCACGCATCTTAGGATGGGACAAGAGAAAAGACAATAAATCCAAGGTCCCAAATGTCATTTAATCAAGCAGAAAATTAGGACTGCTTTGGCCCCTGGTCAGGAAAGATGCTGCTGCTCACCTTACAGCTTGTAAGCTGATGCCACAAAGATACCCCATCCATCCTTACCGCTAGGCTCTCTCTTTTTATCTGATTCGAGCTCAGAAATGCCTGTTCACCTCTGGCTGGATAAAGGAAGCAGTTATAACATTTGCAAGAACCTACAGAAAAGAGAGTCTGGTAACATCAAATCCTCTGGCTCTTCCTGCTTCCTTCCCAAGAGAAAGTTAAAATATCGTTTATATCTAAAATATACAGCGTGAATCAGAATGCTTCATAAACCACAGGAGTTAGGTGATAACATGACTAGCATATTTAAGGTCCAGCAAAGTACCTAATTAAGCTAAGCGAGGCTGTGTGTGCGTCTGTGCTCAGTCGTGTCCAACTCTTGTGGGACCTCACGGACTGTAGCCCACCAGGTTCCTCTGTCCATGGGATTTCTGGGCAAGAATACTGGAGTGGGTTGCCATTCCCTTCTCTAGGGGATCTTCCCCACTCAGGGATGGAACCTGCATCTCCTGCATTGGCAGGCGAATCCTTTACTGCTGAACCAGCAGGGAAGCCCTAAAGTAGGCTACTTCTGGGTATATCAGATGAGTATAATCAAATGTTCCATTCCAAACACTGAGAGAAAACAAATTGATAACATTTCAGAATGCACAAGGGTTTGCTTTGCTTTCCCTGCAGGAGTGTGATACCCTAACACAAACATCTTAGGGAGGGAAGGAAGCTACAGGTGGGCAGCCATCCTGCACCCCCCAACCCCCCCCACTCAGTAGGACCAGAGAGAACTTTGCAAACTCCAGAGCGAAACAAGGCCTACTTTTCAGTTCAGCCTGGCCAATGGCAGGCCCTGGTTCCAGCCATCACTGGGAAATTCTTACTAATTTGGGGAGGAGAGCAAACGGTTAGTGTATTTCGGTCTGAAAGTTAAGACCAAACTGTTCTAGCACTCGTAAAGGAGAGGAAGCAGGGAGGGGCAAATTCTCCTGATCGACCCCTAAGGTGGTGGTGAGATGGGGTAGGGGATAGCCCTTGCTGGGCAGCCAGCGTTCCCCTTTCCCCACCCCACACCCACACCCACACCCACCCTGCACAGTAACGCCCCCAGCTGGGCCCTTGGGCAAGCCTCTAGGGCTTTGGTGTCAGTGGATCTAACTGCTCCAGTTGGTTTTCCCAGCGCCCTGGCCCAGCCATTCACAGCTCGGTGTCCAGTACAATGAAATATCCAGGTTTTCCACGTAAGCTAAAGCGTACAAATACACACAGCTACTCAGCTAATAAGAGGAATTCGTCAGTCCACACATAGTTTCAATTCATCAAAAATTCATGAAGTGATTACTAAATGCCAGGCGCTGAGCGCCGTCCCGCAGATTCAAAAAAAAAAAAAAAACTCTCCAGGTACCGGAACCCACCCACTGGGAGAGCCGAGGCGGAACAGCCCAAGAAGAAGCTAGGCGAGAATCCTAGAACCGGCCGAGCGGGTGGGGGGCTGGGGGGGTCTCCCCTCTGCAAAGGCGTGGCCCCGGCCGTCCCCTTGGGGAGGCACACTCTACAAGGGTCTCGGCGCTCCGGCCAGGCTTCGTGCTCGCACCGCCCGTCTCCCCGCGCTCGCCGCCCGCCCGCACACTCACTGGGTCCTCCGGCGGCCCTGGTCCTGGTGCAGCCTCCGCAGGTCCACCTCGGCGCGGCCCAGGAACTTGTCGAGGCCGAGCAGCGCGCGGTGCAGCACGGTGAGCTGCAGGGTGGCGGCGGCGGCGGGCGCGGCCTCGGCCGACAGCAGCGGCGGCAGCTCGAAGGTGGCCTCCTCGCGCCACACGGGCGCGCCCAGGCTGCGCTCCGACACCGAGGTGGCGTACTTCTCCTTGCCCACCTGGATCACCGCGTACGCGTCGCTCGTGCCCCCGGGACCCTTGGCCCTCAAGCCCCGCGCCTGCAGAACCGTCACCTGCACGTGCGTCGGGGACCACACGGCCCCGGGGCCCCGGCCCGCCGAGGCTGCCAGGGACATGGTGGCGGTGCCGCGACCCGACCGAGAAGGAAGGAGGTGATCGCCGCGACCGCCGGCCTCCACCGCCCGCCCCAGTCGCCGCGGCCTCTTTAAGGCTTCCGGCCGCGCCCCCTAGGCGCCCCGCCCCGCCCCCGCCCCGCCCACCGCCCCACCTGCGGGACCTGGCCGACTCCGCCCCTTAGGGCCCGGGTTGGGCCGCGCGGGCGGGGGCGTGGCTTGGAGACTTCCACCCTAAGAGGAGGTGGTCAGTTCTGTTCAGCTAGCTCCCTCGGTCGAGTCCGGCTCTGCGACCCCACGGACTGCATGCAGCACCCCGGGCTTCCCTGTCCATCACCAACTCCCGGAGCTTGCTCAAACTCATGTCTATGCAGTCGGTGATGCCAAGAGGTGATGCTAAGAGGTGGAAGGTGTCCCCAACGGCCAAAGGTCGCCCAGCCCCACCGGATCGGGCCGGAGCGGCGATTAGGGGAGTGAGACCTCCTTGCCAGTCTGGCCTTGCCCTCTGGCAGGTGTTTGGCTTTGTACAGATCCCTTAATTACCTTTGGGTCTCAGTTTCTTTATCTGTAAAATGAGACAGCAATCATCTTAGAGAATTGCTGTAAAAAAAAAAAAAAGTCATGTTACCTGGCACAGGGTGAGTTCTCAATAAATGGTAGCTATGAGAATGAGTGGTAAAGTATCCTCGTGCGATGCAGAAGACGCGGGTTCGATCGCTGGGTGGGGAAGATCCCCTGGAGAAGGAAATGGCAACCCACTCCGGTATTCCTGCCTGGGAAATCCTATGGACAGAGGAGATGGGTGGGCTACAGTCCAAGGGGTCGCAGAAGAGTCGGACACGACTTAGCGACTAAACGACAAAAACAATGCGAGCGACTGCGAAGGCCATCCCAAATTCGATGCTCTTCCTACTTTGGCCGCTGGGGCCGTTACTCTGGAGGAAAGTCGGTTCGGGGAAGGTGCCAGGTGGGTGGCAATTGAGGATGTTTTGAGGGCCTCAAAAGGGGAAGGTACAAGCAGGGGGCACATGTGGTGGGTTGGGAGCGTTCTACTTTGCCCCTCCCTCACCAAATAAGGTGAGCCTGAGAGGCGAAGTCAGGGAAGGGGACTAAAGGAGGAACTGGAAATGGGATTGCCAAACGGACCTCCTCGGGAGCAGAAGCCCTTCCCCCACCCCCAACCCCGCAGTCTCTCCTCGCTCTTTAACTCTGGGCTCTCGGTCAGGCACTTCCTGCTTCGCAGTTTCCTTTAGACTGGCGATTCCCTTCATTTCCAATATTCTGGGGACTCAAGTATCTATTGAGCATCAGATTGCAGAGGTCACGGAAGGTTTTTAGATTTTAGAGTTAAGGAAAGGAAGAGAAGCAGAGAAGTGATTTGTTCAAGGCCCTACAACAGAGCCAGGACTAGAGCCCAGGGGTCCTGACTCCCATCCAGTGTGTCTGCTTCATCCCTTGCTTCTTCTAGATCCTCAGAACCCGGATCTTGGATTGCTAATAGTTTCCCACCTAGTCTGTAGGCTCCCTTCCCCTTGAGCCACACTGCACATTGCCTGCTGGGAATTCTACAAGGTTACCTCCCCATCAACTGCATTTTTTAAATTGATTGATTGATTGATTGATTGATTGATTTTCCTTTACATTATCGTGTTGGTTTTGCCATGCATTGACATGAAGAACCTCAACTGCATTAACCTCAGACTTAACAGAGATTCCAAGGCATTCCTATCTGGGCCCCACCCTAATTCCCTCTCCTCTATCTCCTGAACAAACTGTAGCCCAGATAAACTTCCACTTCAGGCATTTACTTACTAGGCTGGCCCACAGCTGCCCGGCCCACCTCTCTCTCTGGCCAACCCACGTCCTATCCACTGCAAAGCGTCACTCAGATTTCTCCAAGATTTGGCTTCCAACAGCCCTCTTCAGGGCAGGACCAGGTGGTGACTTGTCTCCTCCAGCAGAAACCTGGACATACACTAGGTTCTCAGGAAGTGCTACAGAGTTGAAGAAGTGGTAAGTTATGCCAGTCAGTCATGTTGTGCTTGCTTTTTACTATGTAAAAAATTAGAAGACAAGGACTTCCCTGGTGGTCCAGGGGCTAAGGCTCTAGCTCCAAATGCTGGTGGCCTGGGTTCGATCCTTGGTCAGGGAACTAGATCCCACATGCCACAACTAAAGATCGAAGATCCTGCTTGCTCCAACTCCCAGTGCAGCCAAAAAAATAAATATTAAAAAAAAAAAAAGAAAAGAGAGAGAGAAATTAGAAGACAGACACTTTGCCTCAGGTTTCCTCCTGAGAGGTGCTACAGTGTGGGAAAGGCCTGTTTAGTACATTGTAAATGTTTAACGGTGATCGGAAGGGGAAAGGAAAGGAGGTACCAGCCATCTAAGAGGCAGGAAAACCTAGCAGAACTCTGTTGTTATAGTGCCATTTCCCCTGTTTGACAATCTGTTAACTTCATTCAGCCTTGTGGCTCCATTCACTATTTTAAAGATTTATTGAGAACTGACTTGGCGCTCAACATGTGCTGGGTGCTACAGACTAGAGCATAAGGTCCTTTGAATGAGTCCTAGTCCCTTGGCACACCCTGATAAATGCTGTAAAGAGAGTCCTGTATCCATAAAATGCTTAGGGTATTTTGAGAAGATGGTGATTTCTCTAAGCCAGTGCGTTTTTTTTTTAAATCATAGTTTTTTACAATGTTGTGTTACTTTCTATTGTACAGGGAAGTAATTCAGTTATACACACATTTGTTCTAAAATGTTCTTTCTGTTATGGTGTATCACAGAATATTGAACATAGGTCCTCATTTTACTCATCAGGACCTTGTTGTTTATCCATCCTACATATAATAGCTAACATGTACATAGTCAGTGGATTTTTATGAAGGAAGTGACATTGAGCTAGGCCCTAAAGGAGGCGGCAGATTTGACAGGCAGAGAAGGGAATGTGGAGGAAGGGCTTTTCAGGAGAGAACAGAAAGCCAAAGCGAAAGTGTGGCAGCCAGGGTACCCCACTGGGGCTGGACTGTGGGATACTTTAGGAGCACACTGGGGGTGGGTGGGGGAGATAAGACAGCCCTGGTAGACCAGCCCAGATCGTGCAGACCGTGGACACCAGGCTAAGAGCCGGCCTCCAGGGGACTTTGAGCAGTGGTGAGATCAGCCGGTAAGGCAGTTACAGGCAGAAGCAGCCCAGCAGCCAAAAGCAGAGCAGGTCACAGCCAGATACCTGCCTTCAGGTTCACCTGGGGACTGCCTGCCCCTGGCTCTATTCCACCCACCCCTGATCCATCTATGGTGATGTTTCTAAGTTGTGGGCACATGCTCAGTCACACAGACATGTCTGACTCTGCAACCCCATGGACTGCAGCCCCAGAGGCTCCTCTGTCCACGGGATTTTCCAGGCAAGAATACTGGAGTGGGTTGCCATTTCCTCCTCCAGGAGATCATTCCGACTCAAGGATTGAACCCCTGTCTCCTGCACTGGCAGATGGGTTCTTTACCACTGAGCTACCTGGGAAGCCAGTTGCACTGATTAAATAACTCATACCATACTTCCCTCTGGTTGCCCTGCCTATCCCCTGCTCCACTACATCGCAGCTGGACAAAGAGATTTGACATCAAAACTGACCCTGGGAATCAAGTTCTTCATCTCCGGCCTCCCCTCCTCCCCCACCCTCACGTGGTTAGTGCTGCCCCCACAGGAGACAGAACCAGGAATGAAATCCAGCAGGACAGCCGCATAGGCTGAGTAGGACTCTGAAGCACTGGGGACAGAAAACGGGGTTGGGGAGGGGAGGAGAAACCTGGTGACCTCATGTGTTTGGGTTTCTGTCAGACACAAATAGTCTCTGTGGTTAAACAGAAGCAGGAGGCTGGGGGAGAAGAGGGCAGCCTCGTCACCCCCGAAAACCCCCCTCCAGATCCTCTCTAGATGCCGGACACGAGTAGGGGTTAACTCAGAGGAGGGGGCCTCATGGGAGTTGGAAACCCTTCGGAGAAGAGATGTCAAGAGGTACAGCCCGGGCTGTGCTTGGGAGCTGGCTTCTTGCCCTCCACACACCTCAGGGTGGCTTTCTCCCCTCCTCCAGACAGAGCACATTGCCCGTCAAGGCCGCCCTGAGCCCGAGAGGCTGTCTTCCTCCAGCTTTATAGACCCACAGTCCAGGTGTGGAGGCGAGGGCCCCAGCAATGAGAACAAGGCCGGCGCCAGGCCTGTGCCCCCCAGTCCCCGGGGCCCCTGACCCCTGGCCCGCTCACTGGATTCCCAGAGTGTTTGTAAACGCCTGGGGTGCGGAGGAGGGTTGGCTGCTCTCCCCTCTCACCCCGCCCTCCCCCAGTGCTTCTGACGGGGACAGGAAGGCGGTTCAGCAGACAAGGTGCCTGGCAGGTTGGACTGGCCGGGTCAGCAGCCTGTGTTCCCAGAGCAGCAGAGCAGGGAGGCCCGGGGCCTCTCCCTGGGCAGCGCCAGGCTTTGCAATGGGTCTCTAGCATGGATCTGCTCCTCGGCTCAGCTGGAAAGCTCTCCCTTTATAAGAGAGGCCAGGAGGCAGGCCGGGCCTGGGAACCATAATCATCCTTGCCCTGTTAACTGTGCCCTCCCCCTCACCCCCACCCCTGGCCCCTCGGCATCCCCCGGCAGCAGGAGCACAACCTCAGAGGTCATCCTGGGGACCCCGGATGCGCCAAGGTGCTTGCCCCCCAACGGAGGACCAGACCAGGGCCGCCAGGGCTGTGCGTCTTTCTCCTTCGCCTCGGTCTCTGGGGTGAGGCGACAGCCACCCACACACATGACTCACGCACTGGGCGCTGCCCAACAGCCCTCTGGCTTCTCCTGCCCACTCGGTGGACAGAGTTTCCTTCAGAGGAGCAAGCGCCCTTCCTGGAGTCAGTGAGCACCACACTCAGGCTCTTTTTCCTGTGCCCAGGGCTCTGGGAGGAGGTTGAAACCATGGCCAAAGTACAATTTCCCTCCAATCTCCACGACAGTGTTCCTTTGTTTAACAAAGCTTGCCTCACCGATAAAGCAAACATATAGCCTTTCCAACTCTCAGGTCCCTTCAGAAAAGGCCCCCAGACCCCACTGCTGAAAGGCTACAAGGAATGTGCAGCACCCCCCCAACTTTCTGCACCAAGCTTTTCCTCCTGCCTTTTCTGGCCACACGAAGGCATGCGGGATCTTGGCTCCCAACCAGGGACTGAGCCCGTGCCCCCTGCAGGGGAAGTGTGGAGTCTTCACTACTAGAACGCCAGGGGGTTCTCTCTAGCTTATTTCCAGGGCTTCTCTCTGAGTACAGCACCAGGTTCCAATGAGTTTCTCTCCTTAAAAGCCCCCTGCTTCCCGGCCTCCATCATACCTCTTATAAAGCTTTGTGCCTCTTTGGGAAATCCTATTTCTTACCCATCCTAAGATGCATAACACCACTCCTAAGCCTGAATCATTCACTCTGGAGTAGCATTCCCACCTATCGACGCTCCAGGTTTGGGGGATGCCTTTAGCCAGGAAGTGTAGTGACACTAAACTCTTAGAAAACAGTTGGGGAAACAAATTACAAAAGAGTCTGCTCCATGGCACAATCAGGTCCTCCAAGTTTTCTTCAAAACCTTTTGAACCAAAAATACATACACATATCCCTTAAACAGACATTCTTGATAGAGGGTACCACTTAATGAGAATGAAAATATTGTCATAATCATTCATAATTTTAATATACATATGTATTGAAATCTAATGTATTCAGGAAGGGCTTCCCTGATAACTCAGTTGGTAAAGAGTTTGCCTGCAATGCAGGAGACCCTGGTTCAATTCCTGGGTTGAGAACATTGAGAAAGGAAAGGCTACCCACTCTAGTATTCTGGCCTGGAGAATTCCATGGCCAGTCCGTGGGGTCACAAAGAATCGGACACAACTAAGCGACTTTCAACAACATATTTAGGAAATGAAAGAAAGATGTTTATATAACATAGGAATAGATTTTTTTTGCTTGCTTGTTTTCTATTTTTTTTTAACTTTTCATTTTGTATTGGAGTACAGCTAATTAACAAACAATGTGATAGTTTCAGGGGAACAGTGAAGAGACTCAGCCATACAGATAACTGAATGCATTCTTCCCCTCCCATCCAGGCAAGAACAGATTTATTTTATTTTATTTTATTTTAGCCACACCTCATGGCATGGGGGATCTTAATTCCTCACCCAGGGATTGAACCAGGGCCCCCTGCATTGGAAGTGAAGTCTTAACCACTAGACCACCAGGTAAGTTCCAGGAACAGATTTTTTAAAATAAACTTTATTATAACATAACAAGCGAGCTATAATCAAGGAAAGAAGAGGGAAATGTACTGTAAATGTTATACGGCTGCTGCCGCTGCTGCTACGTCGCTTCAGTCGTGTCCGACCCTGTGCGATGAGAGACATACAAAAAAGTGTCCAGCCTGGTGAATTTTCGCCTCCAGATCAAGTCACAGAAGAGGGTCAGCCCCTGCGGAATGGCCTCTTGGCTTACCCCCAGTCACTCGGTGTCCTTCTCTGCAAATGTAAGCATTACCCAGACTTCTATCCCACAGATCAGTCTTGTTATTTTTTTAATATGATGTAAATGAGTCATACATTAGGTATTTATTTGGGGCCTGGCTTCTTTCAATCAGTATTATGTTTAGCAAATTCACCAACGGTATTCGTATAGCTGTCATGTGTTCATCTTTATTGTTTTGTAGTATTCCACGGTGTGACTATACCACAGTGTTTCATTCTACAGTTGAACTTCTGGCTTCCAGAACTGACAGCCAGAGAATAAATTACTAGTGCTTTAAGCCACCCAGTGTGCAGCCACTGGAAACTAATACAGGCTTTGTTGTTGTTGTTGTTTAGTCACTAAGTCCTGTCCAGCACTATGCAACCCCATGGGCTATAGTCCACCAGGCTCTTCTGCCCTGGGATTCTCCAGGCAAGAGTACCGGAGCAAGCTATCATTTCCTTCCTCAGGGGATCTTCCCAACCCAGGCATCAAACCTGCATCTCCTGCATTGGCAGGTGGATTCTTTACCACTGAGTCACCTCCTCTAGTAGGAATAAATTTGCTATACATTCTCGTATGTCTTTTGGTACATATGCGCAAACATGCACCCACACCTAAGAATGGAATCGCTGGGTCACAGGGTGGATGTATGTTTAGCTCAGAGAGATTGCCAAATCATTTTCCAAAGTAGTGATACCAGTTTATACTCCCAGTCACAATGTCAGAGAGACCCAGTTTCTCTGCATCCTTGTCAACCTTCGTACTGTCAGTCTTTCCTATTTTGTCTTTCTGGTGGGTGTGAAGTAGTTTTGATTTGTACTTTCCTGATGACTAAAGGGGTTTTGAGATTGTTTATTGGCCATTTGGATATGGTCTTTTGTGATATGCCTGTTCATTTCTTTACATATATATGTAAATTTTTAATATTTTATTTATTTTTGGCTGTGCTGGGTCTAACTTGCTGCTTGGGCTTTTCTCTAGTTGCAGCAAGCAGGGGCTACTCTCTTGTGGTGTGCTGGCTTCTCATTGCAGTGGCTTCTCTTGTTGCAAAGCAGGGGCTCTAGAATGTGGGCTTAGTAGTTGGGGCTCCCAGGCTCTAGAGCAGAGGCTCAATAGTTGTGGCATATGAGCTTAGTTACTCTGTGGCATGTGGGATCTTCCCAGATTAGGGATCAAACCCACGTCTCCTGCATTGGCAGGTGGATTCTTTACCACTGAGCCACCAGGGAAGCCCTGCCTGTTTATTTCTTTTGTCCATTTTTCTTTTCAGTTGTCTGTCTTATTGACTTGTAGAATATATAAAATATATATGCATATATTATACCTTTGTAAAAAAAAGAAATCTAATGCAAATATTCCCTCCCACTCAATGGTTTCCCTTTTCACTCTCTTAGTGGTGTTTTTGGGTAAAAAGAGATTCTTACATTTAATGAAATCTGAGTTATCAGTCTTTTATAGTTGGTGCTTTTGTATCCTATTTAAGAAATCCTTGCTGCCTCAGAGTAAGAAATATCACCTCCTTTATAGTCCTCTAGAAGCTTTATTGCTTTACTTTCACTGTTAAATTAGCAGTCCATCTGAGATTAACTTTATTGTAAACATAATTTTTCAAAATAAAAAATGACTCATACAGATGTAAAAATGAACAAATGTCAAAGGTTTACTTAATGAATTAAGAAGGAAAAGTGGCAAGGTATTTCAACCCGTTTCAAGGTGAATCAAGAATAGACACTTGTACACAGCAGGAATACTTTAATAAATGTGCAAAACTGAAGCAAAACCAGGATTTTTTTTGAAGATTGAGGGTGTGTCCCTCCACCAGACAGAATTCATTTTCATGAGTTTTGTATTTCTGTCAGTAATCTACAAGTTGCAGAGTTTCTGTTTGTTTGAGGAGAGTTTTTACTTGGCCGAGCAACACAGCACACAGGATCTTAGTTTCCCAGCCAAGGATCAAGCCAGTCCCCCTGCAGAGGAACCGCCTAGTCTTAACCACTGGACCTCCAAAGAACTCCATATAAGTTTCAGAGTTCTAAAACAGCCACCATAAAATCAAAATCAAATAACCCAGAGGAGATGTTACAGAAAATGCAGTTCTCCCTGAAGCACAAAATTTTCCCTACCAGATCTTATCAGATAGAGGTCAATCTTCCATTGGTCTTTTAGTCTATTGGGGGGGAGGTATTTTTACATATTTATTTATTTTATTGAATGAAAGATTATTTAAATTCTATAGTGCTTTATAATTTTTAAAAGTTTCACACACATGATTTCATATAATCCCATGATAACCCTCTTTTTAATGCTCTTCCTTTATATTGTCCCTCTGTGCTTCCCTCTCCTGACTAGTAACTACTAGTTTACTCTCTCTGAGTCTGCTTCTTCTTTGTTTTATTGACTAATTTGTTGAAATGTTTAGATTCCATATATAAATGATATGGTGTTTGTCTCTCTCTGTCTAACCTATTTCACTTAGCATAATGCCATTTGCAGCAAAATGGATGGACTTGGAGGGCATTATTAGTCTACTCTTGAACCAATGCCACAGTGTCTTAATTATCATAGCTTTTTTAATACATCTCAATGTATAGATACCTAGATATCTAGGTATCTAGTCACATAAAGTCTTCAGCTTTGTCCTTCCTTTGTTTATATTTCTTGATTATTCTTGGCCCTTCACATTTTCATAGACATTTTGGAATCCATGTTTCAATTCCTTGAAAAAAATTTTTACTGAAATTGCATTGAGTTGATAGATTAATTTGGGGGAAGTTTGACATGCTTACAATATTGAATCTTCCAAATCATGAACAGGCTGACCTACACTTAAACCATCCTATAGAGCGTTTCTAAAGGGAGGTGGGGGCTTCTCTGGTGGCTCAGTGGTAAAGAATCCATCCACCAGTGCAGGAAACACAGGTTCGATCCCTGGTCCAGGACAATCCCGCATGCCACAGAGCAACATGCCAAGAAGCAATTAAGCCATGCAACTAAGAGTAGCCCCCACTTTCTGCAACCAGAGAAAAGCCCACATGCAGCAACAAAGACCCAGCACAGACAAAAATAAGTAAACAAATAAACATAAAGGAAGGAGGACCTCACAGTCTACCATCATGAGATATTTTAATTAAGCATCATTAAACATTCAGATTGTACTGGGAATGATCTTTATAAATGTTAATTCCAAAACAAAGTAAGAGTAAGTTCTTCTGAGAATTTATGTCTAATAGAAAAAAAAAATAAAGGGAAACATATTTGATGATACTTTCCAAAATTTCATAAAGAAAGGGAGAAATGGTTACAGCATCTATGGTCCTTGATTAGATCTTTGGTCTCATGTAGGAAGACAAACAAAAATTTACAAGTTGAAAAAACTTTAGGCAGAAAATAATTTACACACAAACGTTGAAATGAAATCACAATAAGTTCTATGAGATATCTCTTGTCAGCATTTTTAATGTCTTGACTAGCACTTCTCCATCAAATACAGTCTCCTCAGGACCTACAGGACTTAATACTGGAAACTTCTCTGAGAGTAACATCCAGAGGATGAATAGAAGTTAAGTGGATGAAGAATGGTCCAAGCAGGGAAAGCAAGATGTGCAAAGGCCCTGTGGCAAGAGAGAGCAGTGGTGGGAAGCATCGTAAAAGGGGCTAATTGATTGGCTCTAAAGAGCAAGGCCAATCATAGCGTGGCAGGAGGCCTCAGAGGCTAAGGCAAGAACACTTGTCTTAGGATCACATTTGTGTTTTGAAAAGATCACTGGCTAGAGTGGAAGACAGAGATCAAGGGATGTGAGTCAGGAGGCCACTGCAACAGGGCCAGTGAGAAGTTATGGGAGGTGGACTGAGTAGCAACGGTGGAGACGGAGGGAAGTGGATGCAATCTAGAGACTGCAGGCAGTAATTAAAACCCACTCTGTTCCGTGCACTGTTGTAGGTCTTGAAAATACAACAGAAAATAAGACAGGCCCAGGTCCCCGCCCTCCAGGAGATTGTAATCCGGCTCCAAGCTGCTGGCTTGCACAAATGTGTGGGCGATGATGCCATTACTGAGCTAGGGAACACTGGAAGAGGGACCAGTTTCCATTTTGGAGATGTTGAGTTTGGGGTACCTTTGAGACATCCAAAAGGATGGTAAACAGACTGGTGGACAGAGGAGAGGTCTGGACTGGAAATCTATTTCCTTCATCAGATGTAAATAGGATGAAACGGAGGGTTCCTTACAAGGCTACTGTGGAAAAACTGACTTTAAAGTTTTTATAAGCCTGGCTTTTTCACAGAAAGGGTGAAAGTTGGCTTCATCTTTACCCTGAGGCCACATTTTCATGACTGCACCATATAATTGATTTCCCCTCCCCTAAGCCCTTTATACTGGGCTTCCCTAGTGGCTCAGATGGTGAAGAATCCACCTGCAATGTGGGAGATCTAGGTTCGATCCCTAGGTTGGGAAGATCCCCTGGAGAGGGGAAAGGCTGCCCACTCCAGTATTCTGGCCTGGAGAATCCCCATGGACAGAGGAGCCTGGCAGGTTACAGTTCATGGGGTCACAGAGTCAGACACAGCTGAGCAACTAAGCACAGCACAGGCCCTTTATAACTCTTCAAACCTTTTGCTATCTGTAAATATTGTCATAGGGTTTCTCCAGTGGCTCAGCAGTAAAGAATCTGCCTGCAGTGCAGAAGCTGCAGGAGACTTGGGTTCAATCCCTGGATCTGGAAGATCCCCTGGAGGAGGAAATGGCAATCCACTCCAGTAATCCTCCCTGGAAAATTCCATGGACAGAGGAGCCTGGCGGACTACAGTCCATGGGGTCACAAAAAGTGGGACACCACTAAGCAACCGAGTGCCCCCACACACACACAAACACTGTCATGAACCCTCTATATCTCCTTGAAATTTTACCTGAAATACGTAACAAGTGATACAATTAATACAATGTGATTTTTTTTACTCTGTTAATATGATGGATTATCTTCAATGAATTTTCGAATATTGATCAAGACTTATATCACTGGAATAAACTCCATTTGTTTGCAGTATATGCACATATATATATATATATATATAAAAGTGGACAGTGATACAAGAATTCATCTCAGATGACACCATCTTTGCCTACTGGATACTTGGAATACAGTGAAAAAATGACATATATGAATGGTCAGCTACTACATATCTCTAGCTACTACATATCTCTACACTGTAATGGCACACCCACTCCATACTTATATACGTGTCATTGTTTGTATTTACTGATAACTTACCCTGTTGGTCTTGCTATTGTTTTTTCACATCCAGGGGTCCTGAACCCCTTTGTCAGCAGTAACAATGTTCATCAAAATCTGCTTTATGTTAGAGTTATTTAAGCATGTCTATCCTTCATGAACTTATAAAGGATAGGACCAAGAATTCCCTGATGGTCCAATGGTTAGGACACTGCACTCTCACTGCCAGGGGCCAGGATTGATCCCTGGTTGGGGAACAAAGATGCCACAGGCCTTCGGGCATGGCCAAAGAAAAGATAAATAAAGGGTATGCCTACATCTAAATTTCATTGTTTTCCGTAATTCTGCGTTTAGTTTTCTCCCTCAGACACATTCATTCATTCCATCTACTAGTGGTCTGGATTTGCTTCTGTGCATATCTTAAGACACTCGAGAAAAACAGTTAAAATTGTGTCCATAACACAGAGTCATTCCTTGAACACTTTAATTTCTAATTCTGTTATCTTGCATGTGTGTATATGTGTGTATGTAGTAAGTGTTTTTGTATATGTATCATCTACTTTTGTAAAGAAAATTCCAGGCACAGTTACACTTCTGTTTAGACGTTAAAGAAACCAATATGGGCAGTGAGGTGAAAAAAGGAGTGGTCTGTGAATCAACAGCCATCAATCTTAGTGCAGGTAGACGCTTCAGCTCTGGAAATTTCAGCAGGTCCTCTAATTGTTTCCAGCCTCAATATTCTGCAAGGATGCTATTGAAAGATTTCTGTGATCTTGAGTGCGTGCGTGCTCAGCCACTCAGTCATGTCCGACTCCTACGACCCCATAGACTGCAGCCCACCAGACTCCTCTGTCCATGGGATTCTCCAGGCAAGAATATTGGAGGGGGTTGCCATACCTCCCTCCAAGGGATGTTCCCAGACCCAGGGATCAAACCCTCGTCTCTTATGTCTCCTGCATTGATAGGCAGATTCTTTACCACTAGAGCCACCTGGGAAGCCCCTCTATGATCCTAGTCTCAAAAATTCTTTGAAATCCAGTTGTATGGTAAAAATGACTTTTCAACATTGAGATGTCTCTGACCACAGGCCTTTGGTTGAAATACCTCACTGAAGGCAGGGAACTACTTCTCAGTATTTGATATGGCTATATTCATCTTTTAAGACTGGAGTTGAAAATTGTGAGTTAAAACTGAAAGCCATGGCTGGTGCTGGAGGCTATGAAGCATCATCTGGTTTGAAAATGATTCTAGGAAAGGAAGGTCCACCTGTCGGGGAAAGGGATGGGTGGTCTTACAGTTTGAGAATAGCTCAGTTTTGTTCAGTTCAGTTCAGTCGCTCAGTCATGTCCGACTCTTTGCAACCCCATGGACTGCAGCACACCAGGCCTCCCTGTCCATCACCAACTCCCAGAGTTTACTCAAACTCATGGCCATTGAGTCGGTGATGCTATTCAACCATATCGTCCTCTGTCATCCCTTTTTCCTCTTGCCTTCTATCTTTCCCAGCATCAGGGTCTTTTTCCAGTGAGTCAGTTCTTCACAACAGTTGGCCAAAGTATTGGAATTTCAGCTTCAACATCAGTCCTTCCAATGAATATTCAGGACTGATTTCCTTTAGGATGGACTGGTTAGATCTCCTTGCAGTCCAAGGGGTCGCAAAGAGTCAGACACAACTGAGCAACTGAACTGTACTGAATGTCTCTGCTTTTTAATATGCTGTCCAGGTTGGTCATAGCTTTTCTTCCAATGAGCAAGTGCCTTTTAATTTCATGGTTGCAGTCACCAAGTGCAGTGATTTGGGACCCCCAAAATATAAAATTCTCAGTTTCCATTGTTTCCCCATCTATTTGCCATGAAGTGAAGGGACCAGATGCCATGATCTTAGTTTACTGAATGTTGAGTTTTAAGCCAACTTTTTCACTCTCCTCTTTCACTTTCATCAAGAGGCTCTTTAGCTCTTCTTCGCTTTCTACCATAAGTGTGGTGTCATCTGCTTATCTGAAGTTATTGTTTGCAGCTAGTATTAAGAAAATGACCACTACCCTGATCGACTTTCGTGTGAAAGTTGAAGTCATCAGGCAGGACATTGTTTTGACAGGAACAGCCCTGAAAGGCGGCATTCCAAGTGCCAAGAGAGGCAGATGCACAGATAGAAAATGAAACCAGGCGAGGGTTGGCAGATAAGGACATTCCCTCTTTCTGTCTAGGCCTTGCTCGCTAGCTCTCTAGATTTGAAAGAGATGTGTGCGTATATCCTAAGATGGTATAGCACTGTCTTAAGGTAAGCTAAAGACTAGGAAAGAGGGACCCCACTAATGGAAAATGAAATAAAAATTCTTAAACTGTCACTTGGATGACCTAGTTCCCTGTTATTTTCTGCCTCCATTTTGCTTAACTCTTTAGAAGTCATTTCAAATGTTCTAACCTTCTGGGTTTAGAGCTTTAGAAGTTCTGCAGTGAGTTTTAAGGGAAAAGTCACAAGTCCACCGCAGCAAAACAGTTAAAGGGACACAGCATCCCCAGCCCCCACCCTACCCTAAGGCTTGGTGGTAACAGTAGCAACCTTAGAAAGATGCTGGGGGAGAAATGCCAGGGTGGAGGTCAAAGTCAAGGCTGTACTATTCTGTCACATTTTCCCATAAGCAGATCCTCTCTCTGTCGTCAGCCATGGAAGATTCTGGGTGTTATGGTAGCTGAGGGAGGGAGTCATTTTCTTATATTAGCACAAAGTTCAGCCAATATCAGAGCATCTAACCTTTTAGAGCCCTGTTTTTCTGTCTATTTATTTACCCTGTCCTGTTTCAAAAAGGATTTAAGGCTGCTTACAAAAACCACATAACGAAGTTAAAGCACATAAATTAGATCAGTACTAGGGAAAGGCGAAGCAGAGGAAAAACACTGGTAGAGGGGTGAAACTGTGCTAAGAGTGAGCAACAGCCCATGGAGCCCCAAAGTCACGCTGGGCTCTGGGCTTCTAAAAACTTGCTGAAGCTGTCAAACCAGTGTTGTTTTCATTCCCCAGAATCCTGTCATTGTTGGGGACAAAGCCCAGTGAAACAATCAAATCCGGATTCCCAGGACAGAAGGAGACCTCCTACCTAACCCAGTGCTCTAACCCATGGGGAGAGCACAGCCAAGTTCACCGACCAGTCCCTGCACAGGCTTTCCAGAACTTGCAATCACTGGACCGAAGCCTAAAAATTAAAAATACGTTTAAGGAGGGAATTCCCTGGTGGTCCATTGGTTAACAATCCGCCTGCCACTGGAGGGGACAACTAAGCTGCTGAGCCACAACTACAGAGTGTCCCAGGACCCTAGAGCCGGAGCTCTGCAGCAAGAGAAGCCATAGCAATTCGAAGACCATGCACCGCAATAAAGAGTAGCCCCCGATCAATGCAACAGAGAAAACCTGCATGCAGCAACAAAGACCCAGTGCAGCCAAACAGAAATAACTAATTTTTAAAAATAAGCTTAAGGAGATAGCTTTCATGTGTTTGCTGTTTTACTGTGGCATCGAAGATGCTCAGAGCAGTTTGAGCTTTCCCTGAAAAGGGAGACTCCTAGCACCAGGGCTAGCAGGCAAAGTCATTGCGGCCACCTCCAAGCTGGATGGAGAATGAGTCAGCCCTGCGGGTGGAGGGCAGTGTGAAAAAGTCTCCGAATTTCCTGACCCCTCCTGGACAAGGTGGCTGCATGTGGCCGCCACCCAGGACTTCACCTGAACCGCATTCCAAAGACATCAGGGATGCCAACTCACGTGGGAAGGACACCTGAGAGCAGATCCAGTCCTCCCCCTCCCTGGGGCCAACGAAGGAGTTGTTTAGAGGTTGAGGAGGAAGGAGGTTCCCGTCTCCCCGACCCTCCTCTGGAAGGGGAGAACTGTCAGGCTAGAGCTGCCCTACTTCTCAAGTTGACAGTTCAGGGCTTGTCTTCCAGGTTCCTAAGTTTGCTAAACAGCACCACCTACTGTCTCAAAAGTCAGGAAATGGGAGAGAGCCGATGTGTGTGAGCCTGGAAGAGTCCCATTTAGAGAGGAATGAGTTTCCCTCCCACTGCACCCATGAGCCTCTTGGGAGAAGCAAAGATTGAGCAGGACAACCAGGCAGGCCATGGAGATGGCTCCCTGTTCCCTGCCTACTCCACTCCAACCCCTCCTCCATCAAAACCCATCCATTTTCCAAGGCTTGACACTCACCTGAACTGTGCTGTTGGAGAAGACTCTTGAGAATCCCTTGGACTGCAAGGAGATCCAACCAGTTCATCCTAAAGGAAATCAGTCCTGAATATTCATTGGAAGGGCTGATGCTGAAGCTGAAACTACAGTATTTGGCCACATGATGCAAAGAACTGACTCATTAGAAAAGACCCTGATGCTGGGAAAGATTGAAGGCAAAAGGAGAAGGGGAGGACAGAGGATGAGATGTTTGGATGGTATCACCAACTCAATGGGCATGAGTTTGAATAAACTCCAGGAGTTGGCAATGGACAGGGAAGCCTGGCGTGCTGCAGTCTGTGGGGTCGCAAGGAGTCCGACATGGCTGAGGGACTGAACTGAACTGAACTGAAATGAATGCTCACCCCACCCCCACACCAACCACATCATCAATACTCGACATACTGTTGATAAGACAAGTCCTAAACCCAAATCCTGTCATTGAACTTCTGTACTTCCTGGTAGGAAGGGGTCATTAGCAGCCAAGGGAGTGGTAGGGTAGACCGCCTTAAAGTTCTCATGGAAGATGCATTGTTGCCCAGTAACTTTTTTCAGTAGTGGTAAAACACACATATTACAAAATTTATGGTTTTTTAAAAAAAATTTTAATTGGAGTATAGTTGATTTACAATGCTGTGTTAGTTTCTGCTGTACAGGAAGATGAATCAGCTATGCATCTACATATATCCACTAGTTTTTAGATTCTTTTCCCATACAGGCCGTTACAGAATATGGAGAAGAGTTCCCTGTGCAATACAGTATAGAATTTACATGTTTTAAGTTGTACAGTCCAGTAGTCCTCGGGGCTTCCTGAGTGGAGTAGTGGTAAAGAATCCTGCTGCCAATGCAGGAGATGCAGAAGACTCTAGTTCAATCCCTGGATCAGGAAGATTCCCTGGAGGAGGAAATGGCAGCCCACTCCAGTATTCTTTTTTTTTTTTTTTTTGGCTGCGTTGGGTCTCAGTTGGGGCATGTGGGGTCTAGTTCCCTGACCAGGAATCAAACCTGGCTCCCTTGCATTGGGAGCTCAGAGTCTTAGCCACTGGACCACCAGGGAAGTCCCCACTCCAGTATTCTTGCCTGGAAAGTTCCATGGACAAAGGAGCCTGGCGGGTGACAGTCCATGGGGTCACAAAGAAGCAGGCACAACTGAGCACCAGCAAGCAAGTCCAGTAGTGTTAAGGACATTCACATTCTTATGCAACTGAACTCCAGAACTCTTTACATCTCGACCCTGGTATCATTTTTAACATCACTCTCCTCCTGGGTCTAACCTCTATTCCGTGTCTCAGAGCTCAAGTTCCTCTTGATTCTGAAGAAAAACTATGATCTTCAGATTTTTTAAAATATTATTTATTTATTTATTTGGCTGCGCCAGGTCTTTTTGTTGCTGCACGTGGGATCTAGTTCCGTGATTAGAGATTGAACCAGGCCCCCTACTTTGGCAGTGTAGAGTTTTAGCCACTGGACCACCAGGGAAGTCCCCACATATTTTTTTAATTGATGCTATGAATCCCGGTGCGAGGGCTCAGGAATCCTGCCCCTCAGAGGTAGCTGACTTTGTCTCTAAGGGAGGATTCAGAAAATGAAGACCACACTTTGGTACCGACCCTATACCCCCAGTAGATTGGCTCTGCTGCAGACAGCACAGGCTTCTGCAGACCTGCCCTGTCCCAGGAGGCGTCTTCTGGCCCTAATATTCTAAGGAGCAAGGAGGCCATTAGTTCATAAAAATGCTATCACAAATACTGGAGATAATCTTATATGCCAGTCACAGGCTTCACAGCACAAACATGTTTGTTGCGCTATTTTACGTTAAATTGGCAAAGTCAGAGGATAAAGCAAAATAAACACAAACTGCAGCAAGAAGGAAAGGAAGTGAGGGGAGACCTTACTTTGTAGGTTGTGTGTGTTAGTCGCTCCATCCTGTCTGACTCTTTGCTACCCCCGTAGATTGTAGCCCGCCAGGCTCCTCTGTCCATGGGATTCTCCAGGCAAGAATATTGGAGTGGGTTGACCTTCCCATCTCCAGGGAATCTTGAACCAGGGATGGAATCCTAATCTCCAGCCTTGCAGTCTGATCTTTACCATCTGAGACACCAAGGAAGCCCATACTTTATAGGCTGGTTACATAAAAACCCCTGTGTGTGTTGAGGGAGGAGGAGGGGAAGGGGGGTTGGATGGGGGGTGGGTGGCAACACTTGAGCTGAGAGCTGGAGCCCATACGGTAAGAAAGAACAAACCTTGCAAAAAAAACAGAAAGCAGGAGAGACTGTGCCAAGGCCCTGAGAAAGGAAGGCTTGTTTATACTGGAGGAACTGGAAAAAGACTGGTGTGGCTGGACAGTGGAGAGAAAGCGAGAGAATGCCGCTTAGATCTCAAATCATGGGGTGGGGTAAGGGTCCCTGTTAACACGGGAGAGGCTGCCCTGGGAGACCCTGGGGCCCAGGCAGGAGGGGAACCGCGAGCGAAGGCGAAGCCAGCTGCGGGCGCTCAGGAGCAGTCCGGAGTCCGTCCTCCACCAGGGCCTCTACCCGCCATCCCACCGCTGATCGGCTCTCCACCCTCCTCCGGGGACGGACGCGAGCCCCAGCCTTCGAACAGGGTCCCAGACCTATTCCTAAGTAGAGAACGCCTTCTCCCAGCCCTTGGCTCCCTTCTACCCGCCGGCGGCGGGTGGCTGGCCCGGTAACCCCGCCTCCCACAGTCGGATGCTCTGCCCCGGGGTACCTTCCAGTTCTTCCAGGGTCCTCTCTGTCCTGGGGCCTCCTCCCTGGCCCCATCACAGAACCCAACCCTCGACTTTCCTCAGCCCAAGTTGGGCGTCCTCCCAACCCTGCCTCCCTCCAACACACACACAGACACCCGGGATTTGGGGGCGAGCCTAAGGCCATCTCTACCTACGGAGAACTGGGTTTCCCAGAAGGAGCGCCCTAGTCGGGCTTTTCCTGGTACATTTTCAGCCACTCGCGGACCAGTGAAAATCGGGAACAACCTCGCAGGTTTTCTTTCAGTGGAAGGTCTTGCTGGGACCTACAGCCGATGGAAAAAGGGAGAAGGCAGCCCCAGAAATGCTGGGAAAGCTCAGGGCACGCAATCACGAACTGCTGGACTCGGCGCCCGCAAGCGTGAGTAGAAACTGGGGGACACTCGTCCCCGGATCCTTTGGAATCTTCTGGAATCCCGGCGCGCCCTGGCAGGGATAACCTTGAAGTTGCACCGACAGAAGCAGATTCACTTGAAGACCAAGACCCCGACGGCAGATGTAGGGGGAAAAGATGACTGCACTGTGGAATACTTCCTCGCTGGCGCGCTGCTCCCCAACACTCACACGTCAGATGCCTGAGCCAGGGGGGTCCCCGGGAGGAACCTGCCTAGCACCAGGAAAAGCAGATCCGCAGGGTTGGTGCAGAATCGCCAGACCTGGAGCCTGAAACCTGGCCTTCCTGCAGTCTCGCCAGCCACAAACTGCTCATTTTATGCACAGCGCAGCACGTAGGATCTTAGTTCCCCCACCAAGGATCGAACCCATGCCTCCTGCATTGGGAACCCGGAGTCCTAATCACTGGGCATTCAGAGAAGTCCCAACCCACTACCCTAGAGCGGTTGGTGGTGCCTACCTTCTCCAGCAGGGTTATCCCGTTCTAAGAAACCCTGTGGACCCCTCCCTTCCTCCTTCCTGTTCCTTCCTCTCCTTGTCCTGATCCGCCCTCAGCTTAAAGGATTGTATCTGCTGGGCAGGGAAGGAAGGGGCAGGGAGGGTGGGGACTTGGGGGGTAAGTAAGTAGTTCTGTAGCTCTTAATTCTCTGAAAGGCGCAGGCGGTACAGTTGGCTCCAGGTTCATAGACCCTGGAGGCTATCGGTCTCCCTCTGGGCTCTGCTCTGGGTGCTTATTACCTCCTGGGGGTTGGGGGGACAAGAATGAAGGGGTGATGGAAGCAGCCTGCATGGGGTA
The DNA here is from genome assembly GCA_007570785.1 of Antilocapra americana. Classification (NCBI taxonomy): domain Eukaryota; kingdom Metazoa; phylum Chordata; class Mammalia; order Artiodactyla; family Antilocapridae; genus Antilocapra; species Antilocapra americana. The sequence goes on from ML660774.1 coordinate 24,044,481, forward strand.
GGCAGCACCCCGAAGCAGGGGTCAAGGCACCAAGCCTGGTCTGCAGCTCTTGCCAGCTGTGTGACCCCATCTGGACAGGTTACTGGTGCTCATGGACACTGTAAACAAGGATGATAGTATGTTATGAGGATTAAGTGAGAAGATGGACCTAAAGTGCTTAAATAGTGCAGCTCCAGGTAGCATTCCACAACCATCAGCTATGATAGTAAAAGTCATTGTTACAGTCTGGACTCCTTGGAAGAACCAGATGCATTCACTGACAGTTTACTCAACCCAAGCTCCTGTGTCTCCAGTGTCCTACGTTGTGTTTCAAAGAAAGACTGGCTCTCAAGAATAAAAAATGAAAAAATATTTCTTCCCGTGTTATCACCACCCCAGTATGAAGAAATCCAAATGGAAAAATTGCCCACCTCCTACTATTCCTAACAAATCATTATTTTCAGTCTTCATATTACTCCTGGCTTACATGCATGGAATTTTATATTCTTATTACTTGTTGTATTTCCCTGGTTGCATGTAAGTGTACTACCTGGTATTAATAATGATCATTTTAATGAATGCATAATATTCTACTAAGTTGATATGATTGCTTTGCTATATCCTTATTGTTTGGCTCTTAAGATTTCACAAACTTTCACTAGTAATGCTGCTATATAATCTTTGTTAATAAAATTAACTTTGTTAATAAAGTAAAAATTTTAAATAACTTATTTTAGGGAGTTCCCTGGTGGGCTAGTAGGGCTTCCCAGGTGGCTCAGTGGTAAAGAATCTGACTACCAATGAAGGAGATGCAGGAGACACAAGTTCCATCCCTGGGTTGGGAAGATCCCCTGGAGTAGGAAATGGCAACCCACTCCAGTATTCTTGTCTGGGAAATCCCATGGACAGAGGAGCCTGAAGGGCTACCATCCATGAGGTTGCAAAGAGCCAGACACGTCCAGGCATGCATGCCCATACCCTATGCACTGGTGGGCTAGTGGTTAGGATTCTAGGCTTTCACTGACATGGCCCAGGTTCAGTCCCTGGTAGGGGAAACTGAGGTCCTGAAAGCCAGGTGAAGCAGCCAAAAATAATAATAATTATTATTTTAATATTTTCTTTTAAAGTTAATTTCTCTAAAAGCCATGCAAATCCAATCACCAAGACTCATCTTATATATATATATATATTTTAAAGTATTTTTCATATAAAAGTTAAAATACACAAATTTGTATGTTATTTGTAATCCCATAAGTCAGAGAAGTCTTAGAAGCATATCCTTCCAAACTTTTGAATATAAATATATATCGCTATATAACCTGAAAGTCACTAGGATTATTTTATTAGGCTCAGGAGATTGAGGAGAGCCTGGATGAATAAATTCTATCTTTATGCTTTGAGGATGGTTAAAAATGCGACCCACAGGCACTAAGGGTTTTTTCTAGAGATCTTCTGGCATTCAGATTAGAAGCCCTTAGAACCTGGGACATAGGAATCTTCAGAAGACCTGAGAGAATAATCTTCATCTGTGGATAAACACCAACTCAAGACAAATTCATCTTTAAGCACCAGGAAACCAAAGGAGATGACCCCACTTGCTCTATGAACTTGCTTGCAATCCTGCTCACTTACGAGACCTCTAGAGAGAATCTCTGCTTCCTCTCACAAGAATAACAATTTAGGGAAAAGGAACTAATTTTCCAGGCAGGCGCCCACCAGCCTTTACAAATAAGTTTGGGGATCTTAAGCCCAACCCCACGAGGCTGTTCACTTGTCTGCACTCCCTGTGAGAACAATCTTCAGGGAATCTGAAGAAGCTAAAAATGGACTTGCCTAAATCCTTATGCTTTTACATTCATAGTTACAGTTTATTACAGTGAAAGGATGCAGGCTGCAATTAGCAAAGGAAAAAGGAAGATAGGATGGAATCCAGGAGATACTGGATTCCAGTATCCAGGAGATTCCAGTTTCCTGTCCAGCTGTCCTGTTCCAGTTGCACAGACTGTGCTCAATTCTCCCGGCAGCAACACGTAACAGTATGTGTGAGGTGTGGCCAGCGAGGCACACGAATCCCAAGTTTTTATGGGGGGCTCAAACACATGGGCATGCAGGGCCTGTATAACTGAACTCCTCAGTCTCCAGCCCCAGACACCCAACTGGCACAGAATGACCCAAGCCACTCTTGTGAGGCAGGAAACCCTAAGAGCTCAGACTTCATTTCTCAGCCACTAATCAAGGGCCATTCCCGAAGTCCCTTAGAATATATGAAGTTTGGGCACTCAAGTCCTGCTGGGTTAACCTTTCCCTGAGACTTACTTATTTACGTGTCACCTTTTATGTTAGCTCCATTTTTACCACATGAGCTGTTTTTCCCCAGCTGGGGTGGAGGGTGTCATAAGAGCATCAGCAGTGTCATACCTGCTGGGGGTTTGCAAAGTTCTATGTAGTAACAGACTCCCAATAGTCACTTTAGCGGCCATAGTCCATAGGGTGGCAAAGAGTCGGACACGACAGAAGTGCCTTCGCATGCCTACACGCAAGGCTCATCCTCCATGTAGACTGTAAACTTCCAGAGGAAATGAACTGGACTGTGTCTGCTTTTTACATAGCTTTTGATGCCTGTATGCTATGTATCCCCTCAAAATGCATAGGCTGGGACTTCTCTGATGGTCCAGTGGTTAAGAATCTGTGGGCCACTGCACGGGACAAAGGTTCGATTCCTGGTCCAGGAAGATTCCACATGCCGCAGAGCAACTAAACCCATGTGCCACAACTACTGAGCCTGTGTTCTAGAGTCCGTGCTCCACAACAAGAGAAGCCATTGCAATGAGAAACCTGTGGACCACAACTAGAGAGCAGCCCCACTCACTGCAACTAGAAAAAGCCCAGGTGCAGCCAAAAAAAAAGCATATGTTGGAACCTAATCTCGGATGTGATGGTATTGGGACGTCATTAGGTCATGAAGGTGGGACCCTCATGAATGGGATGAGTGCCCTCATAAAAGAGACCCCAGGGATCCCTCACTCCTCCCAACATGTGAGGTTGCAGCCGGAGGTGCTGCTTATGAACCAGGAGATAGGCTTTCACTAGGCACTGAGTCTGTTGGTAACTTGATCCTGGACGTCTCGGCTTCCAGAAATCTAAGAATCTTAATGAATTTCGGTTGTTGATAAGACACCCAGTCTATGATACTTTGTTACAGCAGCCCAAATGGACTAACACACCAGATCAGGCCTCCGCATGGTATGTGAAAGTCACTCAGTCATGTCCAACTCTTTGCAATCTCACGGACTATACATGTCCTTGGATTTCTCCAGACCAGAATACTGCAGTCGGTAGCCCTTCCCTTCTTCAGGGGCTCTTCTTAACCCAGGGATCGAACCCAGGTCTCCCACATCGCAGATTCTTTAGCAACTGAGCTACAAGGGAAGCCCAATATATGGTATGGTAGGTGCTCAACAAATATGAGATGGTCAATGAATGCAAACATTCCCGTCTTTTCTGGATCTTTTTTACCCCTCTTTGCTGAGGCCAGGCCAATGCTTTATTGATAGATGGGGAGAGAGAGAGTGCTCTGCAGAGAAATGAACTGTAGCAATGAATAACCAGCACAGGACTTTTGTAAAGACTAAAGCTTTTATTCCAATCAGGGGTCGTTTACTTTCAGAAGCTATTTCTCTGAGTCCTTTGTGAAGCAGACAGCCTCATGGATGCTCGTAGTGATGTAATCTATGTTGTAGGAATTGATGCAGGTGAAGTTGATCCGACCATTCTTGGGGATATAGATATGCTTTTTATTGATCAGGTATTCCACCTGTTGGGCTGGTGACGACCATAGGGTCTCAGATCCTAGGGTGGTCCCATCCAACTTCCCTCTAGCCCAGGGTGAATTATGGACGGTAGGAAGTGTCCGCATTTCTGGGGAGCCACAAGAGTCCCAAAGCAGCTCTACTTTCCTCTGGAAAGAATCAAAGTCTGAGGTGAAGCTAGGGACAGGTTACCTCCAGAAAGTTTATGCTCAAATACATGCCCAAATCCAAGGTCAGAAACGGGAGAGCTGTCCCTTCCTAGGTACTTACAGTTGAGTCCAAGATAGCTGTGGGACCCTTTCTGCTCAGTGATGTGATCCCAGGAGCCAGGGGTTCCCAGGAGCCGGAGCTTCTCCTTCACCTTTTCCTTGGTCATCATGATGTTCTCTACAATCCCTTCCAGGCTCTGTCTCCTGCCAAGAGAAAGACGGCAAGAAATGGAGAGTGTAAGGTCTCCCCCCGCTCTCGACCTCCTCACTGCCTTTCCCCTCCCTTGCCTTCAAAAGCAAGCATCCATCTGGGATGGTCATAAACTGGAGCGGGTTTCAGCCCACATTAATGTAAGCAAGGGAAGCAGACTCTCCAGCCAACTTTGCCAGAGGAGCAGGTCTTTGGTGATTCCTCATCTCCTCTTGAAAACTAAGAGCATTCGAACAGTTCAATAATAATCCGACCTGTGCCCTCAAAGAACATCCCGTCACCCACTCCTCCAAGGCTGGGCAACCCTTGGCACTGCCACTGGGACACTGGGGTTCCTCAGAAAAAGAGGCAACATGGGCAGGAAGGGAAGTAGCCATGGCATCCTGTGAGTCAGCGGGTCTGTGGGAATGCGGAGCCTCTGCCCACCGGTCCTGCCCCTCTCCCCGCCCTTACCATTCTCCCTGCATAGCAGGGTTACAGAGGATGGAGGTGATGATGCGAGCGCCCGTGGTAGGAGGATTTAGCCACAGGGCCCGCGCGAAGTTCATCAGCTGGGAGAGGACGCGCAGCAGGAGCTGGTTGTTGAGCGCCACCACCACGAGGGTACCCACTCCTTCGTCTGCAGCGATGGAACAGACGGCCTGCCTCAGCATCCCAACCATTCCGGGGCCATGCCCTCAGTCTCTGCCTCCAGCCTTGCAGAGGGAGGGCTGGATGACAGGGCCCTCCACCCAGTCCCACCAAGAAGGCCCCATCCAGGCCCCAAGAAGTCGGCACAGGCTCTTCTTGCTGAGAAAAGTAGCTGCAAGTAAGAGTCTTGAGGATGGAAGGCAGGCCCTCCCTGTGGTCCACTGGTTAAGGATCGGCCTGCCAATGCAGGGGATATGGGTTCAATCCTGGGTCCGGGAAGATTCCAGATGACACAGAGCAACTAAGCTCGTGTGCCATGACTCCTGAGCTTGGACTCTGAAGCCTGGGAACCACAACCACTGAGCCCCTGGGCCCTAGAGCCAATTGCTCTGCAATGAGTGAAACCACTGCAGGGAGAAGCCCGTGTACCACAGCTAAAGAAAGTGCAAGCACAGCAACAAAGACCCAGCACAGCCAGACATAAATAGATTGCAAAGAGGTGTTTTTTTTTAAAGGTGAAAGGGGCTTGAAAGATCACTAAGTCCCACCCCACTCATCTTCCAGTTGAAGAAACAGAAGCCTAAGTGGTGTGAGACGACTTAACCGGAGTCAGCTTTAGCAGTTGAGCTGAGACCGTACCACAGACCCTGACACATAGCTCAGTGCCCTTCCTTTCTGCCTCCAAGGTGCCCTAGGGTGCTCTGGGGCTCCAGGCTCTCTCAAGAGGGTAGCAGATGTCAAACGTGTTCTGTGCCCCAGGTGTGGCACCATCAGGCCCTCCCTCCTCCCCCTGCCCCACGACGTACCATAAATGCCAAAATTCTTGGACAGAGACTGGCTGCAGAAGAACTCAAAGCCTTGAGACACGAAGCAGTGTAAGAATCTAGCATCTTCCTCCAGGTCGCCGGTGAATAAACCTTGATAGGGAATGTCAAAAAATGGAAATATCTCCTTGTTCTGTAGGAGAAAAAGAGAATGAGAAGGGGCGGAGACTCTCAGAGGTGTGGGAGGTGCTGAGATGGAGGAAAGCTGGGTGGGAGGTGGGCTCACCTTCATCAGGATCATCAGTTGTGTCCACTGACTCGGGGTCAGCTTACAGTTGCCGATATTCCCGAACACGAAGATGCAGCCATGTGGGGCTTGCTGCAGGGAAAGACTGTCCACTCAGGCGCCTCCCTGACCACAGAGGTCATGGCAGGGGGACTGTGAATCTGAGCCTATTAAAGTTCTCAGATGACCGGAGTAGGGGTAGGGGGGGTTAGGATTAGGAGAAAAGGAAAGCTGTAAACCAGGTCGGGGAGAAGCTACTGATGGGGAGGGGAACCTCTACCTCCACCACATTGAGGAGCATGTTGGGGTCCAAGCACAGATGTGCGGAGTCCCAGAAGGTGTGTTCATAAACTGTAAAGCCCATGTCCTGGAAGATGAGTCCATGCGGTTCTGTGGGAACACAGCACCCCCCACCCCCCGCCACCAGCTGGCATGCGAGAAGTGGAGAGATGGGAAGCAGACACACCAGAGAATGGGTCTGGGGGCAGGGGAGAGGGATGAGTCTCTGAAGGGAGAACATGAACAGGAAAAGGACAAGAATGCCTCAGCCCGTCCCCCATTTTTCCCAGGACAGAGTGAGGAGGGACAGCAGTGGAGACTCCAGGTGGTGGGGTGGGACTCAGGAACGGGCGAGGCAACGGTCTGCCACTCACCTTTTTGAGAAGAAACGATGTAAACTATCTGAGAATTCTGACACCAAGTTTTGAGGAACTGAGCCCCGAGTTGGAAAGCGCCGCTGTCCCCCACGGTTTGCACACCCCCTGCCTGCCAGCAAAAACAGAAGTGCTGGTGTCTCCCAACACTGGGGAAGGAGGAGCCATTTGCTCCAGGAGGTTAAGGCCACGTGCTTCCACACGTTCACCTCCACTGACTCATCCAACCGGGTTTACTGAGCCCCTACTAGGTGCCAGACACTGTGGTGGGCACTTGGGATACATAAGGGAACAAAACGAACCCCCTCCACCCCCGTGGTGCTCACATTCACACCAGGCATGGGCAGCCTTTGTCTGCAAAGGACCAGACAGTCAATATTTTATGCTGAAATGGCAACCCACACTCCAGGATTCTTGCCTGGAGAATTCCATGGACAAAGGAGCCTGGTGGGTTATAGTCCATGGGGTCCCAAAGAGTTGGACATGACTGAGCAACGATCACCCGCTTGTTCCCTCACTCAGGTCGTATAACTACTCAAGGCTGCCTTTAGAGCAGAAAGCTGCTCTTGACAAGGCAAGTAAATGATTGTGGCCATGTTCCAATAACATTTTTCCCAGACACTGAAGTTTGAATTTCATGTCGTTTTCATGTGTCCCCAAATATCATCCCTCCTTGATTTTTCAAGAAGGTTTCAAGGGTTGCCATGCCTGTCTCCAGGAGATCTTCCCATTAAAAATCATAAAACCATTAAAAAAAAAAAAAGAGTAAGGGCTGGTACCACTTCAGGTTCGGATCATTCCCTTCTTGAAAGAGCTGACCCCCCAGCAGTGGGGGCTGGTGTGGAGACCCCTGGCTGTGGGTCTTGATTCTGGCTCTGTCCTCCAGTGCAAGGGCTTGGGTCTCTCTGAACCTCCAGGGCCCCTCTAAACTCTTTTCACATTTGCGATTGTACAATCCCAGACCCCCAGTCTCTACTCCTTGTGTCTCGGTAAGTGAGGGAAGGGACCTGCTTCTCACCCTGTTCTCCACAATGACTTGGCTGTTCTTTCCAAACAGGAGATTCAGGGAAGCCTGGACGAATGACTTCATGCCCATCACCGGCGTGTACTCATAGTTCAGGGAGGGATCTTGGGCAATCTGCATTCGAGTCTTGCGTACCACGGAGGACACCCAGGGTTTGCCTTCACTGGTCATGCAGACTGCGAGGGGAAGGGCAGAGGGGTCCCTGGAGGCCACCGTGGCGCCTGCAAGCTTAGGGGCTCTGCAGACGACCCGTGAATCTGTCCTGGTTCTCTTGGGGCTTGGGGAAGTTGACAACTTTCCTTTTCTTTCCCCCCGCCCTTTATAAAAAACAGTGTTGTTGGTTGATATCTCTAATTTTTGTCTTTTTGAAAAAGACAACTGAAACCTAAGCCATTGTAAAGGGCAAAAATGATAGAGAGTAGGAGAGTTATAGGTTGGGTTTCCCTGGTGGCTCAGACAGTAAAGAATCTGCCTGCAATGCAAGAGACCCAGATTCAATCCCTGGGTCGGGAAGATCCCCTAAAGAAAGAAATGGCAACTCACGCCAGTCTTCTTGCCTGGAGAATCCCAAGGACAGAGGAACCTGGTGGGCTACAGTCCATGGGGTGGCAAAGGGTCGGACAGGACCGAGTGACGACCACTTTCACTTTTCATGTGGGACTGAGCAAAGGTGACACAGACTTTCACCGTGGCAAGGGCTGGCTGCAGCCCAGAACAGTTCAGGAGCCATTCTTGGCTCAGGAGCGGAGGAGGGAGAAGGGGAGAACGAAGAGGCTGTAGGAAGTGCAGTGTCCACCCAGGCCCCAGCACAGAGCTGGGGTGAAGGACACGTGTGTGAGCGTGCTAAGGTGCTTCAGTTGTGTCCACCTTTTTGGGACCCTATGGACTGTAGCCCGCCAGGCTCCTTTGTCCCTGGGATACTCCAAGCAAAACGACTGGAGTGGGTTGCCATGCCCTTCTCCAGGAGATCTTCCCAACCCAGGGATCGAATCCCAGTCACTTACATCTCCTGCATTGGCAGGTGGGTTCCTTAGCGCCACCTGGGAAGCCCGGGAGAGGATACAGCCTTTATCAAACGCTAGGAACCCACGGAGAAGGGCAGAGGACCCAGACCCACCCACGAGGTTTTCTGCTCCTTTTCCCGCTGGGCAATTCTGTTCACAGGAATGGACCTCTCTGTCTAGGGAGGCCTGTGCTCTCCCAACCCCTCTATGGCAGTGGGAACACTGTCCTCCCAGAGGCAGTCATAGGACTCTGCATCTCACACCCCCAAATGATGAGGTTCTACCTTTATAGGCCAGGAACATCTTGTTAGGATTGTCATCTTGCTTGTAGGTCTTGAGCAAGCTGCCCTCTAGCTTCTGGGCCATGGGCACATCCGTGAACACAGACAGAGTGGGCATCGCTGGGGGAAAACAGAATCAGGACTGTGCTTCTGCCCCTGCGTTCTTCTCCTGAAGGCTTCTGCCTGCAGCCGGCCTCCAAGTCTGGGCCACCCAGATCTGCCTTTTTCCAGAACCTTGGCGGTAACCGGTCACCAGAGCAACAGAACCCCATCACTCACTGTGTCCGCGGTGGCCCTCCTCAAGGGCTATGGGAGTATTCCAAGATGCTTGGGGAGGACCCTCTGAGAGACAGGGCTGGAGGAGGTCACAGTGAGGACCTAGAATTCCCAGATGCTTCTCCCTAACTCACTGCCTCCTCTAGTCACCTAATCCACCAGTACATATATATTTTTTGGCTGCACAGTATGTGGGATCTTAGTCTCCTGACCAAGGATTGAACCAGTGACCCCTGAAGTGGAAGCACAGAGTCTAAATCACTGGACCGCCCATCTAAAATAACAAATCAGCCCCTTAGAAGACGCAGAAGCACAGGCGGCCGTGAGCCGGGAAACCTCAGATCCAGCAGTAATGTGAGTCTAGTGACACATTTTAAAACTTTCACTTTCATTTTAATGAAGGGTTCAGGTATTCAAAAGAAGAGAAAAACAACACTGTTTTCTTCCGCAGTTATTTTCAAGAGTCCTATTTCTAGAAAGAGTGTAATTTGCCACTCCTGTTTTTGTTTTAATCACTCAGTCGTGTCCAACTCTTTGGGACCCCATGGACTCTACCCCACCAGGCTCCTCCGTCCATGGGATTCTCCAGGCCAGAATACTGGAGTGGGTTGCCAATTCCTCCTCCAGGGATCTTCCCGACCCAGGGATCGAAACCAAGTCTCCTACATTGCAGGTGAATTCTTTACCACTGAGTCACCGGGGAAGCCCTTTAAGACAATCTTGTTTCTCTGTTATTTACAATGAAGACTTCCACATTTGCTAACTCTTTCAGTGTAGCCCAGCAGCAAGTGCAGAAGGCGGAGATCAAGGGCAGAAAGCACTGGCCTCTGTAGTATGTCCTATTTTTTTTTTTTTTTCCAAATGACTCTGTGATTATTACAGATGTAGTTGGTGTCTCACCCAGATACCTTTACCAGCCGGCTGGCGGATGAGGATTTTCTTTCCCATCTACCTTCCAGATTGTGCTTGGCAACAGGAAACTACCTGGCGAGTTACACTCCCACCAGCAGCAGCAGCCAAGGACCACCTGATCTTGGTATACAAAAAGCCAGCCGTGGGACTTCCCTGGCGATCCAGTGAAGTTTCCACTGCAGGGTGCACGGGTTAGATCCCTGGTGGGGGAATTAAGATTCTCACATGCCTCAGTGTGGCCAAAAAGATTTTAAAAAGCAATTAATTTACAAAGTCGGTCCTCTTGACTTGAGGGATGCACGTGGCCCATTTTGCACTTCAGGGCCATCCCCCAGTCAGGCCATGGCTAGACTTGACCCAGGGCCCCTCGTATGGCCCCCTCCTCTTTACAACCCTGCTTCTTTCGCCTCCTTGTGGGTTCCTCCTACAGGGCACTCCCTCCGCAAACCACATGCCCCAAATCCCTGTCTCAGCCTGTGCTTCCAGGGAACCTGCCTTGAGACAAATGATGGTGCAAGTTTTCCCTATTATTGCAGAAACCTTTGGAAGCATTTATTTATTTTTGGCTGTGCTGGGTCTTCGTTGCTGTGCTTGGGCTTTTTCGTGTGGTGAGCCAGGCTACTCTCAAGTTGTGGTGCGTGACCTTCTCATTGCGGTGGCTTCTCTTGTTGCAGCCGACAGGCTCTAGGGCGTGCAGGCGTCATTATTTGCATCACACGGGCTTCGTAGCTGTGGCTCCAGGGCTCTAGAACACGGCTCGGTAGTTGTGGCATGTAGGATGAGTGGTCTCTTGTCATGCAGAATTTTCCTGGATCAGGGATTGAACCCATGTCCTCTGCATTGGCAGATTCTTAACCACTGGACCACCAGGGAAGTCCTGTAGAAACCTTTAAAACTTAAAAAAATATATATATATACACACATATATATATACATATATAAAGCAAAAACTAAAAAAAACTTATATGAAACTTAAAATATATATATATTTATATTTATATATATACATATATAAAACAAAGAACACATATGTTCTACAAGCAATGCACAACCACAGTTAACATTTTGGTGTACCCTTTCTGGTTTCTTCTCTAAGATGTTTATATTTTAAGATGATGAATATCAAAAGCACCATGTCATTTTTCATCATACTTTTTTCACTTCACATCTTGGTTGTGAGGATTTAATATCAGTGCCAATGAGAACTTTTTATGCAGCAAGTAATTAAAAAACCAGCCCCAACTAGCATGAATGGGAGAAGGAATTCATTGCCTCTATAAGTGGGCAGGCCCGGGTTCATCTGACTTCGAGCATCATTCAGACCAGAGCATAACGAGGCATGAGAGTACAGCTTCATTTCCTGTGGTTCCCTTGGCTCTCCTCTTCTGGAGGCTTCCACTTTGTTCTTGGGCAGACTCTGGACATGGGAGCAAAAGCAAATATGGCACTGATGCAAAGGTGCAAAACATTTGAGCAATTTCCACTGCAGCTCTATTTGCAAATAAGCTAAATGCTGATTACTGAAGGAATGTTTACACTGGAATATCCATATAATGGAATTCTGTGCAGCAGTTAAAGGCAGCCCTACAGATACAAATGTATAAAAATATCCAAGATACATCATTAGGAACAACGGAGGTACAAATGGAGAGCAAAGTAGAGAACATTTTGGGAGAAATAAGAGATCATTTGCCTGTATTTGCACAGAGAAGCTCTGGAGGGGTACAGGAAGAAGCAGGTAACTGTGATCCCCTCTGGAAAGTGGAACAGGCTGGCTGGTGGACAAGGGCAGGGACTACCGCTGACTTGCTTTCCACTGTACCCCACTTTGCCCCTTGGAAATGTTAGACCACATGCAGATGATTGTTCATTTAAAAAGTGTTTCTGTTTTCAAACAATAGCACTATCCAGAGGAAGAGAGAGCATCTCTCCTCTTGGCTCCTTGCAAGAATCAGTAAGTTTCCCTCCCTGAAACCCCCCCATCTTTCTCTCGACTCCAGTGAGTCAGTCACTGGCCCATCCCTGACGTTATCATGGCCAAGGGTGGGATACTCTGCTGAGTGTAACCCAACCACCTAGAGCTGAGGGGTGTGTTCATCCCTCCCAAACTGCACAGCTAAGAATGGACAGAACCAGGCGAGCATGCTCAGTGGTGTCCAACCCTTTGCGACCCCATGGACTGTAGCCCATTAGACTCCTCGGTCCACGGGATTCTCCAGGCAAGAATACTGGAGTGGGTTGCCATTTTCTTCTCCAGGGGATCTTCCTGACCCAGGGCTTGAACCCATGCCTAGAAGGGTTCCCTAGTTCTCAGAAATGGAAGAGGGGAGAAGAGGATCTGGGAAGGCAGTCTGAAAGTGTTCATAGAATCATCCATTTGCATCCATCTTGGGAATTCCCTGGCAGTCCAGTGGTTAGGACTTCAAGCCTTCACTGCTGAGGGTCTGGGTTCAATCCCCTGGCCAGGGAACTAAGATCCCACAAGCCATGAGGTGTGGCAACAAAAAGAAAAAGCCACTGCCTTATTTTTTTTTCTTTTTAATTATTTATTTGGCCATGCCAAGCTTTGGTCGCAGCACATGGGATGTTTAGCTGTGACATGTGGGATCTAGTTCCCTGACCAGAGATCGAAACTGAGCCACCAGCATTGGGAGCACAAAGTCTTAGCCAGCCCCTAAAAGAACCACCACCTTTAATGGCTTTTTTTTTTTTTTTAAGATTATTTATTTATTTATTTGACTACATCGAGTCTTAGTTGCAACATGTGGGATCCTGTTCCCTGACCAGGGATTGAACCCCAGACCCCTGCGTTGGGAGCTTGGAGTCTTAGCCACTGGACCACGAGGGAAGTACCAGAAGAGCTGCCATTTTTAATGGCTATTTTTCTGTTTGTTGGCCTTGTACTTCCAAACCTGTCCAATATCCATATCCCAGCAGAGGCAGCAGGGAAGTCTTCCCTCTGGACCCTCCCAGGCTACAGAGAGTGGCAGCAGGCAGGCAGGCAGTAACGGAGGCGGTGGTTGGCTTGTGCCTTGAGGCTCTGCGCTGAAGCTGATCAGCCAGTACCTGGGGATGGAGTGTTCGTGGCCCCGAGTTCCATCTCTCACCAGCCCAGGTACAGATGTGGTTATATAAACTAGAATAGCCTGTCTTTTCCACAGAGCGCAGGACCTGTCTTAGTCTTCACCAGCTGTTTCTGACCATTCCTGGGGTGTTCTCAAGTGACTCTGGGGCTCACACCCTCACATTTATCCAGCCCTACCCCCTCATTGACACTTGTGTCTTAGCCTGTCATTGGCGCCAGCACTTCCACATTGCACAGGGACTGCCAACCATGCTGACAAGCACACGGTATCAGTGTGGAGGCCAAGGGTTCATCCTTCTGAAGCCGCTCAAGCCACAACGCCCACCCACCAAAGCAGCCAGCACATGCCTGTCACCCTCAACGTCCGCTGAAAATCCTTCATTCCGTTTTTGCCTGCCTTCCCTCTTGGCCACAGAAGCGAGACCCTAACTAGAGCCTCCTGGTGTTTGAACAGAGGAGGGTCTTTGGTCCTACGCAGCCTGGCTTTCCGTCTCACTTGTTCCCCTTAGTACCTACAGGGCCTTAGGTAAGTACTTTAAAATCTTTCCATCTCAGTGTATGCATTTTTTTTTTTAATTTGGCTACATTGAGTCTTAGTTGCAGAACACGGGATCTTCAATCTTTGTTGGGGCATGCCCGATCTTTTTGTTGTGGCATGTGGGAACCAGTTCCCTGACCAGGGATCAAACCTAGGCCCCCAGCATTGGGAGTTTCAGCCACTGGACCATTAGGGATGTCCCAGTGGATTCATTTTTAAATCGGGAAAACAAACATTATAGAATTGTGTGACGTTTGTTATGGAAAGGGATGTGTCCCCTGGGCCATCACAAGGAGAGAAGAACTATAAACGCAAGATCTAAACGCAAGAATTTCTGATTGCAGAGTTTATACTATGGAATTCTTGAGAGGTCTCTTGAATAAAATAGACATTTGGACAAACTAGGGCTTTGACATTTCCTCCCAGGAAATTGCAGATTCCACTAACCACACTCACAGAAGCTAGCTGCTAAAGCAGAACAGCCCCCTTTACCAACCCACCCCCCGAGCTATCTTTACTTAGCCCCCGTCAGGCTCAGCCAGGGAGACCAAAGGATAAAGGGAATTCCTGATAGGAGGCTAGGGGAGAAGGATGCCCTCATTAACTGACTTCAAACGCTCACTCTAGTGCCAGGAACGTGAATCTAAAAATGCTGCACGTTATGCCCATGTCCACACAGTTGTGGGGTGCTGCTCCGGGACCAGGGACTGCTGTATGTCATTTCCCTTCCCTGCTTTTCTAAATGGAGACCTTTTAGCAGTTTTCCTTTCAGCACCGAACACTGGGTATACTGCTGCTGCTGCTGCTGCTAAGTCGCTTCAGTCGTGTTTGACTCTGTACGACCCCACAGACGGCAGCCCACCAGGCTGGAAAAACTGTAGCTTTGACTGGACGGACCTTTGTTGGCAAAGTACCGTCTCTGCTTTTTAATAAGCTGTCTGGGTTGTGGCATGCAGGGTGGTCTAATTGCAGCCTATGGGATCTAGTTCCCTGACCAGGGATTGAAGCTGGGATTATGGAGCCTTAGCCACTGGACCTCCAAGGAAGTCCCTTAAATACTCATCTTGAAGTAGGACATAGCTAGGCCCCAGGCCGAGCAGCCACAACTGGTCTCCTGCCTATGGTCTGAGATGGAATGTCCGCTGGAGCACTGGGCCCTGGTTGGGTGCGTTCTTATGGATTTCCCAGCTCAGCACATGCACAGAGAAGGCCCTCCATGTGCGGGAAGGACCAAAGGAGAGAGAGAGGCCAGTTGGGATCCATCTTGACTGAGAGATGCTCACCCACACCAGGACCAAATATGGAGGCGATTGGCCAGAGACAACCCAGAAAACTGCCCCCATACAAGCAACCTACGCCACTCCTACGGCAGGTGACTCGCTCCGAGTCTGTCCGTGTGTTCTTCCACACGCACACTGCCTCTCATAAACGCTTGTCTTTTTCACAGTTTTGGTCTCTTTGCTGAATAATTTCTTCAGAGAAGACAAGATTCGAGATTTTTTTTCTTCCAGCCTTTCACTGCCCAAATCCATCTATCAAACTTAACGTCGGGCTGCACCCAAAGGCCTGCAAACCCTGTACTTGCCCAGCCTCAAAACCAAAGAAAGAGCAAAAGAGGCATCAGCAGCGTAACGGATGAGGGACCTTACTTGTCTGAAGCGAGGTCCTGGAGTGACACCCCACAGTGTGGGGCAGACAGCGGGTAAGACAAGGTAGGAGTCTTTGCTCCCGGGGTGATAGAAAGATTGCAGTTCCAGCGGGGGCTGACGTCAGGTTGGCTTATCAGTTATTGGAGAAACCAGCAGAAGAGGGTACCCCCCACAGCACCCCTTTGATACTGAAATAGTTCCGATCTAGAGATTAGTGATCTGGAGCTGAGGCAGACACATAGGCATTTACTGATTCGGCTCCATGATTAAGAGGGAAGGTCAATCAGGGGTGAAGTCTGCAGGTGAAGCAGGCACTGGTCAAGCAGGGGAAGTACAGAGAGCAAGAGAACAGCCATCTTGGGTGGCCTGACAATACACCTGTACATCCAGCTCAGCTCCTTTCCTAACTTTAGACTCGGGAATCCAAATACCTACTTAATATTCCAATATATCTTGAATAGACTTTTCAAATTTACAGTGTCCAAAAACTAACTGGTGGTTTCATATCCTCCATTATTTCCCCCATTTTAGAAGTGGCAAGTCCCTTCTGCCAGGTTCTCAGGCCAAAACATCCATCCCAGACGTCTCTCTTTTTCTCTTAATGTACACCCAAATCATCTGCCAACCCTGCAAGTTTTACTTTGTAACATATTTAGAGCCTGTTCACTTTAAATTTATTATTTAATTTGTTGCTGGGCAGGACGGATGTGTGAATGAGCAGAGGGTACAGTCTGTGTGAAGGCACAATGACAAAGAGAGTTCTTTAGTCAATTTAAGTGTGGTTGGGGGAATCCCATGGCAGTCCAGCAGTTATGACTCAACATTTTCACCACCAAGGGCCTGGGTTCGATCTCTGGTTGGCGAACTAAGATCCCAGAAGCTGCACCCCTCAAAAAAACTTTTTAAGTTCAAAAAAAATTAAATGTGGTTGGAATAAAAGTGTATGGGAGAGGGGAGTGGTACGAAATCAGGTCGGGAAGGTAGGCACTTGTCCATCTAATGCTAAGCCCTTGCGTTAAGGGGTCTGAATTCTCCCCCAAACGCTTGAAGATCATTGAATGATTTTAAGAAAGGGAATGACACTGTCAGATTTATGTTTTAGAAAAATCTCTCTGGGGGCTGTGGAGGATGAACTGGAGAGAAGCCAGAACTAGGCAAGAAGGCCGCATGAAGACTATTTTAGTTAATTCGGTTAAGAAGTGATGAAGGCCTGAGATATGGCTGCGGGTAACGGGTAAACTTGCCAGATGTCCTCCATAAAAATACCAGGCACCACACCAAGCCTGGAGGGAGATGTCAGTTCTGCAAAATATCTGCTTAATGTAAACAATATCGTATGTATGAGTGCTGATGTCTGCTTACTTGTGTCCAACTTTTCTACCTTCTTTTACTAGTAAGAAACAGATCTTTTTCGTTACAGCAACTTGCAAGAAATGTTGAAGTTTCGAAAGCAAAGGCAAAGGTTTTTAAAAAACGTTTCACTCTCTGAGGTCGGACATGCAACACCAGAACAGGTGGAACCAGCTAGCCAGCAAGCCTCCTGGAGGGATGGGCATGAGGGCAGGTTGGGAAGGAAGAACTAGTTTGCTCTTAAGATGAGTTCTTCCCTCCGGGTCTTTGTTGCAGTGAAAAGGGAAAAAGAGGAATGAGTTTTTCTCTTTCCCTTTCTTGAGAACAGAGCATATAAAGAGAACAGTGAGCAGGCCTGAACATTCCTAGGTTTTTTACTTTGACTGCTCCTAACTCTGAATGTCTGTGACTAAGGTTGCTTTTCTGTCCCCTAACTCTGCAGGAGCTACACTTCACACCTATTTTCCTTTGACTCTGTGCTAAATACATCCCCTATCTGGTGTTTACCCTTCCAACACCCTTCTCCTTGGAGTTACACCATCAGAAAGAAGGCCACAGAGCCACCCAACTGCCAGACTCAATGACTGGGTTACTGACGCCAGTTTATGACTGTCTTTGAAACTATGCAAGAGGAAGGAATCAAGATCCTATCAGCTTCGGTCCTCATCACTGACTCCTGACAGCCAGCCCTTGCCTTATAAAAGCCTCCAGACTTCTCATGGAGGTGGGGGACACAGGTCTTGAGCATTGAGCGTACTGTGTTCCCCTCTCTGCCTGCTGAGAATAAAAGCCATCTGTCTATTTCCTCCAGTCTCGGTCTCTGTATTTTTCTTTTGGCTTCGGTGGGCAGAGCAGGCCGAGATTTTGGCCAGCAACGTCTTGACAAGTGCAGTGATGTTTGCCATCAGCCCTGTAGGTTTCTCTTTCCCCCAAGATGGTCAGAAGGTCTCCATTGGGAAAGCGCTTGTCTGTGGCTCTGGGACAGCATTCCAGTGTCAATTAGATTCAGACCTGGGCCCAAGGGGAGCCCTCAGGGGAAGGGCTCAAGCACATGATCCACTGACCCAGAGAGAAAACAGAGACACCGTGGGTGGCGCCCAGCTGATGCAAAGCTCTCCCATTCCCAGCAATCTCTCCTCTGGGAAGAAGTGGCCCATCTGCTCTCCCTCCTGGGAATACCAACAGCATAAGCTGGAAGACTTCATCTAGTTTCTTGCTGAAGAGGGTTTGAGAACTGTGTTCACTGCATAACAAAGTGTGGCCCCTGCCTAGTGAAGTCACTCATTCATGTCCGACTCTTTGCAATCCCATGGACTGCAGCCCACCAGGCTCCTGTGTCTATGGGATTTCCCAAGCAAGAATACTGGAGTGGGTTGCCATTTCCTTCTCCAGGGGATCTACCCAACCCAGGGATTGAACCAGGGTCTTCCACATTGCAGGCAGACGCTTTACCAGCTGAGCTACCAGGGAAGCCTAGTCAGTATTCGGCTCTTCCTGAGCAACTGAGAAATGAAAACTGTAGTGAAGTGGGTTCTTTAGCTCCTAATTTTCTTAAAAGATGGGGGAGGGAGAAGTCACAGAATGACTGGTCATTCTCTTCGACGTGAAGGACGGAGGCTGGGATGCCCTTCCTGGACCAAGCATACAAGAGGCTCCCAGAGTCCTTTGGAGAAGAGACCACAGCAGAACTTAGGACCTTCCAGAGCTCAGTGTCCAATTGTATTCTGGTCTCTAATAGGAAATCTTTAAAAACGGGACTGGAGATGGATTTGTTTTTTGTTGTATCACAAATTACCACAAAGCAACTCAGAACAACACACTTTTTTTCCTTTTTTTTTTTTTTTTGGCCACAGCTTATGGCATGCAGGATCTTAGTTCCCACCAACTATGGATCAAAACTGTGCCCTTGCAGTGGGAGCGTGAAGTCTTAACAACTGGACTGCTATGGAAGTCCCAGCACACATTCATTATCTCAGTTTCCAAGGGTCGGGAGCCAGGCTCTCCTGCTCAGGGTCTCAGCAGGCCACAATGATGGTGTTAGCCAGGGCTGCAGTCTCACCTAAGACACAGGTCCTCTTCCAGGCTCACAGGGAACCCATTTCCTTGTAACTGTAGAACTCACAGTGGCAGGCTTCCTCGAGACCAGCAGGAGTGTCTTTTTTCTGTCTCTGACCTTCTCTTAAAGGGCTCATCTGATTAAGTCAGGCCCACCCAAGATCATCTCCCTTTCTGTGAAGTCAATTGATTAGGGACCTTAAATACATCTTCAAAATCCCTTCCCACCTGCCATATAATATGACATAATCACAACAATCACATCCCATCACCTTTGCCATTTTCTGTTTGTTAGAAGCAAATTATCCCCCCACCCACATTCACGGGGGAGGGATTATGCAAGGACATGGGTCTTTGGAGGTCATCAGAAGCTTCTGGAGAGAACAGTCCTTCCATGAAAGGTGATTGGGTTGGATGATAATTTTGCAAGATCAGAACTCTTTGTAGAGCTCACAAGGATCTCTCACTAATGGGCTGAATGGTGACTCCTCCCCCCACAACAAAAGATATGCCACCCAGAACCTCAGAATGTGACCGCATTTGGAAAAAGGGTCTTTGCTGATATAATTAAGGCAAAGATCTTGAGATGAGATCATCCTGGTTTAGAACAGGCCCCAAATCCAAGTACGATCTGTCTCTTCCAAAGACAGATTTGTGTCTTTAAAAGAGAGAAGGAGAGAAGGGACACAGGGGGAAAGTGATATCAGAGGTAGACATCAAAGTGATGTATCTGTAAATCAACAAAAGCCAAGAACTGCTGCAGCCTGGGGCCTGGAACAGAGTCTCCTTGGGGGTTCTCTAGAGGGAACTAGCCCTGTCTACTTCTTGATTTCAGATTTCTAGTCCCCAGAACTGTAAGAAAATAAACTTCCGTTGTCTTAAGTGACCGTGGTTGTGGTCATATGTTGTGGTAGTCTCAGGAAATGAACACACTCATGGGTCATTGTCCCCATGCAAATCAATGTCAAGGAGGTAGACTTGGGGTCACAGGTGTGATACAAACTCAGACTTTATGAAGATGCCAGTTCCTAGAGATCAAAAGTCCCCTAGGGGTACCAAAGCAAGAGAGCATTGTAAGCCAAGCCACATTCATTACAGAATGTAGGAGATGCCCATTCATTGTTATATCTTGTAGTCTCCCTTCACTGATGAATGTGTTTGATTCAGCTGATGTTTAAAAAAAAAAAAAAGGTTAAAACAGCTGTAGCTTAAACAAGATAGAAGTTTATTTCTCTTTAAGAGTTGGTGATGGATAGGGAAGCCTGGTGTGCTGCAGTCCATGGGGTCACAAAGAGTCAGACATGACTGAGTGACTGAACTGAACTGAAGAGTCCTAAACATAAGCAATTTAGGACGAAAATGGTAACTTTACACTGTGGGACACCCAGGCTCCCCCTGACTGGTTCTTCTGTCATCAGCAATATATAGTTTCCATCTCATGACCCAACATGGCTACTTCAGTCCTTACCATCACACCTGCACTCCAGCCAGTTGGAAAGGGGGAATCAAATGTGGAGGGTATACCTTTTCCCTTTAAGACCCAGAAGCTTCACACTTCATCTGGCTAGAATTTAGTCACTTAGTCACACCAGGCGGCAGGGGAGGCACCAATGTGTTTTTAGGGAGGCCATGTACCTGATGAAATTTAGGCGTTCTGTCACTCAAGGAAGGAAAGAATAGAGAATGAACAGCAAATTCAGCCAACAGGAGAAAACAAACACAAGGTCTGACTTGGTGAGGCCTGCGATCAGTCGTGTCCAAGTCTTTGCAACTCCATGGCCTGTAGCCCACCAGGCTCTTCCATCCATGGGATTCTCCAGGCAAGAATACTGGAATAGTGGGTTGCCATTTCCTCCTCCAGGGGATCTTCCCAACCCAGGCATTGAACCCCTGTCTCTTGCATCTGCTGCACTGACAGGGAGATTCTTTACCTTGTGCCACCTGGGAATCTTCTGACTTGATGATTCACTTCTCAAACCTGGGGACCCAGAGAAAAGGCTTAGAAGCACCTCCACCACCCTTCTGACTGATTATAGATGAAATAGCCTGGGAAACGTGGATTCGAAACAGCAGGAATAAGATGAGTATGCAGAGGCTGGAGTAAGAGTGTTCCTCCTTCCCCATCACACCCTCAGCTGTGGGTTGAATTGTGCCCCACCCCAAAGATATGCTGAAGTCCTAACACCCAGAACTTGGGAATGTGACCGTATTTGGAGGTAGGGTCTTTGCACGTGTAATCAAGTTAAAATGAAGTCACACAGAATCAAGCTGGACCCTGATCCAATGACCGGTGCCCTTAGAAGAGGGAACTCTGGACACAGACACTCACAGTGCCCTCGCTCTTAAACCTTCTGTCCATCCTTATTTTTCTTGTTGGCCATGCCCTACATCATGTGAGATGTTCCTTGTTCACTTCAGTTCCATCGCTCAGTCACGTCTGACTCTTTGAGACCCCATGAACTGCAGCACACCAGGCTTCCCTGTCCATCACCAACTCCCAGAGTTTGCTCAAACCCATGGCCATCGGGTCAGTGATACCATCCAACCATCTCATCCTCTGTCATTCCTCAACCAGAAATCAAGCCTAGGCCCCCTGCAATGGAAGCTCAGTCCTAACCACTGGACCACCAGGGAAATCCCTGTCCGTCCTTAAAATTAGCTCATTATAGAGACTTCCCTGGTGGTCCAGTGGCTAAGACTCTGCACTCCCAATGCAGGGGACCCAGGCTTGATCCCTGGTCAGGGAACTAGACCCCACATGCCACAACTAAGACTCAATGCAGCCAAATAAATAAAACTATTTTTGAAAAAAAAAATTAGATCATTATAAATGCTGCAACCCAATGATGGGGTTAGCCAAACCATGACCGAATGGTCAGGCACAGGCCAGACCAGGATCTGAACTTGAAAAGAGGGCCAGAGGGGGAGGTGTACAGTGACATGGCTGTGACACCAGTGGGGTCACTGACACCTGAGGTGGGGATGAAGCTGTGGAAGGAAGACCAGGCAGGACACCCCCACAGTGACCAAAGGTAAGTGAGTTCAGGATCTAGGCTGTCGATGGCAGCAGGACTAAACAAGGGCTGAAGCCAGGAGCCCTGGGACTAGTCAGCACCCCGCACTCAAATGACACCCCTTACAACTGGAAGGACCCTTTCAGTTTCCAAATCTTTTCACATACAGTCTCTCATCTGAGCTTCAAAACCAGTCTGCAAGAACTGAGTAGAGCAATTGTATCATCTCCATTGGAATCACAGGCCAAGAGAGAAGCTAAGTCACTTGCTCTGTGTGACTGATGGTGAGCTATCAGTGCAAAGAAACTGAACTTGGGAGTCTGGTAGACTGGGTTAAAATCAGCACAGCAAGCTCTTTGATTTCTACACAGCTGTATTTTTTCCTTTGTTGTCACTGCAAGGTAACATTTGGAGAGCACCTCTTACAAGGTTAATATATCTATTGGTACTCCCCAAAAAGGTCACTTCCATCCTTATTTGTTTTTTCCAGCTCCAAATGCTATGGAATTTATCCTGAAAACACAGTGTTGCCAAGTAATCTTGGCAACTTACAATTCATCTTGCTAGAGATCAGTTTCTTCATTTTATCAAAGGACTAAGCTAAACCATTTTCAGTTGAGCTGTTTCAAATCCTAAAAGATGATGCTGTTAAAATGCTGTACTCAATATGCCAGCAAATTTGGAAATCTCAGCAGTGGCACCAGGAATGGAAAGAGCAGTTTTCATTCCAATCCCAAAGAAAGGCAATGCCATGGAATGCTCAAACTACCACACAATTGCACTCATCTCACTTGCTAGCAAAGCTATGCTCAAAATTCTCCAAGTGAGCCTTCAACAGTACACACACCAAGAACTTCCAGATGTTCAAGTTGGATTTAGAAAAGGCAGAGGAATCAGAGATCAAATTGCCAACATTTGTTGAATCATTGAAAAAGCAAGAGAGTTCCAAAAAAACATCTACTTCTGCTCTATTGACTACGCCAAAGCCTTTGACTGTGTGGCTCACAACAAACTATGAAAAAGTCTTAAAGAGAATGGTGGTCTTATCAGACCACCAGACCATCTTTCTGCCTCCTGAGAAATCTGTAGGCAGGTCAAGAAGCAACAGTTAGAACTGGACATGGAACAACAGACTGGTTCCAAATTGGGAAAGGAGTACATCAAGGCTGTATATTGTCACCTTGTTTATTTAACTTATATACAAAGTACACCATGCAAATTGCTGGGCTGGATGAAGCACAAGTTGGAATCAAGGTTGCCAGGAGAAATATCAGTAACCTCAGATACACAGATGACACCACCCTTATGGCAGAAAGCGAAGATGAACTAAAGAGCCCCTTGATGAAAATGAAAAAACTGGCTTAAAACTCAAAATTCAGAAAACAAAGATCATGGCATCCAGTCCCATCACTTCATGGCAAATAGAAAGGGAAACAATGGAAACAGTGAGAGGCTTTATTTTCTTGGGGTCCAAAATCACTGCAGATGGTGACTGCAGCCATGAAATAAAAAGACACTTGCTCCTTGGAAGAAAAGCTATGATAAACCTAGACAGCATATTAAAAATCAGAGACATTACTTTGACGACCAAAGTTCACTCTAGTCAAAGCTATGGTTTTTCCAGTGGTCATGTACAGATGGGGGAGTTGAACTATAAAGAAAGCTGAGCGCAGAAGAATTGGTGCTTCTGAACTGTGGTGTTGGAGAAGACTCTTGAGAGTCCCTTGGACTGTAAGGAGATCAAATCAGTCCATCCTAAAGGAAATCAGTCCTGAATATTCATTGGAAGGACTGATGCTGAAGCTGAAACTCCAATACTTTAGCCACTTGATGTGAAGAACTGACTCATTGGAATAAGACCCTGATGCTGGGGAAGATTGAGGGCAGGAGGAGAAGGGATGACAGAGGATGAGATGGTTGGATGGCATCACCAACTCGACAGACATGAGTTGGTGATGGACAGGGAAGCCTGGCGTGCTGCAGTTCAAAGAGTTGGACACAACTCAAGTGAGCTGAAACCATATCCATTTATTGACATTTATTTTGGGCCACACCACGGGCATGCGAGATCTTACTTCCCTGACCAGGGATCCAACCCGAGTCCCCTGCAGTGAAAATGTGCAGTCTTAACCACCAGACCGCCAGGGAAGTTCCTTGACCGAACCGCTTCTAGGGCCCCTTCAAGGTTTTCCAACTCAGGCCGGCTTGTAACGGGTCTACACCTGTTGTACTTCAAACAGCCATCAGGGGGCGCCTCGCACCTCTCATGCCTTGAACGGAAGCCCTGACGCTTGCAGAAACGCTGAAAATGCAAAGCTCTGCCTAGGACTTCCCAGAGGTTGATGAGAGCCAGCCATCCCAGTCACCTTCATTCCCCTTCTAAAGGCAAGAAAGAAGAGAAAAATGTATCCTCCGTTTACTTTATAGATGGGGAAACTGAGGAATGTGTTTTGATTTTCTTTCATCCCATAATAGGATGAAGTATGAAAACGCTGATGACTTTCTGGAGCTGCTGCTAATCAGTTTCACGTCACACCTCAACTGCTCACTAGCTTGCCCAAGGCAGACTGTCCCCAGGGCGTTTGGCAGGGGGCTAGGGAGGCCACTAGCAGGTCTGTACACCCTCTGCCAACTCCCCCTTCTCCGCTGGACAGACACACAGACATACTGCCCCTGCCCAGGGGTCTGAGAAGGGAGCCTAGATCTCTGGCTTTAAGGATGGAACCATAAAGGGCACTGTCTCCACCGCCTTCACCTGCGCCTGCAGGCAGAGAGAAAGAAAGTGCTGGACGCTGTAAGGACTGAGGAATGAAGCTGGTGAGGGATGATCGCCCCGTGACTGCCCATGAGCAGCACAGACTGCACTTACCACTGTTCCCCCAGAACAGGGGTCCCCAGCCTCTGGTATCTAAGGCCTGACGATCTGAGGTGGAGCTGATGTAATAATCATGGAAACAGAGTATACAATTCATGTAATGCACCCAAATCACCCCCAAATAACCAGCCCCTCCCCCCACTCCATGGTCTGTGAGAAAGTGACCTTCTCGAAACCAGTCCCTGGTGCCAAAAAGGTTAGGGACTGCTGCCGCTAGTGGTACGGAACCCGCCTGCCAATGCAAGAGACATAAGAGACGTGGGTTCGATCCTTGGGTCCACCAGATGAAAGCATGGCAACCCACCCCCATGTTTTTGCCTGGAGAAGCCCATGGACAGAGCAACGTGGTGGCTACAGTCCATGGGGTCACAAAGAGTCGGACACTATTGAAGCAACTTAGCGTGCATGCACACCACAGAAGAACCTACCCCGGGGAGGGTCCTAGGAAAGCCTGTTATCAGCTACGCCCTCCCTCTAACTCTGCTTGCTCCTCAGCGGTCTCAGAGGTTGCAGATGGCAGGTTCCCTCTGAAAAAGCCAGTCAGTCCTCATCCCATGTCCTTCAGCACAGCCCCTTCCACTTTGTCACTTCTGCTCAGGCAGAGCCAGCGGTTCCACGGACCCTTTTTCCCTCATTGGTTCCAGGTGGTGCCGTGGTAAAGCATCCACCTGCCAAAGATGCCCGAGATGCAGGTTCAATCCCTGAGTCGGAAAGATCACCTGGAGGAGGAAAGAGCAAGCCACTCCAATATTCCTGCCTGGAAAATTCCAGAGGAGCCTGGAGGGCTATACAGTTCATGGGGTTGCAAAGAGTCGGGCACAACTGAGCACGTACTACCACTCGCACCATCTGCAAGTCTTCACATCTCCAGGTTCAGAGGTTGGTTGTTTGTCTTCCCCAGTTCAAGTGCTCCAGGCCTGTGCTACAGAGAGCAACCCACTCGACATCCAAGGGTATAAATCTCCCTTGGCCTGACACCTGACCGCAAGTTGCTGGAGAAATGACTGGAGTGGCTGGCTGCCTCTCCATCTGTCAGACACAGTGGTGACAATTTGCAGGCGAGTCCACAGCCCCAGCACAAGTCTAAACACTCCAGAGGAGGCTGACAGCTGGCACATGGGTGTGTATCGAGTAAGACTCGAGCTCTGTGAGCTCCTGGATGGCATTCAAGGACAATCCTACAAACCAGAACACCCTCCCTCCCCCAGATCATTCTTCTCCCCCGCCTAGCACCCTGACACCAACTGGACAACTTCCCTCAGCAATGTTGGGAAAATATCCAGAGATGGGGAAAGAGAGGAGGCCCTCTTACTTATGCTCAGGCTAAAGCGAGACTTCCTTCTCCGCTGAAGGTTCAACAGTTGAGGCCTTGCCAAGAAACCTTCCACACCTCAGACAAAAGAGATCTCGTACTGCTCTGAGCGAAGAAGGAGAAAGTCATCTTTGGAATGCAAACATCCTAAGAAATAAAACCTGGACTCCCAGACAGAAGAAAGCAGCTAAGGCCAGATCCAATTCACAGGGAACACCCATATGTGGAAATCCACTGAGCTTATCCTTGAGGCAGATCAAACTTTTATAACCCTGGAGCCCCTGAAGGTAGCCAGTGCATTGTATGCTGCCATCACCCAGTTCGTTCAGCTTTTAGTGATTTACTGGCTCTCCAGTAAATCAGCCTGGACAATGGTCTCTGCTCCTGGAGTCTAAATAAGAACTCACAAAATGACCCGGGGGTTTCCACAGAAATTTTCTTTCCCTAGGAAACTGCCTGATAAGATTCATAAAATTGGAATAAGGAGGGAAGAAAATTATCAAGGAGCTCAAAACTTGTAACTCCAGTTTTAGTTCAAGAAGATAATACAGATTTCTGCTGCCCAGGAAAGGGAGTGGGAAGGTAGAGGTTATTAGAGGTTATGGAAAGGATAAGAAATGTCAGAATATATTTATAACCCAAGACATCTGCCCAACACAAACAATGGTCTGTGCCGCCACACACACACATACAGCACCGGACAAAACTGGTTCCTGGTGGCAACGGGATGTTATGAATCCACCTCTGGCTTGTCGTGCAAGAGCTCCATGTGCCCTGATCCCTGGCACAGCAAACCCTACCTCCTGCACACACTTCAGTGAATCCCGTGGGCAGAATGGCCTCCAGGGTGGGGAGATCGGAGTGTCAAAGCCTCAAACTCCATCTCCTTCACCCCAAAAGACTTTTCATTCTTTGTTTCATGAGGACCAAGAAGAAAGGGACAAGGATTAGTCCTAATTCATTGCCTCTGTCACGAGTCAGTTCTATGAAAGGAGTAAGTGGATTACGCAGAGAAAACAAAGGGAGAGAAGAGAGGGCAACGAATAAACTGTAGTCAGTAACATTTATTAATTTGATTTCAAAAGGAAAAGAAGGGACCCATTCTAATGGTTCACCTTCCCACGAAACCAGGAGCGCCCACCCCCACCCCAAACTCCAAAGTCCTGAAACTGCTGTGAGGTAGATGTGTCTACAGTGAGGAAGCCACGGACAAAACCCCAAACCTTCCCCAGCTCCCTCTTCTCAGCCTGGGCCTCCAGCACCCCGATGGGCTCCTCAGGGTCTGGGCGGCAGAACAAACAGAATGAAGGTGCCCGCCCTGCCCCTGCACACGCGGCACATGAGTGAGACAGCTGACAGGTGCCCGGACTTCCTGCCAGAGCACCTGGGCATGGGTAGCCGGACATTCGAGCTGCTGAGGTAGCGGTGAAGTTCAGGGCTGAGGTTTAGAAAACTTCTCTCAGAAAGAAAGAGAGCCGGCAAAACCCCACTTGGTCAGGATTTCCCCTCCCCAGTCAGCCCCCCGTCCTCCTCCCAGGAGCCAGTCGTCAGGCTGGGAAGAGCAGAGTTTTTCAGCTGGGAAACTCCACGGGGCTCATTCTGAACCGAGGCGGCCAGAGGCTTTCCAAAGGTTCCAGATCAATGGAGCTGTTTCTTCAAGGCCTAAGAAAGTCCACAGGAAGCCCTGAAAAAATGGAGATAACAGTATCTTGGGGTGAGGGGGCAAAGGGCGGGAACGGGGAGGGGGGAACGGTGGTCGGGGACCTTGGGAAGCCCCTCTGGGGTCCACGGAGCCACAAAGACCACCCCAACTCCAACCCGACCCTCTTCCTACTGGGAAAGAATTCGCACTCACAGCTTCCTCAGCCCGGCTAGCCTTCATTCCGGGAGCGAATCCTCACCTTCAGGGCCGTCAGACTTGTCAAAGAAACCAGAACTCAGCCGGAAGGCTTGGGGACGGGCGCGGGGAGGGGGGAGAAGGGGGGGAGGGGGGGGTTGCCCTCTAGTCTTCTCGGCAAGTCAAAGCCAGCTCGAGTGATGGTAAGAAATTTGGGCAGAGAAAGAACTGAGCTAGCAAACCAAAACTAGAGCTGACCGGTCGAGCCGAGGGCCCTCCACACCGGGACACCTCCGGGCGTACTGTTGTTCCTGGGCTGGAGAGCCACCCTCCCGCCTCCTTTGCTTCCACCCCCCACCCTGGGTAGGGTGGGTAGGAAACCGGCAAGGAAAGGGCTCTGGATTCCACTTTGATTACCTACTCCGTGCCCCCTTTCTCTTGATTGCAGAGACCCTCCCCAGCCCTACCTTCTCCTCCTGAACCCCGAAATCAAAAAAAAATTGACCAGAGGAGATACAGAAAGCTTCCCGATCCCTTCGCCTCGATTACCTACCGGTCGAGCGGTGGGCGCTGCCTGGGCCGGGCGGGGCTGGTCAGGGCGGTGGGGGCGCCGGCGCGAGCGCTGGGCGGGGAGCCATCGGCGAGGTGCTCCTCCGGCCGGCAGCGACACAGCAGGCGGCGGAAGGCGCTCCGAAAGTCCGGGCTGCGGCAGTAGATGAGCGGGTTGAAGGCAGAGTTGGCATAGCCCAGCCAGTTAAGGGCGAGGAAAGTGGGGCCGGACACCAGAGAGGGGCCCCCGAGGGCGCGTACCACGTTGACCACAAAGAAAGGCAACCAGCAGAGAGTGAAGGTTCCCATGATGAGCCCCAAGGTGCGCAGGGCGCGGTGTTCCCGCAGAGGCAGAAGGCGCGCCGGGCGCCGGCCATAGGAGGGCATCCCCGCGGGCGAGGCGCAAGGCCCCGCCGGGCCAGGGGAACCGGAGCGAGAAGGAGCCGGCGGAGACTCCTCTGGCGGGAAGCGACCCAGCTCCCGGCGCAGCAAGCGCAGCTGGCGTGTAGCCACCACGAAAACCCGTGCGTAGACGAAGAGCATCACCAGGAGCGGAAGATAGAAGGAGACCGAGGAGGAAAGCAGCGCGTAGGGCATGTTGGAGGCGAAGGCGCAGCAGCGCGGATTGGAGTGGCAACGCTGCGCCTCGGCATCGGCCCCGATGCGCCACCATTTGCTCATGATGGGCGCGAACGACACCGCCGCGGACACGACCCAAACCAGGACCACGGCTGCTCGGGCGCGGCGTTTGGTGACCAGCGCGCCGTAGCGCAGCGGGTTGGTCACGGCCAGGTAGCGGTCCACCGCCAGGGCGCACAGGGTTTCGATGCTGGCGGTCACACACAGCACGTCCACCGAGGTCCACAGCTCGCAGCCGGTGACGCCCAGGGGCCAGTGGCCGGTCAGCGCCAACGTGGCCCCCGGCGGCACGACCAGGAGCCCCACCACCAGGTCGGCTGTGGCCAGCGAAGTCACGAACACATTGGTCATGGTCTGGAGTCTCGGCGTCCGGGCGATGGCCACGATTACCAGCAGGTTGCCTCCCACGGTGGCCAGCACCGCTAGCGCCAACAGCGCCCCCGCCAGCGCCACCGCCCAGGGCACCCCTGGCAGCCCACTCGCGTTGGCAGTATTGGGTGCCAGGGTGGAGATATCTGGCCACGGGGTCAGAGAGCTGTTCCCAGGAGGCCACGGAGCCATCCCCGCGTCGCGCGTGGGGCGGGAAGGAATGAGGGAAAGGGTCTCCCAGCTCACCCTGCTCAGCGGAGGGGGCATCGTGGCGTGGGAGCGATTCCCCTGGCCTGGGCCATCTTCCCCAGTTGACAGAGAACGCACAGTCTCCCCGCCACCCCCACCCCTTGGGTGCCACCGCTGGGGAGGGGGTGGGGGTGAGGGAGTGGCGGCCCTTAAAGGGGCAGCGGCCAATAGTCTCCACGCTGGGCCCCCGGAGGGGAAATCGAGCCGTGGGGACCGAAGCCAGATGGACGCTCGACTTCCCTATTAGTCAAACCCGCAGTAAGATTCGTGAGTAAAGTCACACCGTGTGTTCTCTGCTCGAAGTGCCCCGCTCCTGCCGTGACAGCTCCACGCGCTCTGGCGGCACTGGTTTTCTGGAACTCTGTACCAGTTTCCCCGGAAGGTCCAGCAGCATCGCTCGGGGAGGGAAGAGTCCCCGTCCCCTTACCGCGTTGGGGGAAAGGTAACCCCCTCGAGGCAAAGGAAAGGACCCAACAGCAGCCCCTCCTCCACGAAGACATCTGCTCCTGAGACTCTGTAAGTTAAGTCATAGGCTTCTTCCCTGAGACCTGGCCCCTACCCTTCTATTCACTTACCTCCCCTGTCACTCTAGTTTTACTTTTCTTTCTTTTTCCCTTTTAAGCTACTGGGGAGCCGGGGGGAGGGCGGAAATCTTCCATTTTCCAGGAGTCTTTATCATTGCCTGTTCATTTGAGTTTGGATTTGACCTCTGAACTGAGCCTGGGATGCTGCAGTTTTCCGTTTCATTGCCTTCCCCACTTCCCCTTCCCCACACTTTCTATGGAGAAAACTTCTAGATGGACCCCATCTCTTAAAACATTTCTGTTGTAATGACTGTGCTGAAAATGAATGAATGGGGCTTTCTCTGGTGGTACAGTGAATACCGTGGTAGCTCAGATAGTAAAGAATCTGCCTGCAATGCAGGAGCCCTGGATTCGATTTCTGGGTTGGGAAGATCCCCTGGAGAAGGAAATGGCAACCCACTCCAGTATTCTTGCCTGGAGCATCCCGTGGACAGAGGATCCTGGCAGGCTACAGTCCATGGGGTCACAAAGAGTAGGACACGACTGAGCAACTAACACACACAGTGGATAAGAATCTGCCTACCAGAGCAGGGTACACAGGTTTGACCCCTGGTCCGGGAAGGCTCCGCATGCAGGCCAGTAAGCCCCTGGGCTGCAACTTCTGAGCCCACTCTCTAGAGTCCGTGAGAGACAAGTAATGAGACCCTGCGGTGCCACAGCTGAGCCCGGGTACTGCACCTACTGAAGCCCACATGCCGAAAGCCTTTGTTTCTTTGCAACAAAAGAAGCCACCACGATGAGAAAGGAACAGGAACCCAGTGCTCACGGCAACTAGAGAAAGCCCAGCAGCAATGAAGACTCAGCACAGCCAAAAATAAAGAATGAAGGCGACTTCCTCGGTGGCCCAGTGGCTAAGACTCCACACTCCCACTGGAAGGGAGCCCGGGGTTCGATCCCTGATCAGGGAGCTAGATCCCACCTGCCATAACTGAGACCCAGGGCAGACATAAAAAGGAAAAAAAAGAGCCCATGGGCTCCAGGTTGAGGCTTGTCCACCATCACGCCCAGCTCTCCACAAATCTTCCATCACCACGGCAAAGTCTTTTCTACTTCCCTGAAGATTTTATTCACGAACTTTTAAAACTCAGAAGACATCGGGTTGAAGATTTCACACATTGCATCTCGGAGTGTGTGGCACCACAGGCCTGGCACTTGAATGCCTGCCAGAGTCTCTCCTACAACGCCATCAGAGGTTCCCCCACACCTAAGGAACGCAGGGCCTCCTCCCCCACTTCCCTCCATCAGACCGAAGGCTGGTTCTTAGCCAAGCTCTGTCTCTAAGCCAGTTTCTCTCAAACTGCGTGTGGGGAGATGAAACTGAGAAACACACCCCTAGGTTCAAGTTGAAGGGCAGGAAGATCTGATACCCTTATTAAGTCCTACCAGAACCTGATCCTCGAGCCATCTTGCTTCCTCTCCCGAAACAATGGGAGAAAGGGGGGGAAATATCATGGAAAAAGCCTCCAGGGCCATGCCTTAGCAAGTCTCTTTTGAAGAGCTCTATATTTCAACAGTACCCTGTCGAGTCACTGGTCTCAGCAATCCCTCTGGGAGGCCGAGCCAGGGGCTGGGAGTTGGAGAGACTGGAGGCAAAATGAAGACCTAAAATTATCCCCAAGGAAAAAGAACCCGTGTCATCTCCCAAGGACCCCGTGCTCACCCGCGAGCAGGGCTGGTCAGTGGCTCCCAAGCAAATGCCTTCCGTGCCCAGGCTGTACCCCAGGCAGGCCCAGCTTCTCCCCCTCACCCCCCTCGCCAGCAGTGCAGGTCCCACTTGGCCGGAGTCTTGACCAGGCCTCTTGCTGACATCAGGACAGTCCCTCCGAAGTCAGGTTTTGCAACACCCCGGAGTGTTGCCAGTTATCTCCAAGGGGTGTCAGAAGATTCTCAAAGAATAACCTCTAAAACAAATCCTTGCCATTCAGCAAGGTTTGGGGTTTTTTGAGTTCTTTTTTCAGGACATCCAAGTTGGTGGGCGGAAAGGAGAGGGGTGCCAGGAAGTCAAGTCGCTTCAAAGGCTGCCATGGCTCTAGGGGTGACCTTGTTCATCTGAGGAAGTATGTTCCAATGTTTACGTTTCAAGAAAGACAAGATTTCCCAAACCACGTGCGTGTGCCTGCCTTTGGGGAATGATTAGGCCTATAACCAAAGGAGATATTGGGGAGAGGAATTCTGGCCCCTGTTTTGAAGGCTTTTAGGCTCCAGCAAAAGGCAGTGACCAGCACCTGGAAAGCTTTCCCCCTGCTCTGGCCCATCCCCCACCCCACCCACCATCCACCCCTGGCCTTGGGCACCCCCGCAGGGGGGAGTCCATCTGTCACCACTTGGATCTCTTCCTGTGCTTTTGTGTTTCTTCATTTTGTTTTGAATCTGTAATGCATTCACATTATTCAGCCATCAAAATACACAAAATCATATATTAGAAAATTGCCCTCGCCTCAATTTTCAACTCCCTAATAGTAGCCACCATTAGTCTCCGGTTTATCTTTCCGCTAATATTTTACAGAAGGTCAATAAAAATATATATATGCCTTTGTCCTTTATTTTCCTTTTTTTTTGACCCAAATAGTAGTAAAATATACCTACTGTCCTGAACCTTGCTTATGTTAACAATATATATCCGTGATTCTTCCATACCAATGCACAAAAGTCTCCCATTTTCAGTATTCCTTTGTGGGGATATACCATAATCTATGAAATCAAACAGCTACTGATAGACATCTCATTGACTTCCAACTGTTCCTAATAGATAACATTGCAGCACATCACTTGGAATCATGTCATTTCACACGTGTGTAAGTATATTTGTAAAATAAATTCCTGTAGAATCACCATATCATGCAGCATACACATTTGGAAATTTAAAAGATATGGCCAAACTTCCTTCTCCAGGCAATGTACCCATTTACCCTCTTGCCGGTGTTTCTGATTGCCCGCCAAGGGTGGGAGGCAAGTGCCCCACTGCTGGGAAGTCATCCTGATTGCTGGCCACAGGGGAGTTAGGCTGCCCAGTCTATAGGGTCATCCAACTGTGGACAGAAGCGTGCATTGCCCAGTGAGAGTTTACCCTGGCCCTGGGCCCCCAGATGACCTTTGTCCTGTGCCCTTGGCGGCAGACTGGGAATGTGGGCCTCTGAAGCTACTGAGTTCAGGCCACTGCTGTTTTTGTACTGGGGGCTCCGAGGATGCAACAGGTCATCCTGATGTGTCAGGGGCCAGTTGTGTGATGGTCTGTGGTTTGGAGAATATGGTCAGCAGAAGCAGAAGAGGCAGCCGCCGCCTTGCCCTGTGGGCAGAAGTTCTACTAGCAGGACACGCTCTCCTGCCCTTGTTGATTGTAGCTCGTGGTCGATCCCCTGAGCACCACAGGTAGGTCCGCATACGTGTGTGTCTGTGTGCGTGTTTGTAGGAGCCTAGCTCAGGACACTGAGACTTGTTCTTTCTCCAAGACTACCTGTGTTCAAGCTTTCCCCTCCCTGCCCTGTCTCTCTTCAAACATCATGTGGAGGTGTGACTTCTGAACAGCTGACTTTCTATTCTTTGTTTCTCCTTCGGTCACAATCAGTCCGGGAGGGTAGGATGATGTTAGCACCGAAGAAGAGCCAAAAGTTAGGGTCTGAAAGATCCAATCCAACACCAACACTGGAAAGAATTAGAAAGTTGTAATCTGGGGAACTTCCCTGGTGGTTCAGCAGTTAAGAGTCTGTGCTTCCAGGACTTCCCTGGTGGCTTAGAGGGTAAAGTGTCTGCCGACAATGAGGGAGACCCAGGTGCAAACCCTGGGTCGGGAAGATCTCCTGGAGAAGGAAATGGAACCCCACTCCAGTACTCTTGCCTGGAAAATCCCATGGATGGAGGAACCTGGTAGGCTACAGTCCATGGGGTGACAAAGAGTCGGACTCAACTGAGCAACTTCATTTCACTTATGTTTATACAAAGTCAAGTAGTACAAATAATTCGTAATTTAAAAAAAAAAAAAAAAGAGTCTGTGCTTCCACTGCAGAGGGCGAGGGTTTGCTCCCTGGTTGGAGTACTAAGACCCCACATGTTACGGGGCGTGGCCAAAAACTAAAAAAAAAAAGAAAAAGCTGAGGTCCAAAGAGGAAATGAGGCTGGACCAGATCACACAGGAAAGGTTCACTTGGGCATCCCAGGTAGGGTCAGGAGGGTAAGGGAGGGAGAGAGTTAGGAGAGGGCGCCCACCAACCCCCAGATCCTGCTTCCCAACTCACCCTGGAGACTGGCTGACTTCGCTGCAGCCCACTTCTCTGACTGGTGAAGGAGGCAACCAGGAAGAGGGCAGATCTACTGTGTTGCTTGGATCTGTGGTTTTTTCCATCCCTCTTCCCGAGAGGGAAACCTCGAACAAGGCAATAACCTGCCTGGTACTTAGGCCGCACATTCTCTGGCCTTTCTCTCACATCAGCACATACTTTCCCTCTGGGAACAGGAGTCGAGTCAAAGGTGGCCAGTGCTTGGAAGGACAGGGAGCAAAACAAGGGGATGGCTTCCTCCCCAACAGGGAACCCACGCAGAGAGTATGAGACCCTCCAATTAAGACAGAGCCTGGAGCTTTCTTTCCCATCTGGAAAGAGGAAGGAAGCTGAGACTCACAAAGGCTCTGGGGTGGCCAAAGCCCATCAAGAAAGACCCCCGTCTGGGAGTGGTCAAGGCCCAGGTGGCAGCGGAGAGGCTATGGCCAGGGAAAAGTGCTGCTTGTTTTTAATAGGGAAAGGCCACTTTTTTTTTTCAATCCCAAGAGGAGGGAAGGCATTTTGCTGCAACAGGAGGAGAAAGAGGAGGAAGAGGAGACAGCCCCGGCACTGCCATGCAGACCCTGCTGGTGGGGGTGTGGCAGCCGGGGCTCCCTGGGCACTTTTCTCTCTGCCAGTCCCCACATGGCCACCTGACTCATTGGCAAAGACCCTGATGCTGGGAAAAATTGAAGGCGGGAGGAGAAGGGGATGACAGAGGATGAGATGGTTGGATGGTATCACCAATGTGATGGACATGAGTTTGAGTAGGCTCTGGGAGTTGGTGATGGACAGGGAAGCCTGCCATGTATAGTGCGTGGGTCACAAAGAGTCAGACACGACTGAGCGACTGAACTGATACAAAGGTGATTAGGACCAGTCCAAGCCCCTGGCAGGAACTCCCACCTCATAAAGCTGGGGTTCACTTCGTTTCACGGAAGCAGCACTACCAGTGTTTGACCGGCAGTTTTGGACACAGACATGGGGCAGGGCAGCTTTGTCCTCTGGTGGAGAAGAGAAAGAAAGCAAGGAAGAGCATCCCTTGGGGAAACATGGTGATACCTTTGAGGACAGCCTGCTGTACCTCAGCTCCCCGCCCCACCCCCACCCCCAGGAACAGACAGGTTCTTCCCCCACTACTGGAAAGACAAAGGCATTTAACTCCTCCCAATCCTGGCCACACCTCCTGCCTCCCGGTGCCAGAGTCTGCCCCACCCCCATCCCCCACCCCCGCCCCCAGGGTCCCTGGGCTCCTGTGAAAACTCTGCTTCGTGGATGCTCTGTGGGAGGCGGGCAGCAGAAGGAGGCTGGGGTGATTCCGGCTTCTTTACAAGTCGCGCTATTGGGATTTAGTAGGAGACTGTCCGGGGTCATAAAGGAAATGACCAGCCTGGCTACCTCCTCTGGCCTTAGCTGGCATCTTGTTCCACCTTCTCCAATGGACAGGGTTTGGGAGCTGAAGGCAGGGAGGTGGAGGTGCAGGGCAGGCTGGAGACTGGGGGCCAGCCATTAGCATTGACCTCCGCTTCCTGGAATCTGGGTTGCTCCCTGGTTCCTGGAAGGAGATGAAAGGGTTAATCCAGGGGTGCTGGAGGGTGTAGAAAAAGAATGGGTGAAGAAAGGTTGGAATTCGGAGCTGGTGGCATTCTGACAGACCTGGGTGAGGCTGGGCATTCCCCCCTCCTTCCCCCAAGCAGGAAGGTAGCTTTGTCTCTAGGAGCACAGTCTCTCTGCCAGCTCGAAATGAGGAAGACCTAGAAGGGGTGGAGGACTGGGAGGCAAGAAGGAAAAGAATGTAAACAGTGCTGGGAATGTTAGCTCTCTCCTGGGGGTGGGGCAGGGGGGTGGCTGTGGAAGACAGCCCTGGATTTCTAAAAAGCAATCCATCTTTCCTTTTTGGCTAAAAAGCATCTTCCCTTCCCCCTGCCAAGGTTCAGGGCTCCTCAAGGAGAGAGGATCACCCCAGTTTCCTTAGGTACCCCAGCCTCCCACAAAGCAGCATTTTCACTGGAGCCCAGGAACCTTTGGGGGGCAGACTCAGGCACAGGGAGGCAGGAGGTGTGGCCAGGGGTGGGAGGCGAGTTAAATGTCTTGTCTTTCCAGTAGTGGGGAAGAACCTTTTTATTTCCTTTGCAAAAGAAAATAAAATATTCCAAACTGTGCCATGGACACTCAAGGTTCCGGGCTGCCATGGCTCTCAAAGCCCAGTCAGAATCATAAAATACCAAAGAAACGACATGATCAAGGAAAAGAGTCCTTGCTAAGGGCACTGTGGGCTCCCTCCATGTCTTTGTCCCCAATTCCGGAAGGAGGAGGAGCTAGCAAATCGATCAGGATCTATTTCACATTGTGCCGAGGTCGGGGTCTGGGGACAAGAAGGATCCATCAGTTCTTAGGAACCAGTTGGAGAAAGGCTCACATTCTTTGCATAGCCATCCACCCGTAAAGGCAGGCCGCGCTGATATACACAGTCAGCAAATCAGAAGCGCAGATGGGAGAGCACTCACACACAGGCACACACACAGACAGGCACAAGTGTAACACACACACACACACACCCCTACCTGCAAATAAGCACCCCGCATCTTGAGTCCAGCAGCAGCTCTGGAGATGGGAACACACAGTCTACAGAAACTCAATCAGACGTGCACCCTCCCGGCCTGCAGCGGGTCACTGCATCCATATTTTTAGTTGCGAGCGCCCAGCCTAGGTCCACCGGCCCATGGGTGCACGCCCCCACCCCCGCACCGAAGCCCAGAGCCCGTGCTCCACGTGGGCACGCTCCAGCTGATGAGCTGGGAATGAAAGGGCAAACATCAAGGCTGCAAAAAGCTTCCGCCCCGCGCAGAAGCGGAACCGGGTCAGAGGGGGTACCCCCGACGGCATCTTCCCAGTTCATCTATCTGTAGTGGTGGTAACGGCACAGAACGTCAGGTCTCCAGTCTGTCGTGGGAAAGTCCTTGCAAAGCATGAAGGGCAGAGCAGCCTTAATTAAACCCAGCACCAGCCCAGCTTGCTCCGAGGGACAAGTCCCTGACTGACCAACTGTCCGCCTTGCCTTGTCGTTCATCCCAGGGAAACTGCTCAGGCCTGTCCTTTTTTTGGAAGACGATGGCTGAGAAAGAACGCCTGTGTGATGGCGTCTATTACTCATTCGTCAATCAGCACCTACTATATACAGCCCTGGACTGGGCCCCAGGGGAGATGCGAGGAGACCCCAAGAGGTATCAGACGCCGTGGCCGCCTTCACACAGAGTCCATTCGAGAAGGCGGGGCTTAAACACCAGAAAATAAGCGCGGCTTGACAAGGACAGAGGAAGGGCGGTGAGCGCTGGGGTTAGCTGGATTCTGAGAAAGAAGAAATCACTTCCAGATGAGGGTGATTAGAAAGGAGCTTCGTGAAGACGGGGATTGGAGTCGAGTGTGAACAAGTGGTCAGGACTTGGAAAGGCATAGAAGAGGGACAACGGCGTCCCAGATGTAGGACTGGCATAAGCAAGACAGGACAGGCTGGCTTCTCGAAACAGCCTTGTTTAACATTTAGCACCTTGGAAAAGGCCCCGCTGGCATTTATTTATCGTTCTCAGCCTCACTCCCAGTTGCCTTCATTCCTTCACTTCCTAGGTACCCTCACAGACTTGATGTTCATTATATTTGCCTCTTGTTTTGAATTTGATAAAAGGTAATATCTTCCGACTAAAAAGGCTTCTTTTTGCCAAGGCCAGAAATCCCATCAAGGTGTTCCTTGAACACTCTTTACCCAGCTGACTTGCTCCTAGCAACCTGGTCCACCATCATCTCCTCCCAGGGTAACTTTCCCACCTGATTCACCAGCCCAGGAAGGTGGGGGGGGGGGGGGGGGGGGGCCCCCCCCCGGACATTCCTCAGGAGTCTTCCCCCATTATAACTCCTGAGAGGTTGTAGCACCCCAGGAAGAACAAAGCATCAAGAAATGTTGTTAGAGGGACTTCGGTGGTGGTCCAGTGATTGAGAATCTGCCTGCCAATGCAGGCGACTGGGGTCCGATCCCTGGTGAGGAATCTAAGATCCCACATGCCCCGGCATGTGGCGACTAAGCCTGGGCATCACAGCTACTAAGCCCACGCTCTAGAGCCCACGAGCCACAACTACTGAAGCCCGAGCACCCTAGGGCCCTACAAAAGGAGGAGCCACCGCAATGAGGAGCCCACGAACTCCAGCTAGAGGGTGGCTCCCATTCTCCACAGCTAGAGAAAAGCTGCACGCAGCCACGAAGACTCAGTGCAGGCAAAACTAAAAAGAGAGGAAAAAAGAAAGAAAGAAATGTTAGAACCGTTGTCAGGCCTGCTGCTTTAAGGGTAGTACAGCATGTGGATTTGAGAGAGGTAGAAAAATGCTCTCCTTCAAGGGAAAAAAATTCTCCTGAAAGTCCCATCACTATAAATGCATGCTTTTGACTGATGGTCTCTTATTAAAATGAAGGGACCCCAAAAGAGAAAGTCTCTTGGTCGATTACACCTTAGGGCAATTGATTTTATAAGCGCTCCCCCAGAGAAGTTTGCCCAATGGGTAGAGCACGTTAGGAAACCTGGATGCTCTTGGGGAAAACAGCAGGAACTTCTCTCTGTACAGCCCAGTTCCAGGAGTGGGAAGTATTTGAGGGACTGAGCCCTTTGATAAGGGGGAGGTATGGTCCCTCTGAGCAACTCGTGTGGATGATGTCTCATGTGCTAAGCATAACCAGTAAGATACTATGGACTGGATCAGAATTCTTTCATGAAACTTTGAGACAAGGGTCATTTTTGGTCAAATAAGGGAGAGGAACTAAGGAATAGGTGACCTGAAACCTACTGACTGGTCATGACAGTGATTACATGTTAAACTAAAATAGCAGGCCTCTGCAGAGTCCAACTGTGAGGTGCTTTGATGGGTCACCTATGTTCTTTAAAACATCCAAAACCCCCAATGAAATCATTTCCCCCCATTCTAATAAGTGGCAAGTTTCTCCTGCCAGGTTCTCCGGCCAAAAGTCTTAGTCCCATCCTGGACCCCTCTCTTTCTCTCTTATACTCTACACAGAAGCCATCAGCAAACCCTGTGAGTTTTACTTTGTAACATTTTTATAGTCTGTTCCCTTTAAATTTATTATTTATTATTTATTGCTGGGAAGGAAAGATTTGTGGGTTAACAGAGGGTGGGTGATAGAGGGTACAGTCTGAAAGTACAGAGACAAAGAGTTTTTAGTGAATTTAAGTGTGGTTGGGTAAATTCCTTGGTGGTCCAGTGGTTAGGGCTCTGCCCTTTTCACTGCAAAGGGTCTGAGTTCAATCCTTGGTCAGGGAACTAAGATCCCAGAAGCCAATGCAAGGTAAAAAAAAAAAAAATCAACACACAAAAATCTGTTGTATTTCTGTACATTACTACTGATCAATCCTTCCCAAAAACTGAAAAATAATTCCATCTCTAATAGCATCAAAAAGAATAAAATATTTAGGAATAAATTTAACCAAAGAGACAAAAGACTTGTATAAAACATTGCTGAAAGAAAATCATAAATAAATGGAAAAATATCCCATGCTCCTGAATTGGAAGACAATATTATTATTAAGATAATGACACAACCGTATAGCACAGAGACCTCTACTCAGTCTTGTGTAATGACCTATATGGGAAAAGCATCTTGAAAGAGTGTCTATATGTATACATATAACTGATTCACTTTGCTGCACATGAGAAACTAACACCATATTGGAAATCAACTATACTCCAATTAAAAAATAACAATAAAGAAACTTTAAAAAGCTGATGACACAACTCCAAACAATATGCAAATTCAGTGCAATCCATATCAAAATTCTATTGGTGTTTTTTGCAGAGATAAAAAAACCCATCTTAAGATTAAAATAAAATCCCTTGTATGAATTTTTTTTGCAGTCTCAGGAATGGCAAATAACCAAAAAACAATCTTGAGAAAGAAGAACAAAGTTAGAGGACTCGTTCTCGATTTCAAAACTTACTACGAAGCCATAGTAATGAAAACAGCACGGTGCCTGGTATAAAGATAAATGTATAGATCAAGGATTTATCAAATTGCAAACTCAGAAATAAACAATGACATGGTCAACTGATTGTCAAAAAGGTTACACAGTCATTCAATAGGAAAAAAATCTCTTTAACAAATGATGCTGGGGAAACTAGACATCCAAGTCCAAAAGCATGAAGCTAGACCCTTACCTTACACCTTTAAAGTCAAATACAAAGACCAGACTTGAAAATTCATTTCCCAAGCAGACAAAATGAGTTCTATCAGAAAAACAAAGTTTAATTCAGCTTATTTTGCAAGACAAGCAAGACTAACTTGCCCTGGACCACTTCTTGCTTATGCCTCTGAAAATCATAAGTGAAACCTAAAGTCTTCCCCGAATTGATATGAAGTAACCATTCCCTATCATTTAAGGAAACTCTATAACCAAGCACTGTAAAGAATAAACAGTCACTGCCTCCCTACTGTATAAACTGCCATACAATAACATATCTCTGCCCCTCATTCCGTGCTATATTTGAATGCTCCCAGTTCAATTCTCTGTTTCTGGTGTGTGCACAATAAACTTTTATTAATTACTGCCTTTGTGATTCACTGTTTTCACTTCTTCTGCTATTTCTGAACTTTGGACCCATTATAAAGAAAAATTAACTAAAAATGGATTGAAGACCTAAATTTCAGACATAAAACTACAAAGCTTACAAGAAAACATAGGGAAAACTCTTTGTGATCTAGATTTGGCAACAATTTCCTAAATATGACACCAGAACACAGGCTCAAATGGAAAAATAGATAAGTTGAACTTCATTAACACTAAAAACTTTTGTGCATCAAAAAACACTATTGAGAAAATGAAGTGACAATCTTCAGGATGGGAGAAATATTTGTAAATCATATTTGATAAGAACTTAATACCCTGAACATGTTTTTTAAAACTCCTGCAACTCAACAACGAAAGATAAACAATCCAGTTTTTAAATGGGCAAAGGAATAAATAAATAAATAAATTAAATGGGCAAAGGAGTTGAATAGATGTTTCTCTGAAGAAGATATACAAATAGCCAATAAGCACATGAAAAGACAACATCATAAGTCATCAGTAAAATGCAGTGAGATATGACTGCACACCTACTAGAATGGCTATATTTTTTAAAGTGGAAAATAACAAGTGTAGGACAGGATATGGAGAAGTTGGAATCCTTCTGCGTTTCTGGTAGAGACATAAAATGATGCAGCAGCCGTGGAGAGCAGTTTGGCTGTCCTCAAAAAGTTAAACATAGAGCTACCAAATGGCCCAGCAATTCCACTCTTGGATATGCATCCAAAAGAATTGAAAACAGGGACTCAAACAGATACTTGCACACCAGTGTTCATCACAGCAGTATTCACAATAGTCAAAAGGTATAAACAACTACAGTGTCCATCAACAGACGGACATCAATGGATAAGCAAAACTTGGTATATCCATTCAATGGAATACTATTCAGCCTTAAAAAGGAATGATGTTCTGATACAGGCTAAAACCTGGATGAAACTTAAGAACATTGTCTAAGCAAAATAAGCCAGACACAAAAGTACAAATATGGCATGATTTCACTTTTGTGGAACATCTAAAATAGGTAGATTCATAGAAACAGAAGTTAGGTTAGAAATTACCAGGGTAAAGGAAAGGAAGAGTTATTGCCTATGGGTACAGAATTTGTTTGGGATGATGAAAAAATTTTTAGAAATAGTGGCAATGATTGTATAACACTGAGAATGTAATCAATGCCACTGAATTGCACTTCTAAAAGTGGTTAAAGTGGCAAATTTTACTCATAGATGTTTTACAGCCATAAAGATATCTTTAAAAAATCAGTAAGAAATATGAGATAATCCAAGAAATTTGAACACTGACAGTATGTTTGATAATACTGAGTTATTGTTGACTTTTTAAAGAATGATGGTGTTATTGTGTTTTTAAGATAAGAAGCCTGTCTCCTTTGGTAACAGAGACTATATAATTACAGAGGAAATGGTAGGATGGCTAGGAGAGAGTTTCAGAATCATCCAGTGGGTGAAAAGCGGCAGAGCATTGACCATTCCGGAAGCTGGGCGATGGGAACATGGGAGGGGAAACACCATTCTCTTTACTTTTGTATGTGTTTGAAACAAAACCAAAAGTAAAACGACCCCAGTCATTGTGTTGTTACAATTGAGCCTATGAGGAAAAGGTGTTTATTAATTCCAGCCCGGCAGCTTTATGTGGCAATGGCCGTGATGTCTGTGGTGCGGGAGAGCCGCCTGGCTCCTCTGGGCTGGGCAGATAGAAGGTGGAGTCCCAGGAGAAACAGGGCAACGGGCAGGACCCTCCACGGCAGGTGGAAACACTGACTTCCTCCCAGCTTTATGCCTTTGACAGAAGGCACACCCACCCAGCTCCTCTCCCACTATCCCTGGGGACTGGCTACAAGAGTTTGTTTCAGTCTCTCTCACTTCTAAACATGACCTCTGTTAACTGCACCCTACATTCACCTTCCTTGTAAACTAAGCAAGGAGGCTTACACACCATGGAAAGCTCAGGGCGGTTTCCAGTTTATTGGGTTTTTAATATTTTCTATATGCCAGGCACTTTGCTATGTGCTTAGGAAACTAAAAGATAGTTAAAATGTGCTTTCTGGTGGGGAAAAAATGTATGCTTTCTACCCCTCAGTCCAGGACATCAAAAAGCTTATCCTTAAGTAAAAAAATTGTTATGTGTGAATCCTCTCCCCTGGAACCAGGACTCCAAGAGGCCCAAGATCTGGAGTCTTCGAGGCAGGGAGCCTTGCCCCACATCTGTCACAGCAGACTAGCGTGAGTCCAGCCTCAGGAATGCAAGTCCAATGGACCTTTCTGTTTTCTTGCTTGCTTCCAAATCCCCTCTTTCCTGTCGGTGCCCTTCCCCGCCACCGTGTCCCCAGTGTTGTGAGTACATTCTGTAAAAAGAGAGCGAGAAACAGAAACTCCCCCCCTGACAGCCCCGCAGCCTGTCCCCTCCACTTCCCATTTCACGCCTGCAAACGAGGGTGTCCAA
The DNA here is from genome assembly GCA_007570785.1 of Antilocapra americana. NCBI lineage: Eukaryota > Metazoa > Chordata > Mammalia > Artiodactyla > Antilocapridae > Antilocapra > Antilocapra americana. The sequence continues at coordinate 24,087,954 of ML660774.1, forward strand.
GCTCTATCCTGCTAGGGAGGTCAACCCCAGGGACCGCCCCCCTCTCGGTTCCCTGTCGGTTCCCAGGGGTGAAGGAGGAGGCCTGAAGACAGAAAGGGAGCTTGGGATCTAGGTGTGATCCGGCTGGTCCTCCTCTGGAGGCCCTGTGTGAGTGCTGTGAGAAAGCTGGTGAGTAGGAAGGTGGAAGGGAGTCACCTGCAATGCCAGCAACTGCCCAGATATGGGTGGGGGGCCTTTTCTGGGGGCCTCTGGCTAAGATGCCCAACTTGTAGGGAGTGTGGAAAGGACCAGAAGCACAGCCCAAGGACCTAGGAGGGCATGAGGGGCAAGAGCCATGAAAAACACATGCAGAGGGAAAATTCTGATAAAAGCAGCTGCTCAGCCCCAAGGTGCGTTGGGCTCTGGGTACAAGCACATCCACCCAGGTCTTGCTTGACCCATTATGCAGCACTTAGGACTCATTTCTTACTTGAGTTTCTTTGCTTGGTTTGGCTTACTCTCCACTCACATGCCTGGACTCACATCTCCCCGCCCACCCACCCCCTCCAAGATGAGAAAGTGATTTCAGTGCCATGATACCATTTAAGACCAAAGGCAGGAGCCCCAAGATCCAGCAAGGCATTCCAGGATACTCTGATAGGAGTGGGGATTTCCTGGGCTTGCAGGCAACAGGAAGCACACACAGACACCATCTGTGGTCACCAGGGAAACACGACAGGGCTGGAGCAGGGGTGTCTTCTTAGCCACTTTTAGTATCTTCTTAAAGTTGCTTAGTCTGTGTGCGACTCTTTGTGACCCCATGGATTATAGCCTTCCAGGCTCCTCTGTCCATGGAATTCTCCAGGCAAGAATACTGGAGTGGGTTGCCATTCTCTTCTCCGGGAGATCTTCCCAATCCAGGGATCGAACCCTGGTCTCCTGCACTGTGGGCAGACTCTTTACAGTCTGAGCCCCCAGGGAAGCCTTCTAGCATCTGGAATCCTCTTTCTAGGCTGCAGGAAGGGCAGTCCCTCCAAAGTTATCCCGCCAGCACCCCCCCCCCCACCTCCTCAATATAAAAATGAAATGCTGGACTCCCCTGGTGATTCAGTGATTAACAATTTGCCTGCCAATGCCGGGGACGTGGGTTCCATCCCTGATCTAGGAAGACTGCACATACCTTGGAGCAACGAAGCCCATATGCCACAACTACTGACCCTGTGCTCTAGAGCCCATGAGCCGCAACAAGAGAAGCCACTGGTAATGAGAATCCCAAGCACTGCAACAATGAGCAATGAAGACCCAGCGCGACCAGGAAAAAAAAAAAGTAGAGATGCTGCCTCTTCCAAGTGCTTCCGGCCTGGAAACCAAAGAGTCACAGGCTCCTGCTTTTCATTGCACTGTACCCATTTCCCCTGGCCCCAACCCAAGCCCTCCACCCTCCATGAGCCATTGAGTACCAGAAGAGGAACTACCAACAGAATGGACAACCTGGTGGCCCCAAGGGTTCCAAAGCAGAGCCTGGCAGAAGCCAGAGGAAGACTCTCCTGACATCATCAGTTTTCAGGAGATCTCGGGTGCTTCCTGCCCAGCTCTGGGTAATGGGCTCAGCAGCTGGTGCTGGGAGGTCATGAAGCCTCTGAGATCATGAGCTGCGATCTTGGATTCCTGATGCACCCTGGGGACAAGATGCTGGGTGGGGGCCAGGAGGCCCTGAGAAGAGTAGGATGAGAATATTCATCTTAGTCTGTTCTGTCTGCAAAATAACTGAATGCCCACTAGGTTCAGAACACCTTCCTGGGCCTGGTGAGAAAAGCAAAAAGGCAGAAGCCTCCACCAAGCCCTGTGTATTGCAGATTATTAAATACACAGCTGAGAAATAGTAATGCTCACCAACTCTCACATTAATGAAGGGAAAGTTATTTGATACAGTTCTAGTAGGGTATATACACAGGGGCCAGTGAAGTATAGGAGCTAATCCAGGATGACTGTTTGGAGGAGGTGCTATCTCTACTTTCAGGGAAGGGCTGGCCAGGGTTTGATCCTCCCTTTATTTCATCCTGGTCTCAAACAGTATCTTATATGGGTAGAGTAATTCCTCACAGTTTACTCTTTTCTAAGATTCCTTTAGTCATTCTAGGCCTTGTGCTTCTTCGTGTAAATGTTAGAATATGCTTATCTATGTCTACAGAATGTCTTGTTGGGATTTTGATAGGAATTACGTTAAACCTATAAATTGGGGAAGAATTGACATTTTTACTGTGTTGTGTCTTCCAGTCCATGACTGCAGTATATGTCTCCATTTATTTATGTCTTCTTTGATTGACTTTATGAAAGATTGACTTTATCAGTGTTAGTAATTTTCAGCATACAGATCCTGTGCATGTTTTGTTAAATATGTAACTAGGTATCTCATTCTCTTTGGAACAATTAGACAGTTTCTGCCTGTTTGCTGTTGCTGTATAGAAATATGATTGTTTTATGCATTGATCTTGTATCCCGTGACCTTGCAGAATTTAGGTAGCAGTTACAGGAGCTCTTCTGTAGAGTCTTGGGGATCTTCTTTATAAACAGTTGTAACATTTGCAGATAAGGACAGCTTTCCTTCTTCTTTTCCACTCAGTATGCCTTATTACTTCTTGCTCTTGCTTTACTACAGTGACTAGAACTTCCAGCATTGTATAAATGAGAGTAGTGAAAGCAAGGACAGTCATCCTCAACGGCTCAGGGTGAAAAGAGTCTGTCTGCAATGCAGGAGACCCAGGAGACTCGAGTCCAATCCCTGGAGCAGGAAAATACCCTGGAGGAGGAAATGGCAACCCACTCCAGTATTCTTGTCTGAAAAAAAAAATTCCATGCGCAGAGGAGCCTGGCAGGTTACAGCCTAAAGGGTCAAAAGGAGTCGAAGTTGACTGAGCAAGCATGCCTACAGTGAGAGCAGATATTCCTGCCTTGTTCCCAAACTTAGGGAGAAAGAATTGTCTTTCATCATCAATGACGAAGTTAGCAATAGACTTTTTGCAGATGTTCTTTATCAAACTGAGGTTAGTTCTCCTTTCTTCCTAGCTTGCTGAGTCTTAAATCATGAATGGGTGTTGGATTCTGTCAAATGCTTTTTCTGTACTAGTTGATATGATTATGATTATCTTCACAAAGGACTTCCCTTGTGGCTCAACTGGTAAAGAATTCACTTGCAATGCGGGAGACTTGTGTTCAGTCTCTGGGTTGTAATGATCCTCTGGAGAAGGGGAAGGCTACCCACTCCAGTACTCTGGCCTGGAGAATTCCATTCAGATATGACTTAAATCAAATCCCTTATGATTATACAGTGGAAGTGAGAAATAGATTCTAGGAATTAGATCTCATAGACAGAGTGCCTGAAGAACTATGGACGGAGGTTTGTGACATTGTATAGGAGGCATTGATCAAAACCATCCCCAAGAAAAAGAAATGCAAAAAGGCAAAATGGTTGTCTGAGGAGGCCTTACAAATAGCTGAGAAAAGAAGTGAAAGGCAAAGGAGAAAAGGAAAAATATGCCCATTTGAATGCAGAGTACTGAAGAATAGCAAGGGGAGATAAGAAAGTCTTCCTCAGTGATCAATGCAAAGAAATGGAAAACAACAGAATGGGAAAGACTAGAGATCTCTTCAAGAAAATTAGAGATGCCAAGGGCACATGCACAGATGGGCACAATAAAGAACAGAAATGGTAGAGACCTAACAGAAGCAGAAGATATGAAGAAGAGGTGGCAAGAACACACAGAAGAGCTGTACCAAAAAAGTCTTCACGACCCAGATAACCACGATGGTGTGATCACTCACCTAGCGCCAGACATCCTGGAATGTGAAGTCAAGCAGGCCTTAGGAAGCATCACTATGAACAAAGGTAGAGGAGGCGATGGAATTCCAGTTGAGCTATTTCAAATCCTAAAAGATGATGCTGTGAAAGTGCTGCCAATATGCCAGCAAATTTGGAAATCTCAGCAGTGGCCTCAGGAATGGAAAAGGTCAGTTTTTCATTCCAATCCCAAAGAAAGGCAGTGCCAAAGAATGTTCAAACTACTACACAATTGCACTCATCTCACATGCTAGTAAAGCAATGCTCAAAATTCTCCAAGTGAGGCTTCAACAGTACCATGAACCAAGAACTTCCGGATGTTCAAGTTGGATTTAGAAAAGGCAGAGGAATCAGAGATCAAATTGCCAACATTTGTTGAATCATTGAAAAAGCAAGAGAGTTCCAGAAAAACATCTACTTCTGCTCTATTGACTACGCCAAAGCCTTTGACTGTGTGGCTCACAACAAACTATGAAAAAGTCCTAAAGAGAATGGTGGTCTTATCAGACCACGAGACCATCTTTCTGCCTCCTGAGAAATCTGTATGCAGGTCAAGAACCAACAGTCAGAAATGGACATGGAACAACAGACTGGTTCCAAATAGGAAAAGGAGTACTTCTAGGCTGTATATTGTCTCCCTGCTTATTTAACTTATATGCAGGGTACATCACGAGAAACGCTGGGCTGGATGAAGCACAAGCTGGAATCAAGATTGCCAGGAGAAATATCAATAACCTCAGATATGCAGATGACACCACCCTTATGGCAGAAAGTGAAGAGGAACTAAAGAGCTTATTAATGAAAGTGAAAGAGGAGAGTGAAAAAGCTGGTTTAAAACTCGACATTCAGAAAACTAAGATCATGGCATCTGGTCCCATCACTTCATGGTAAATAGATGGGGAACAATGAAAACAGTGACAGCCTTTATTTTCTTGGGCTCCAAGATCACTGCAGAGGGTGACTGCAACCATGAAATTAAAAGACACTTACTCCTTGGAAGAAAAGCTATGACCAACCTAGACAGAATATTAAATAGCAGAGACATTACTTTGCCAACAAAGGTCCATCTAGTCAAAGCTATCGTTTTTCCAGTGGTCATGTACGGATGTGAGAGTTGGACCATAAAGAAAGCTGAGCGGCAAAGAATTAATGCTTTTGAACTGTAGTATTGGAGAAGACTCGAGAGTCCCTTGGACTGCAAAGAGATCCAACCAGTCCATTCTAAAGGAAATCAGTCCTGAATACTCATTGTAAGGACTAATGCAGAAGCTGAAACTCCAATACTTTGGCCATCTAATGGGAAGAACTGACTCATTAGAAAAGACCATGATGGTGGGAAAGATTGAAGGCGGGAAGAAAAGGAACAACAGAGGATGAGATGGTTGGATGGCATCATCGACTCAGTGGACATGAGTTTGAGCAAGCTCCAGGAGTTGGTGATGGACAGGGAGGCCTGGCGTGCTGCAGTCCATGGGGTCGCAAAGAGTCAGACACAACTCTATAGCTTGATGATTATCTTTAGCTTGTTACTATGATGGACTTTTTTTAAACTCAACTTTATTACCCACTTGATATCCATGGAATTTTGAATATTGAATCAGACTACATATCTGGAATGAATCCTATGTGGTCCCTGTATATAATTTTCTCATATTTATAATTATGTTAGAACAATTAATTCAATTTGCTAATATTTTATTGAGGATTTTAAGAGTTATTGGTCTACGTTCATGAAAGATATTGGTTCACATTTGCTTTTTTTAGTACTGTCTTTATCTGGTTTTGATAACAAAATAATACTGACCTAAAAATAAGTTGGGAAGTGTTCCCTCCTCCTTTATTTTCTGGAAGAATTTGTATAAAATTGGTGTTTAGTCCTCCTCAGGTGTTCGAAGTGAAACCATTTGAGCCAGGAGATTTCTCTTTGGGGAGGGGAGAATCTGTTTTATCTTGATAATAACTTGTTTGTGCACTGGAGTCACAAAAGCAATGGCCAAGTTACAGACTCTAGAATTGCAGAGGACCTTGGAAATCATCAAGCCCCACATCCCTCATTACATAGGAAAAAACTGAGACTGGGGTAGGAGAAAGGACTTTCCCAGGGTCACTGAGCAAGTTGGCAGCAGAAATGAGAACAGCCTATGTACCAGGATGCTCCTCAGTTAATGTAGCATTCTTCTGCTCCTAAGTTAATGGTAGCGGCTCAAGAAGTGGAGACTTTTAACTTTCTGGCACTCCGGCAGCCATTGCCCATTCGCTCTCTCATTGGAGATCCGAGGCTCCTCTGTATACAAGCGCTTGGTACGAAGGTTCCCCAAATGCCTCCCAGCCCACAGTTAGAACCAGAAAAGGCAGAGGCCAAGAGCAAAGCTGGCAACCCAGGACCAAAGGCGTAGAGAGACAAACGTTTGGCAACTGAAGCCTCCCAAGAAAAAAGCAACCACTGGGTTGATCAGCCTGGGACCCAGCTCTCGCTGTTGGTCTGCTGTGCACTGGGGTTCGATCCCTGGTTGGAGAACGAAGATCCTGCAAGCTGTGCAGCGAGGTGGGAAAAAAAAATGTTTTTAATTACTCAATAAGTAAAATTAAACTTTGAAAAAAAGAAGACGAGAGAAGGGGGCACATCTCCCACTGGCTCAGCAAACAGTAGAAATTTAGGTCTTCTGGCTCACACCCCTCTGCTACCAGCCAGAGGCCACTGTCCAAACTGCAGATAAGAAGGTAGAAGAGGGTGACTTCCCTGGTGGTCCAGTGCTTAAGAATCTGCCTGCCAATATGCAGGGGACACAGGTTCAGTCCCTGGTCTAGGAACTAAGATCTTACATGTTGTGGGATAACTAATCCTGTGCACCGTTACTACTGAAGCCCACACACCCTGGAGCCCATACTCTGCAACAAGAGAAGCCACTGCAGTGAGAAGTCTGCTTGCCACAACTAGAGAAAGCCTGTGCACCGCAACAAAGGCCCAGCTCAGTGAAAAGCAAACCAATAAATAAAAGAAATCCTTAAAAGAAAAGAAGAAGCCAGAAGGAAGGAATGGACAGATTGTACCTTCACACGAACCCAACATTCCTGCAGCCGAATCCCCATCATGGCTACAGGGTCGTCCAGCTGAGCCTTCTACAGTGGAAATATTACATATCAGTGCTATTCAATGAGACAGCCACCAGCCACATGTGGGGAGTAAACACTGGGAATGTGAGTGGTGCAAATAAGGAACTACATTTTTTATTTTATTAAATGTTTTAAGTAATTTAATTTAAATAGTCATAGGTGACAAGTGGCTACCGTTTTGGATAGCACAGATCTAGTGGAAGCTCTGTAAGTGCACTCATGAACAAACTTAAAAAGCAGGGGGGAAGCGAAATCATAATCTATAATAAAGGAAAGAACCACTAAGAGACAGCAAGTCACTTAAAATTGAGCTAAATACCTCTCCCCTCAGATTTGCCCCAGTATTACCCAATGCTCTGGTTTCATCTTATTTGGAAGTCTATGCTTGCTAGTTTCAAAAAAATTCACCTTTGGCAATACACAAGGAGGAGCTGATAACAGTTCTCAGGGACCCAGATGGAAGTTGCTAAGCAAGTGAAGAGTTAGTAGGAGTTTGTTTTGTTCTCTGCTAAATCTCCAGTTCCTAGACTATCTCCCCCTGGCAAAGAACTCTCAGTAAAAACTTGAGTGGGGACCTCCCTGGTGGTCCAGTCGTTAAAAATCCACCCGCCAACGCAGGGGACACGGGTTCGATCCCTGGTCCAGGAAGATTCCACGTGCCAGGGAGCAACTCAGCCCATGGGCCACAAGTACTGAGCCCGTGCTCTAGAGCCAGGGAGTCTCAGCTACCGAGCTCACACTTTCTAGACCCCGCGCTCTGCAACTAGAGAAGCCACCGCAATGAGAAGCCCATGAACCGCAAGCAGAGAGTGGCCCCGATCACTTCAACTAGAGAAAGCCTGCATGCAATAATGAAGACCCAGTGCAGCCATAATAAATAAATAAGTAATTTTAAAAATCATATGCTTTTTAAAAAATTGAGTGAGCTTAAAACAGACTGCCAAAGAAACTGGTCTAATTTAAAAAGACATCAGCAGGACCACTAGAGGGCGCGCCAGCCCAGCAGCCTAGAAGCTGGGGCCCAGCAGCGAGTAAATTGCTCACCGCGGGGGAGACCCCGGGTTCTCAGCGCTTTCCACGCTCTGAAGTCGCCTCAAAAGGGTCAATTCAGCCACCCCGCTCCCATCACACAGTAGGTCTTCGTTTCCTTTTTATTCATCCCCACATTTTCTCATATGTGACTCTGAGATCAGGATGGGCAGCTATGGATGGACCGTGCAAGGCCCCCAGTCCCTGGGACGCTTAATAAATGTCACATTTTGCCCCTCAAATAAAGGAAACTGGAGAATCAAGGCAGAAGCCCAGGCCCAGAAATCGAAAGGGTAGTTTCTAGACAGCTCTTTACACTCACCGGAAGCCCACCAGGTCTCAAAGATTGTGCTACAAGCTTTAGCCCAGGTAGCTAGTATTACTTCCATCTTGTTGTTTAGTCACTAAGTCCTGTCTGATTCTTTGTGACCCCAGGGGCTGTATAGCCTTCCAGGCTCCTCTGTCCATGGGATTCTCCAGGCAAGAATATTGGAGTGGGTTGCCATTCCCTTTCCCAAGGTATCTTCCCCATTCAGAGATCAAATGGGATCTCCTGCATTGCAGGCAGATTCTTTGCCATCTGAGCTACGAGGACAGCCATTCTACACATGAGAAAGTTGCACTTCAGGACTTCCCGGATGGAGTGTGGATAGGAATCCACCTAGCCTATTCAGGGGACCCCAGTTTGATCCCTGGTCCAGGAAGATCCCCCATGCTGCAGAGAAACTAAGTCCATGCCCCACTACGACTGAGCCGGCGTGCCCTAGAGCTGGTCCTCTGCAACGGAGAAGCCACCACAATGAGAAGCCCTCCAACCACAACTAGAGAGTAGCCCCTGCTCGCTGCAACTAGAGAAAGCCCAGTTTAAAGCAATGAAGGCCTAGTGCAGCCAAAAATAAAATAAATAAAAACAAAAATTTATAAAAAGATGCTACAGAAAATTGCATTTCAGAGTGACTGACACAGGTCACATAGATCATAAGCAGACTGTGAGCCCATGATATTTTGTTTACAAAACTCGTCGAGTTAACACTGTGCCATCAACTTTGAGTTCAAAGATTTTGCTACTGAAAGCACTGCTTTCTGTGGGATCTACTGAGATTGAATCCAGGGAGGGGAAAGAGAGGCAGTTATGTTGGGGGACTGGAGGGAGGCAAAATCACCACCCAGAAAAGCAAGGTGAACACACTCTGGGCAAAAGTCTTTAAGGTTCCTTTCTGATATGGACTGAATGTGTCTGGCCCCAAATTCATGTATGATGGTAACTCTCCCAATGGAGTGATGGGAGGTATTTAGTGGTATTTAGTGATCAGGCCTTTGGGGAGGTTACAGTTAGGGTTAGATGGGGTCATAAGTGTGTCCTAGCCCCACCATGGTGGGAATGGTGTCCTTACAAGAAGGAAGGAAAGACAGAGTTCTCCTTCCCCGCACCATGTGATAATGTTACTGAGTCCAAGTTCGCTTTGCTTGCCGCAAGATAAATCAATGAATTGGAGATGAGGTGTTGGGATCAGGAAGGGGCTTTATTTGCTTTTTTTTTTTTTTTTTAATTTTCTTTACATTATCGTGTTGATTTTGCCATACACTGACATGAATCTGCCATGGGTATACACGTGTTCCCCTCAGGAAGGGACTTTATTTGGAAGCCGGCTGACCGAGAAGACAGCAGGCTAGCGCCTCAAAATAATCTATTAGCCAATGAGTTGGAGCCTGGATGTCAGATTCTTTTATGGATCAGAGATGGAGGGAGGTGAGGAAACAAAATAAAAAGACCATTTAATTCCTGCAAGTATCTCCTAGAACGGCAAGCCTCAGATGGGGAGATAGGTTAGTTTCATTTCCTTACAGTCATTTCATGGGTGGAATGAAATGGAATATTCCCTGTCACATCCACAAACAAAGATGTCACATCTACCTGTGATTCTGGCCTCCTCAAATGTGAATTTCTGGGCCTCTGCTGGTAAGCAGTGGGCACTGGGCCCAGCGCCATTTGCCACACAAAGGATTCAAGAATGTCACAGTCCATCACCAGTGGGCGGGGTTAGGTTATCTCCCTGAGGCAGGCCATTATGGGCACTTACAGTAACAAAAAGAGTTAAAGTCATAGGAGCAGATCCAGTGCAAATTCAAAATTAGTGCTTCCTGGTTGTAAGAACACAATGAGACTGGCAGCTGTCTGCAAACCAGGAAGCGAGGTCTCACCCGGAACTCTATCTGTCGGCACCCTGATCTTGGACTCCCAGCCCCGGAACTGAGAAGTCAATATCTGCGGCTTAAACGCCACCCTTGCCTCCTGTTCTCTGGGATGGTTCCCCTCTCCTCACATCATGACCAGCTCCTCAGCTCCTGTGGAGTTCGGGGAACACAGGGGTATTGGTGACCTGTGTGGGCTTTGGACTAAGGGGTTATAAAAACGTCTAGATGTGAGCCGTGGTGTGGGGCTGGCTAGGCCACCCGGCCCCACACGCCCCCTTTGTGAATTAGTAACACTTGTCCTGCAAGGCCATGGGACCACGTACCTGTCTCATCAGAGTCAGATCTCTAGGACACAGGAAGCATCGGCTTCTCTTCCCCCTTGCTGCTGTCTTGGAAGTCACTTCACAGTTAACAGAACCTTTAGCATGGAGCAAAGAGTTTTTCGTTTTATTATTTTATTTATTTTTCACTAGTGGATTGAACCCAAGCCCTCATCAGTGAAAGCTGGGAGTCTTAGCCACTGGACCATCAAGGAATTCCCAGTTCCCTGCAAAAAGTTTTATTTTGTTTTTTTTAATGAGGGGATTTTGGGTATCAAGCTGTCAGCAGAGGAGAATATTTAAGGACTGAGAACCTTGAGCATAAGGGTTCTGGGGTCCCCACTCTCACTGCAAAGCAAGAAGGGAGCGTTGTGGGGTTCAACACACACATACACACTCACTCACTTGCTCAGGACCTGGACTCGCTCGGGACTGACCCTCACCCACCCCTCCTAGAGCCTTCTGTCGCCCCTTTCCATCCACTCTCCATCTTCTTCCGCTCTGCTCGGTGTCTCAGGAGTTTAGCCCATAGGGCAGCATCAATAGGCTCCCTTGTCTTCCGTCTTCTGGCTGGACGGGGCCTCTGGGTTGCCTGGCGGCAGTGCTGAACACAGAAAACCAGCAAGGGCAGGAGGGCAGGTCTACCTTCCAGCTCCTTCCAGCCTGGACAGCTGGTGACAGCTCCCGTGAGCCTCTCCTCTCCACCTCTGTCCGTGTATCTCTCTCCAGACTCCAGTAAACACACCTCTCTTACTCCTTCAGTCCCAGCTCCCAGTTCCCGTGACTTCCCTTTCGGTTTGCCAACCTCCCGCCCACACCTTTGCAGATTATTCCGCTGTTAAGCTCTCCTCAAATTACCTGGTGTGAGTGACCCCGAGGGCTGGTTAGCACCATGGGTCTGACACTGGTCCCTGGTGGCCTCAGAGCCATTCTCCTTCGGCTGCCACCACAGACTCTCAGCTGTCCCGCTCTCCCGGCCAACACACAGCACCTTCTGAGCCTGCACGGCCATAGCTCCGGTAAGCACACAGAGGGTCATCCACAGAGGCCACCCCTGCCTCTAGCCGCCTCGCGTTGTTCCCACAGCCAGAAGAAGAGCATTCCCCGGGATGCTCTCAAAGTCCAGGTAAAGATGGAAGAACTTGCTCTGAGTGGTTTTTTTAAAAAAATTTTTTTTGTAAACTCTTTAGCCCCGAAGTCATATTAAAATGTTAAATTCATCATTGGGAACCCGTCATATCAACTCCTGTGTCCTGTCCCCATGGCCCTGTGTCCTTTAGAGGCTTCTGTGCTGTATACTTCCTGCCTCAGATGGAGATGCAACCATTTACAAGAGATGTTTAAAAACAAATAAACAAGCTCAGAGATACAGAGAACAGACGGGTGGTTGTCAGAGGCAGGGAGTAGCGAGTGGGAGAAATGGGTGAAGGAGGTCCAAAGGTACCAAAGTTTAAAAAAAAAAAAAAAGACATGTTGAAGAAAACAGGCAGGACGTCCCTGGTGGTCCCATGGTTAAGACTCCACGCTTCCTCCCACCCGCCAGGACGAGGAGCTGCTTGCAGAACCCCACCAGTCAGACGTCCTCTGCAAAAGGCAGGCGTTCAGTCCCTGGTTGAGGAACTAAGACCCTGCATGCCCGTGGTGTGGCCAAAAAAAAGAGTATACAAAGGAAAACAGGCAGATCCTCCACTGACAAGAGGGTAACAGAGGGGCCATTGAAAAGAAAGAGCTCTTAGTGTAAGAAGTAGTCTCGCCATTGAGTTTATCGGAGGCCAAGCATTGCTGAGAGCCGTGAGTACCAAAAAGGGGCTAGATCCTGGGGAGACTGGAGGCGCGGATTGGGTTTGGTGGCAGGGCTCCCTGGTGGCTCAGAGGGTAAAGCATCGGCCTGCAATGCAGGAGACCCAGGTGTGATCCCTGGGTTGGGAAGATCACCCTGGAGAAGGAAATGGCAACCCACTCCAGCACTCTTGCCTGGAAAATTCCTGGACGGAGAAGCCTGGTAGGCTGCAGCCCCTGGGGTCGCAAAAGAGTTGGACATGACTGAGCAACTTCCCATTAGTTCCTATTCATTCGTTTCATCGAAAAATGAAACAAGAGATGAAGGATGAGAGACAGACAGAGGCCAGCCACGATCAGGACAGGCAGCCATCAGGACAAGGAGCCCCTCACGGAGGCCCCACCAGCCAGGCCCGCACAGATGTGTCTGGAATGGAAACCAGAGCTCTAGCAAGAAAGGCTGCATCTATGCCCAGAGCAGGAAGTACAGAAGAGGGGCCCAGAATTCCACCCTGAACAAGAAAGGACAGGAGCCTCCAAAAGCCACTGGGGGCTTGTTTGACAGGACACGCTCGCTAATAGAGTGGGTGCTTGTCTAACTCTTGGAGATGAATAGTCTCGGGAGACATACGTGCTGATAAAGCAAGAGACTGTTGGGGGGAGGGGGGGCCCTGGGCGGAGTTGTAAGGGAACCCAGGAGAACAGCTCTGCCACATGGCTCACAGTCTCGGGTTTTACGGGGATCGCATTAGTTTCTGGGTGGTCTCTGGCTAAGTCACGCTGACCCCCATGAGTCAGGGTCCTTCCTGGCGGTGCACACATTGTCCAGCCAAGATGGATCCTAGTGAGGTGGATCCTGGGAGGTTGGGAGGACTAGTGGCATCTCCTTTTGACCTTTCCCGCATTCTTCCAGTTGGTGGTGACTTGGGAGTTCCACATATTCCCTGCCAGGACCTCCTGTCTTAAAACAGCTCAGGCAAATGGTTACACTGGTGCCTGGGCAGGTTGATGTGGTTTCAACCAAACATTTCCCCTAACAAAGGGGGACCATTTTCAGAATCAAATAACATGAGGAATGGGTTCAAACAGACAAACATACCAGCTCCCTTCTCTCCCCGGGACTTCCTGGCTTCTACTGTGACTTCCCCCAGATCCTGGAAGCCTTACTTCCTCTTGTGGATCCTGCTCTGTCCTCCAGAGACAGCCAGTCCCAAGACCCTCTCCCAGCACTCCTTCCCCAGTCTGGTTCAGCTCCACTCAGCCAACATTAAGATGGATGCCAGGGAGGGGCAGTGCCCACTTAAGGCCGTTCTTGATTACCCCAGATGTTATTTGTTAACCTGACAAAGCATTTCAACCTGGAAGGGCTGGGCCTGTGTGCCTGGTTGCTATTCAGAGAAATTCCACTTCCTTCAACTGATAAGATGGGACCCTTGGCCCTTCCTGTCTAGATCAAGAAGAGCAAACTGGGATGGAAACTGTTCCCTCCCTCCCTCCCGCCATCCCCTCCTTATCTTTCTTCTAGAAAACAATCCTTGGCTCACTCTGTTTTCTTTCTTTTGACCTTCCCTTGCTCGAAGGGAAGACAGAAATAGATAAGTCTGGCTTTTGGTATCAGCACCCAAAATAATTCCAATGGCCTCTGCCAACAGCAACAGTAGGAACTTTGGTGGTCCAGTGGCTAAGACTTGGTGTCCTCAATGCAGGAGGCCCAGGTTCAGTCCCCGGTCAGGCAACAAGCTCCTACAAGCCTCAACTAAGAATTCACATTCCGCAACAAAGAGTCCACATGCTGGGATCTTATTTATTTGACCAGGCGCAGTCAAATATATAAATATTAAAACAACAACAACACAGAGTGAGGATAAACCCTTGGTCCCAGGAGCTCATACCTGACAACAAGGCTTCCTCTGACCAAGTCCCTGCTCCATGAAGAAGCAGAAATCACCAGAGGTGAAATGTCTGGGCAGGAAACAGAATTCAGCAGTGAATTTAGCAAAGACATAAAATATCATAAAACACTGAAGGTCCTCAGAGATGTTCAAACACTGGCCGCATCCCCTGCCATCTGACAGATGCTGAAAACAAAGATGCTGGGGGAAAAAAAAAAAAAAAGGTCCCAGAGAGGGAAACAGCTCTTCAGTCTGGCCCAGGACTAAAGAGTTATTTGCTGGTGGCACCAGGCCCAGGCTGGTTCAGTGGTAAAGAACCCACCTGCCCATGCAGGAGAGGTGGGTTCAATTCTGGGTCGGGAAGATCTCCTGGAGGAGGGAATGGCAACCCTTCCCAGTATTCTTGCCTGGAGAAGCCCATGGACAAAGGAGCCTGGCGGGCTACAGTCCATGGCGTTGCAAAGAGTTGGACCCGACTAAAGCGACTTCGCACACAGCGCACATGCACGCGCAGCAGGCCCAAGCTAGTGTTCCTCCTAGACCCGCGAGGGGCCCAGGTCTAGCCAGCCCCGGCCCTCTGGCTCTGCTGCCATCCTCAGACTGTCCTCTGCAGCTCTGACAGCCCTCGGGCAGAGAGGTCATAGTGAGTGCGGAGTTCTCTAAGCAGGCCCTTTCCCGAAAGCCTCCACTGTAGCCAAACCTGCCTGTCTGATAAGGCAACCAAACAGATCTTCACAAAACAGTCCTCCCCAAGGGAGGGGGATGGGCCTCTGTGTTTTCTCGTGGGCTGAGAAGGGGGCTGGCCAGGAAGGGAGGCAAGTTCTGCTCCCGCCTCAAGCATTTCACAGCTGTGTGATCTTGAGCAAACCCCCATTCCCCTCTTGAGACGGGAAGCGGGCAGGGCACAACCCCTAAAAGAATGACACAGCCTGGGAACAAGACTTCCCAAGTGGCTCAGTGGTAAGGAATCCACCTGGCAATGCAGGAGATGCAAGTTTGATCCCCAGGTTGGGAAGATCCCCTGGAGGAGGAAATGGTAACCCACTCCAGTATTCTTGCCTGGAAAATTCCACGGACAGAGGAGCCTGGCAAGCTATTGTTCATGGGGTTGCAAAGTCGACATGACTGAGCGCACACACACATGGACACATGAGGACAAGAATAAACCGATTAAAGCCAAGTAGGTCCAAGATGGCATATGAGTTGACTTCCTCTAGACCTTGAGCCTCAGCACACGCTCACTGTAACACATCAGCAAACTGAATGACACACAGACAGGTACCGTGACATCCCTGTGATGACCACAAAAAGTCAAAAAGTGGGCAGTAGCCCAAATCCTGGAAATTCCCATCCCTTCTCCCAAATAGCTGGAATACTCCTTCCACTCATTCAGTTCAGTTCAGTCGCTCAGTCGTGTCCGACTCTTTGAGACCCCATGGGCTACAACATGCCAGACTTCCCTGTCCATCACCAGCTCACAGAACCTACTAAAACTCATGTCCATTGAGTGGCTGATGCCATCCAACCATCTCATCCTTTGTCATCCCCTTCTCCTCCTGCCTTCAATCTTTCCCAGCATCCGGGTCTTTTCCAATGAATCAGTTCTTCATATCAGGTGCCAAAATATCAGAGCTTCAGCTTCAGCATCAGTCCTTCCAGTGAATATTCAGGAATGATTTCATTTAGGATGTACTTGTTGAATCTCCTTGCAATCCAAGGGACTCTCAAGAGTCTTCTTCAACACCGAAATTCAACAGCATCACTTCTTCGGTGCTCAGCTTTCTTTATGGTCCAACTTTCACATCCATACATGACTACTGGAAAAACCACAGCTGTGACTAGACCTACCTTTGTAAGCAAAGTAATGTCTCTGCCTTTTAATATGCTATCTAGGTTTGTCATAGCTTTTCTTCCAAGGAGCAGGCATCATCTAATTTTATGGCTGCAGTCACCATCTCAGTAATTTTAGAGCCCAAGAAAATGACGTCTGTCACTGTTTCCACTGTTTTCACATCTATTTGACATGAAGTGATGGGACCAGATGCCATGATCTTAGTTTTTTGAATGTTGAGTTTTAAGTCAGCTTTTCACTCTCCTCTTTCACCCTCATCAAGAGACTCTTTAATTCCTCTTCTCTCTCTGCCACAAGGGTGGTGTCATTTGCATATCTGAGGTTATTGATATTTCTCCTGGCAATCTTGATTCCAGCTTGTGCTTCATCCAGCCCAGCATTTCGCATGATGTACTTTGCATATAAGTTAAATAAGCAAGGTGATAATATACCACCTTGTCGTACTCCTTTCCCAACTTGGAACCAGTCTGTTGTTCCATGTCTGGTTCTAACTGTTGCTTCTTGACCTGCATACAGACTTCTCAGGAGGCAGGTAAGGTGGTCTGATATTCCCACTTCTTGAAGAATTCTCCAGTCTGTTGTGATCCGCACAGTCAAAGGCTTTGGCATAGTCAGTAAAGCAGAAGTAGATGTTTTTTCTGGAACTCACTTGCTTTTTCTATGATTCAACAGATGCTGGCAATTTGATGTCTGGTTCCTTTGCTTTTGTTAAACCCAGCTTGAACGTCTGGAATTTGTCGGTTCACATACTGTTGAAGTCTCACTTGGAAAATTTTGAGCAATACCCACCGCTTTGCTTCTTATTGAAAAATTCAGGCTTTAATTGGAAAAGGAGGGAAAACCACTAAGCCATCCAGGTGTGACCTAAATCAAATCTCTTATGATTATACAGTTGAGGTGATGAATAGATTCAAGAGATTAGATCTGATAGACAGAGTGACCGAAGAACTATGGACTGAAGTTTGTAATAAAATACAAGAGTTAATGACCAAAACCACAGTGGACAAAGATTCATAACATGGTACAGGAGTCAGTGACCAAAATCATTCCAAAGAAAAATAAATGCAAGAAGGCAAAGTGTCTGTTTGAGGAGTCTTTACACATAGCTAAGGAAAGAAGAGACGCAAAAAGCAAGGGAGAAAGGGAAAGATACACCCAACTGAATGCAGAGTTCCAGAGAATAGCAAGGAAAGATAAGAAGGCCTTCTTAAATGAACAGTGCAAAGAGTAGAGGAAAACAATAGAATGGGAAAGACTAGAGATTTATTCAAGAAAATTGGAGATAACAAGGGAATATTTCATGTACGGATGGACACAATAAAGGACAGAAATAATAAGGACCTAACAGAAGTAGAAGAGATTAAAAAGAGGTGGCAAGAATACACAGAAAGACCTATACTAAAAAGGTCTTAATGACCCAGATAGCCAATATGGTGTGGTTATTCAACATGACATCCTGGAGTGTGAAGTCAAGTTGGTCTTTGAAAACATCACTACAAACAAGGCCAATGGAGGTGATGGAATTCCAGCTGAGCTATTTCAAATCCCCAAAGATGATGCTGTTAAAGCATTGCACTCAATATGTCATCAAACTTGGAAAACTCAGCAGTGGCCACAGGACTGGAAATAGTCAGTTTTCATTCCAATTCCAAAGAAGTGCAGTGCCATAGAATGTACAATTGTGCTCATTTCACATGCTAGGAAGGTTATGCTCAAAATCCTTCAAGCTAGGCTTCGGCAGTACCTGAACAAAGAACTTCCAGGTATACAAGCTGGGTTTAGAAAAGGCAGAGGAACCAGAGATCAAATTGCCAACATTTGTTGGATCATAGAGAAAGCAAAGGAATCCAAGAAAAACATCTACCTCTGTTTCACTGACTCTGCTAAAGCTTTTGACTGTGGAAAATTCTTAAAGACATGGGAATAACAGACCACCTTACCTATCTCCTGAGAAAACTGTATGCAGGTCAAGAAGCAACAGTTAGAATCTTACATGGAACAACTACCTAGTTCCAAATTAGGAAAGAAGTACAACAAGGCTGTATTTTGTCTCCCTGTTTATTTAACTTATATGCAGAGGACATCATGTGAAATGCTGGGCTGGATGAATCACAAGCTAGAATCAATATTGCTATGAGAAATACCCACAGGCTCAAATTTGCAGATGATATCACTCTAATGGCAGAAAGTGAAGAGGAACTAAAGAGCCTCTTGATGAGGATAAAAGAAGAGAGTGAAAATCTGGCTTAAAACTCAACATTCAAAAAACTAAGATCATGGCATCCAGTCCCATCACCTCATGGCAAACAGATGGAAGAAAAAGTGAAAGCAAAGCAATGGCAGATTTTATTTTCTTGGGCTCCAATATCACTGCAGACAGTGATGGCAGCCAGGAAACTAAATGATGCTTGCTCTTTGGAAGAAAAGCTATGGCAAACTAGACAGCATATTAAAAAGCAGAGACATTACTTTGCTTACAAAGGTCGATCTAGTCAAAGCTATGTTTTTTCCCGTAGTCATGTACGGATGTGAGTTCCGCCATAAAAAAGGCTGAGCGCTGAAGAGCTGATACTTTCAAATTGTGATGCTGGAGAAGACTCTTGAGAGTCCCTTAAACTGCAAGGAGATCAAACCAGTCAAATCCAGTCCTGAATATTCATTGGAAGGTCTGATGTTGAAGCTGAAGCTCCAATACTTTGGCCACCTGATGCGAAGAGCTGACTCTTTTGAAAAGACCCTGATGCTGGGAAAGATTGAAGGCAAGAGAAGAGGGTGGCAAAGGATGAGATGGTTAGATAGCATCACTGACTCAATGGACATGAATCTGAGCAAACTCTGGGAAATAGAGAAGGGCAGCGAAGCCTGGTGTGCTGCACTCCATGGGTCTGCAAAGAGTTGGACACAGCTTAGTGACTGAACAACAGCAAAAATAAAAACTGACAACCCCATGCCCTGGGGCCTCACTTGCCCACATTCTTTCTAAGGAGTGTGTTTCCTTCCTAAATAACCCTTTTTGAAAAAAAAAAAAAATTGTGGTTGCACGGGTCTTCATTCCTTTTTGGTCTGGTGGCGGTGAGCAGGGGTTACTCTGTTGCCGGGTGTGGCCTCTAGGCTTGCAGGCTTCAGAAGTTGCAGCATGCAGGCTTGGTAGCTGTGGCCCACAGGTTTGGTTGCTTTGAGACACGTGGAAGCTTCCCGGACCAGGGATGGACCACATGTCCCCTGCATTGGCAGGCGATTCCTATCTGCTGAGCCACCACACAAGTCCCTGAGTGACTCTTTTCTCACTTTACTGTGACTCACTCTTTAATTCTTTCCTGTGAGAAGCCAAGAACCCACACTTGGAGACCATCCCAGGAACTCGGGTGTGACCTGGGGATGTGACCATCCTCTTGCGCCCCACTTTCTTTCCTGCAACACTCTGGGCCTCTGTTCCATGTTTGTTCTGTTTTTCAATATGATGGAGGTAAGTGTCATCCTGGGTGAACTATAATGTACCTGGCCAGAGCTAATATTTGATGAGTCCATAGTTTTCGGGGAAGAAGTTTTGAAAACTTAAGTATTCCTTTCATAACACCTCATTCTAGAGCAGGGTTGTCTAATAGAAATACATTATGATCCATATATCTGTTTCTTCTAGTCCTATCAAAAAACCAGAAATGGGTGAAATTAATTTTAAAAATAGATCTTACTTAGCCCAATATATTCATAATATTATTTCATCATGTAATCAGCATAAAAATTATTGAGATATTTTGCACTAGTGGCCAGTGGCTACCATGCTGGACAGTGTAGGCCTAGGGTTTAGCTCAGGAGTGACCAAATCCAACCAGTCTTCCTACCTCAGGCCTCACTCTTTTGTAGTCCTTTCTAAGAAGATCATTGTGTCACTCCCCAGCTTAAAAGATCTCTGAGGGACTTCCCTGGTGGTCCAGGGGTTAAGTCTTCATGCATCCAATGCAGTGGGCATGAGTTTGATCCCCGGTCAGGGAGCTACGATCCCACATGGCATGCAGAGTGGCCAAGAAATAAATAAATTAATAATAATAAAGATCTCTGATATCTCCTGCTCTTGGAGGACAAGGTCTGCAACACACTGTTGTGATGTGAAACACCCTTCACAATCCGCCCAGATTTCCCTTTTAAACTTCTTTCTCTTCTCTCCCCTGCATATGATCACTGCAGGCTTTTCTGTCCTCCACTTGGGGTCCTCCTTGAAGATTCATTCATTGGTTCATTCATTCTAGGAGCACCTACCCAACTTCAGGCAGCACGGCCAGCGACGGAACCAACCCAAAGGGTGTCAAGAATCTTCTTTGATCAACTCTTAAGCCTCCCCGAAACACCCACGTCACCGAGGTCCAACCCCTCCTTGCCCCACCTTGCTCCAAGGGTAGCTCTCAGTCAACTGACTGGGTGGTTGGTCCCCGGGTGCTTCTCCCCACCCTCGGGCAAAGGAATGTGTATTGTTCACCATTTCTTCCACCCCTGCCACATCACAGATGTTCAACCAGTTGATGAATGACCTACCAACCAACGCCCACCTTCTGGTCAGAGGAACTAGAATGCGGAACAGGGGCGAGCTGAAGGGGGTCTTCCGCTGAAGTCCCAGTGTTGAAACTAGCCAGGGTGGGCTAGGATCCCCACACAGCCGGAGATGCGCCCCCGACTCAGCAGTATCAGTATCAGTTCAGTTGCTCAGTCGTGTCCGACTCTTTGCGACCCCATGAACCACAGCATGCCAGGCCTCCCTGTCCATCACCAACTCCCAGAGTCCACCCAAACCCATGGCCATCGAGTTGGTGATGCCATCCAGCCATCTCATCCTCTGTCTTCCCCTTCTCCTCCTGCCCCCAATCCTTCCCAGCATCAGGGTCTTTTCCAATGAGTCAGCTCCATGCATCAGGTGGCCAAAGTATTGGAGTTTCAGCTTCAACATCAGTCCTTCCAATGAACACCCAGGACTGATCTCCTTTCGGATGGACTTGTTGGATCTCCTTGCAATCCAAGGGACTCTCGAGAGTCTTCTCCAACACCACAGTTCAAAAGCATCAATTCTTCGGCCCTCAGCCTTTTTCACTGTCCAACTCTCACATCCATACATGACTACTGGAAAACCCACAGCCTTGACTAGACGGACCTTTGTTGGCAAAGTAATGTCTCTGCTTTTCAATATGCTATCCAGGTTGGCCATAACTTTCCTTCCAAGGAAAGCAAGGCATTAACCGGGGCAAGCTCGCAACCATCACCCCCATTTGACCAGTCCCTGCCGGCGTGTCAACAGGGACCCGAAAGGACTAGAGGCGTGGCTGCGAGGGATCTGGAAGGCACTGGCGCCGGGCGCAGGCTCTTGCCGCCCAGGAGCCGGTGCTTAGGTGACCTCGGACCCAGCGCTGGGGGCGAGGCGCGCCCGAGCCCGCAGGCCGGGAGAGAGGTGGGCGCTGCGGCGGCGCCGCGGGAACTACAAATCCCAAGGGTCGTCAGCCCGAGAGGCGGAAGGGGCGGTCTCGGGCGGGGCGGGGCGAGGCCGGAGGGGCTCTAGGGCCACGCCCCGGCTGCGGGCTCAGCGCGCGGGGAGACCATGTCCGGAGGCAGCGGCTGCAGCCAGACCCCGAGCCGGGCCATCCCCACCACTCGGAGGGTGGTCCTCGGCGACGGCGTGCAGCTGCCCCCCGGGGACTACAGCACCACCCCCGGCGGCACGCTCTTCAGCACCACCCCCGGAGGTAGGCGCGGGCTCCGGGGGGGTGGCCCCTGCGCCCCGGCTCTGGGTGCTGGCGGAGGGGAGTCAGGGCTCAACTGGAGCGGGGACTGCTCGGGAGCCGCCAGCTGGACGGGGCGACGAGTTCCGGGGCGCGATGACTAGGAAGAACGGGACGGGGCATCAGGGAGGCAGTGAGAGCCCGGGAGGTGGCCGCAGGGAGCGCGCCTGGGGGTCGCCTGCGATCGCCAGCCCTCGGGCGCGGACTCCAGTGCCGAGTCTGCCAATGCCAGGAGTTTCCTTCTTTCTGGAAGAGACACCTGACTCCCCCGATCGTCGACAAACGCACAAACAAATGCACGCTTCCAAGACCGCCACATGCTGAGGTGTGCTGCCCCTTGTGGGTATTGGGGGCAGTTCTGAGGCTGAATAGGGTGGGGTCGGGGTGGGCCACGCACCACGGAGAGGCCGGGCCAAGGGTTTTGTGGGATGGGATGTTGGGATCAATGACCCTTGAAGAGACCTTCTTCCTTCCCGAGGCACCCCACCCGTCCCCCAGCCGCGGCTTTGGATGAAGCGTGCTCGCCTGCCCCTGCGGCGCCTCGGCGGCACGGGTGGGCATATGGTTCTTCCAGGCGCGCGGCGGTTCTCCGCGCAGGGACCTGAGGCCGCGAGCCGCGCTATGCAGAAAAACACGTTCTTCTGTCCGGGGGGAGGGGAGGGAGGGAACCGTGTGACCTCTGGGAGCGTGGATGAGGAAGAGGAAGCTGAGCTGGCACGGGTTGGGGCCCGCTTCGCGCTGCCCTCGGGAGCCTGGCATTCGCTCCCAGCTCCGGAGCCCGGGTGCTGATGAAACCTGCCCGCGCCTTTGCGTGATGAAATCCGCGAGCTCGCCGCTCCCCTCCCTCCCTCGCGGTCCTCACCGGCTCCTGCCCTTCTCCTTACGCCCTCTAGCCTCTGGTCTTTCCCAAACTGCTCGAGAAAAGCGCCGCGGATTCTGGGGTCCCGGCTGAGACGCACGCGCTCGGGCGGGGCTGCCCACCTCGTCGTCTGGCAGCGTCGGGGGCCACTTGCTTCTTTTCTCAGGCAGCTGTCCCACCCCCGGAGAGCACAGCCAGATCCAGGGCCCCGGTTTTGTTTAACTCAAAACGTACATACAGCGTGCGAGCTGTTAGCCAGCTGAGTGGTTCTTGGACAGCAGGGGCCGCCTTTTTCTGTGGGACGCGGCACTGAGGCCCCCAAACACGTGCCCACGGTCCCTCTAACACCCGATTTCCCAAACTGAACAAGAAACAGCCGCCAAGCGCAGAGGGGAAAAAATGCTGCCGCGTCTATTAAAAATGATCCAAGGGAAAGTTCCCAGTGACTCTTCCTGTCTCTCTTGACTCAGATTCTCTTTCCACTCTGGATCTTATGTAGTCCATGCTACTCCTCCTTTTCTGTGCTATGATGTGTCTACCACGACCTTTCCAGACAATTTTGGGGTCCCCTCCATTGAAGGTGTGAGCCTCTGTTTCATCAGGCTGGGCATTGACACAGGCATGAAGGCTTAGGTGGCCCTATTTTGCACCCTCCTTGCTAGATGGGGTGGATCAGCTTGGAAGCAACAGCCGGGGGTGCTGTTTATGGGAAGCTCTCTTCCACTTTTCCCTTTGCACTGGTAAATTGCAGTTTGGGGCAGACCTCAGCCAGTCTCCCTCCTTTTGAAGGTGTTCATTTGAGAGAGGGACAAGGGGCTTCTGCATCAGTGTGACAGTATCTGAGGCCAACTGGAAGGAAGCTAGCAGTGCCAGGAGTCTAGAGAGTAACCAGCCTAGTGGCCAGCGGGGAGACGCAGCTCTCAGTCCATAACCCAGAGAATCCAGGCTTGCCTCTGCACAACCAAGGCATGGAGTCTTCCTCCAAAGCCCACTTTAACACAACCCTTTGCCTGGGCAGAGGGGCTTGACCTAATGAGTAAACGTCATTCCTGGCCCCCTTCTGCTTAGGTCTGGAGTGCTACTTCTCAGTCTTCCAGGGGGCACATGAATTACCTGGGGACCACATCTGATTCTGTAGGTTAAGTGTAGCGCCTAAGATTCCACATTTCTAACTAGCTCCCAGTGACTGGTGTAAGGACTACTCTCTGAGCTCTCAGGAATTGATGGAATGTGACAGCCCTCACCAGTTTCTCCTCTGCGGTCTGACAAAAAAAGCAATGCATCTATCCAGGTAAACTTCTCTTGAGGTGGGGTTTGGCATCTGTCTTTAAACTAGAGTCTGGAGAGCCAGACTCTCGGCAGAGTCTGTGTGGGTGGGTAGTGTCAGAAGCTACTGGAATAAAGTGTCTGCTGGTCTCTCTTGCTGGGAATGGCTCTGCAGTGTGTGTCCCGGGGGGATATAAGAGCAGATGGCTTGAGCCATCTCCATTCCTCTGACTCCAATTTGCTTTCCACAGTCATTTAACCCTACACAGGCTGAGCCACTGATCTGAAGTTAGTTGTCTGGAGAACTGAAGAGAAATTTACTTAAGAGAGTGTCACTGATGAACGCTTGAGTTTGTGGAATCTTATGGTTTGGTTTTGTATTTTCACTACACTGTGGATTGACAGTGTGTTCATTTCTGCTGTACAGCAAAATGATTCAGTTATATATTCTTTTTCACATTCTTTTCCATTAGGTTTTTTTTTTCTTTTTTCCCTTTTTTGGTTGTGCCATGCTTCTTGCAGGATCTTAGTTTCCTGATGTGCAATTGAGCCTGTGCCGTTGCCTTGGAAGCATGGAGTCCTACCCACTGGACCATCAGGGAAGCCCCTCCATTGGGGTTTATCACAGGACACTGAATATAGTTCTCTGTGCTATACAGGAGAACCTTGTTGTCTATCCATTCTGTATATAATAGCTTGCATCTGCTAATCCCAAACTCCCAACCCTTACCTTCCCCACCCCGACCCCTTTCCTTTGGCAACAAGTCTATTCTCTGTATCTGTGGAGTCTTAAAAGTCTTAAGTAACACCATAAACCACCAGAACCTTTGAGCGGGTCAGAACCCTTCATCCACCCTTCCCTCACCAACCTCTATAGTCCCAGTTCCTTACTGGATGTTTGACCCCAAAGCTACGGGAGTTGTTGCTTTGGGTGGTAGTCGTACCTAAGGCCTGGATCTGGATAAGGTTAATCAGAGGTAAGCAGCTAGGACTGCAGGTGTTTCTGGCACCCTGTTTGGTTAAACAAACAAAGCTTGCGCCCAGGAAGCTTACCTTGGGGCAGCTCCCGGGTCTGGCCCTGGAACAGAGAGTGCCAGGAAGAGGATAGGGTAGGCTGGGCACTGAAGCCGGAGCACGGCCAGTATCCCCAGGCCTCAGTCACACTGCCTCTTTTTTACAGGTCAAGAGAACTTGACATTGACATTAAGGCAAACAGGGAACTATAATGGGCCTCTTTTTATACTGACCTGAGCTTCCTTTAAAAGCGTTTAGAACATTCCATACTGTGTGCTTCATTAAAGACTGGCAGGGACCCTGGTGTAGAGCACCCACAGCCTCCCTGGTCTTACAGCCATGGCATTGGAAGACGAAGTGTGACCTCGAGGGCTTCCATTGCAAGCTAGAAAGATGAAGACACCCGAAATAGAATTCTAAGCATCAGAGTTGTATCTGAAGTAATTAGACAGTCACTCACTCCACCCCTGAAAACTTGCATGATATTAAGTGAGACTTGCCCACTTCACGTAGCCAGCGTGGTTGGCCTTACATTCTAACAATGTAGACACAGCTGTTGGATTTGAATTGCCTTCAGACCTTACTTTTTTTTTCCCAATATCCTCAAGGGTGGCAGGGCCTCATTATTTGATAAAGGAGTTTGTTTGTTTTCTTCCTGAAAGAGCAAAAAAGTCCTTCATTACCAAGTTTGGAGAAAGGGCCAGCAGGATGGTGTCGTATTGACTGTTGGTATAAAGTAGCGTGGCATTTGCTTGTCAGGGTCTTTATTTGATGTCGAGTTAGAAAAAGGCAGCATTATTGAAAAAAGAGTTGCTTCCCAGGGTGAAATGAATGAGAAGTGTTCATTTGTGCACACAGGTTCTTGATTTCGTTCAACTGTTGAACGAAAAGCATGTTACTTTCTTGTTTTACTGAGATCCATGCCAGTGTTCTTCTTCTTTTGTGATTCACAACAATGATTCACGTGTCTTTGTTAACATGTTTGTTCCCTAGGTCAGACAGGAAGTTCTTTCAGAAATGGCTTACTCATCTTTGTAGTGCGGCCAGCCACATCAGATGTCTAAAAGGTGAAGGGTGAAAAACTACTGTAATGAGAGTATTCTCAGCGTGACCTAGTGACTCTACTACTAGGCCTGGGTCTGGGCTGGCTTAATAAGAATGTTTACATTTTCTTTTCTGTCCTCTTAGTTACGAGTATAACTATTTATCCTGGAATGTCCCAGAAGCAGAAGCTAAGTTTCTCTGAACTTTCCCACTTATCCCAGTATTATTCCAAGTCATTATGAAGCAGAATGTGGAAGGAAGAAGTGACTTTTTATACTGAGCTAGTCAGTGTTGGGGCTTAAGTCTCAGACACTGGGATTCATCGTCATCATTTATTTGTTTGCTGCCAGTATTGCTGACTCAGCAGAAATAGGTGACATCTGCCCATGGCATTTGGATGCTTAGGACATGGGCCTTGTAATCCACTGCCTATGCCCATGAAGGTTCATAGGAAGAACTCAGATACTAGACCCAGAGATCTAGTCTTGATGAGAAAGGCTGTATCAGCTAGCTACTGCTGTGTAACAAGCAATCCCCAACTTAGTAACTTCAGCAACAACAACAATCTGTTATTTCTCTTCATTCTTTAGGTAAATTGGGCATTTTTTGATCATCTTGCCTGAGCCCACTCATCTGGCTGCATACAGTTGGCCATTGGATTGCCCTGGGCTGGAAGTTTCAAGGTGTCCTTAGTCAGCTTGGGGACAGCTGGAAGGTTGGGCTCTCTCTCTGTCCTCATGGCCTCACACCATTCAGAATATGAGTTATTTACATGGAAGCTTCCAAGGCCTCTTAAAGCCTTTATTCAGAAGTCACAGTATGTCACTTACACAGTATTCTGTCTGTCAGAGCAAGCTGCAAGGCTAGCCCAGATTCAAGGAGAAGGGAAATGACTCCTTTGAATGAGAGAAGCTGTGCGTAAACAGGGATAGGAGGATTTATGTGGGCCATGCTTTGAGAGGATGTTCAACAAGGGTCAAGCCTCAGAGAACAGTCCTTTGAGGGGATGTAGCTGCCTGTCCTGCTGAGCGGCCAACAGAGCCAGGGCCAGATGTTGACGTTCAGTCACTCAGTCATGTCTGACTATGTGACTGCAGCACGCCAGGACTTCCATGTCCTTCACCATCTCCTGGAGCTTGCTCAAACTCATGTCCATTGAGTCAGTGATGCCATCCAACCACCGTGTCCTCTGTAGTCCCTTCCCCTTCTACCTTCAGTCTTTCCCAGTGAGTTGGCTCTTCGCATGAGGTGGCCGGAGTATTGGAGCTTCAGCTTCAACATCAGTCCTTCCAGTGAACATTCAGTATTGATTTCCTTTAGGATTGACTGCTTTGTCCAAGGGACTTTCAAGAGTCTTCTCCAACACCACAGTACAAAAGCATCGATTCTTCAGTGCTCAGCCTTCTTTATGGTCCAACTCTCACATCCATACATAACCACTGGAAAAATGATAGCTTTGACTAGACGGACCTTTGTCAGCAAAGTAATGTCTCTGCTTTTTAATATGCTGTCTAGGTTGCTCATACCTTTTCTTCTAAGAAGCAAGCGTCTTTTAACTTCATCGCTGCAGTCACCATCCGCAGTGATTTCGGAGCCCAAGAAAATAAAGTCTGTCACTGTTTCTATTGTTTCTCCATCTATTTGCCATGAAGTGCTGGGACTGGATGCCATGATCTTCTTTTTTTGAATGTTGAGTTTTAAGCCAACTGTTTCACTCTCCTCTTTCACCTTTATCAAGAGGCACTTTCTGCCATTAAGGGTGATGTCATCTGCATATCTAAGGTTATTGATGTTTCTCCCAGCAATCTTAATTCCAGCTTGTGCTTTATCCAGCCAGGTGTAGAAGATAGGAATCACGAGCCTGTGTGTTTATTGACTTTTGGTTTAAGAACAGAGGACGCCTTCCTGAAAACACTGAGTCATGGATCCCATGTCCTGCTTTCAAGCCCTCTATTCAGCTCCACAAAGCAAACCACACAGATGGACATGGTGCCAGAGCTCCGGGCCATATATTCACTTGGTGTCACGCGTACTCTTACTGACTGCCGCCCAGCCTACCTCCTGTTTCCCCTTCAAATGGCCAGGCTTCAGGTACTGGCCCCCTCTGCCCAGCAGTTGCATTTGACCATCCTTGATTTTCTGGAGTCCTGGCAAGAGGCAGGTGTCTGAGCCCAGGGGCCCACAGGTGAGTGGGAGGAGACTGCTGCTGGTGTCAGAGGGGTCGCACTCAGCACATGCACAGTGAAGTGGCAGCTGCTGAGCTGGGTCTCTTGCCTTAAGGAGAGGGTTTCTCTCTTCTCTCTTCTGAACAAAAGGGGACAGTGGGCCTGTGTGGATTTGCTAGGTCTCCTGTAACCAAATCCACAGACCGCGTAGTTTAAACAACAGAAATCTGTATCTTGGGTCTGGAAGCCCAAGATCCAAGTGTGGACAGGTTGGTTTCTACCGAGGCCCCCTCCGTGGCTTGCAGAGGCCGCCTCCTGCTTCCCCTTTTCGAGGTGGTGGTCATGGTCCTTCTGTGGAATGGCTCTCTCTTACAAGGACATCAGCACGCTGTTTTCGGGCTCCACTCTAACAGCCTCCTTTTCACATAATAGCTGGTTAAGAGACCTTGTCTCTAAATACCGTTACACTGAGGTCCTAGGAGTTGGGACTTCAGCACATGAATTTGGGGGCGTGCCATTCACACAAAACAACAGGACTCCTTCACTTTCCCGCAGCAAGAGGGTGGTGTATTTCAGAAGGGCACTCACTGTTGATAGGGAATTTCAGGGGGCAGGCTTACCTGGCTACGCCAGGTGCACAGCGAAAGGGGAGGAGCTCGGCCGGCCTCAGAAGAAGTCGTTCAGCTGTTTTGTTCTGTCTCTGGAGAAACTTTGTCCCTTCTGCTTAATTTTCAAATCAGCCTGCCTGTTCCCTCATGGGACCTGAGGGGAGGGCCCTTTGTTGCTCCAGGGCCTTCATAAGACCCCTAAAGGGTCTTTGCTGGGGGAGGGGGGCGGGTTTTTATTTTTTAATATTTATTTATCTGGTTTTGGCAGGTCTTGGTTGCAAGACCTAGTTCCCTGACTAGGGATGGAACCCAAGTCCCCTGCATTGGGAGCCTGGAGTCTTAGCCACTGGACCATCAGGGAAGTCCGGAGATTGTAGGGGTCTTGGTTCTCCCTGCAGAGCTGGCAGGGTGGGAGGGGAAGGGCAATCTTGGAGTGAGCGAGCTCTGCTTCTTTACCAAGCTACTCCCCACCCACCCACCCCCAGCCAGTCAGCAGTGCTTGCCAAGCAGACTGTCCGGCAAGACATGTCGCACTGCTGCTGAGCTGCGCAGAAGCTCGTTCCAATGGGTTTCTCTGGGCGGCTGGCCTGTGTCCCAGCACAGGCGTTCAGCCCTCTGCCTGACCCTGTTATGAAATGCTCCCCCCGCCCCTGGAAGGGGAACAGCAGTTCTAGGAATTCCGTGCTTGTATTCTTGCCGGGCCTCACGTCCTCGGCCCCTGGGAGGAGTGTTCCTGCCAGCGGAGGCCCGGGAAGAAAGAGGACCAGCGTCTCAACTTACAGGAGCCGCATCCAGCCGCCTCTGGGCCCCCGGGGCTGGACTGCGCAGGGAGATGGAGGAGGAATGTAGGAGGCCTCCCTCCCAGGGAACATCCTGTCCTCAAACAGGCCGAAGAGGAGGCCGAAGTCTGAAGACCCTGGTGGCTTCCCTTTGGCCGGTGTCGGCTGGCGCCGGGGCCTGGGCTGCCTGGCTCATTGTAAACAGAGGCTGGTCTTTAGGGTGGGAGGCGAGACAGGCTGAGTCTATCTTGGGACGGCCGCAAGGGGCCGGCCCTTCTGAACCTCAGCTTCCTGCCTGTGAGTTCAGGAAAAGGTATCTCCCTCGTGGGAGTCCAGGGAGCATGGAGACCTAGCAGGTCCGGCTATGGCAGGCAGGGCTCAGGTGGTGCTGTGATTTTCACAACCTAACACTCCTGTGAGGCTCCTCACCCTCCTCTGAGGGCTGAGGAGTGAAGCTGGGACTCGGAGGTGAGGGCTGGTGCCGTGTCGCATCCAGGTTTGAGCCCACAACTGCTGCCTCCCGTCCCTGAGCTAGTTGCACCATGTTTAACTTAAAAGCACCTGCCCACAAGGGGATCCTAAAAATAAATGGCTGGTATCAGAGCTGGAACACACCCGAGAGATTATCTCTAAAGCCTGGCCTAGGGTTGGGGCTTTAAAAATAGTTTGAATGAGCCCAGAACAAGCCCTTGTTTACAGGCGAGGAAACCAGACCCTGGCGCATGTGTGCCTAGCAAGCTGTCCTCACCCCCAAAGCCTGCCTGAAGAAAAAATACAATTCTTGCATCTGGTGCATACTTGGAGTTTGAAGTCCCAGATGACACGGGTTACCAGACATGCCACAGCTCATGATGGTTCTTGAAGCCTGTTTCTCTGTGGACCAAAACAGGAGGGAGCACGCCTTACCCTCCCCCGACCCCACCCCCCTCCCCCCCCCTCTCTTTTCAGGGTTCTGACCTCCCCTCTGGTTTATCCCAGCTTTTTTTTTTTTTTTTTTTTTTTACCCCCGTATAACTGAAGTCACACTGGTTGTGGCAATACCGAGGACTTGCTTGTTTAGGGCTGACTTTGTGTGAGCCATGTTGCTGACCCACACGGTGACCCTGGGCTGCTTGAACTGCCATCACCCCCATTCTACAGGGGAAAAGATGGAGGCACAAGGACTTCTCTGGTGGACAGTGGTCAAGAATTTCCAGTGAAGGGGACGCGGATTTGAACCCTGGTTGGGAAACTAAGATCCCGCACTTTGAGGGGCAGCTAAGCTCACATGCGACAGCTACTGGGCCCTCATGCCTTACCTAAGACCTGACGCAGCCAATAAATAAATAAGAAGAAAAGAGATCAGGGCACAGAGACAATGGGGCACTAATGCCCAGAGTGGGTAGAACCAACCAGCTAGATAGAGACCTGGGTCTCTAGCCACTAGGCTGTAAGAAGAACAGCAGGCGTTCACACCCCACCCCCCTCTCTCCACAGCTGGGAACTCTGGCAGCCAGCCGGACTCAGGGTGATGCATTTACATGGGCTTCCAGTTAAAAGACAGCCTCAGCTATTCTCTACGTGTAGTTCAAGACCCAGCCTTGAACTCGGAACCCAGTAGGATCTCAGCTACCCAAAGGGTTGGAAGGGTTGGGGGCAGGGTTCACCTCGCTTCTGCCCCCGCCCTCTGGGAGGCAGGTTCTGGATTCCCCTGCTCTGCGCCTGTAGTCCCTCCCACCTGGATCATCCAAGGACTACCCCCAACTCTGGGTCAGTGCAGAATTGGGGTGACAGGGATGCTTCCATAGCTCGGGTTAAGAGTCAGGGGGCTTGGATTCCCTATTGCCGATGGTACACACGGGGTAGACCTCTCCCTGCCCCTCTGTGGTCCCTGTCTGTGTCTCTAGAAGCCACACACTTGTTTCCAGGTCTTTCTCCAACTAAGTGTGTGTCAGATCAGAGGCTGTTCCTGTATCTAATGTTCCCTGCATTCATGACACCTGGCCTGCTGTGATCCAGAGAGGTTCAGTGAGGGAATATATGACCCAGCACCCTTACTCTCAGGGCATGTGATCGAGCAAAGTTGGCAGTTGTGTGGGTGGGTGTTAATGCTTGTCCCGATCCTTGAATACAGTTCCTGGAGTTACAGTCTAGCGTGGATAGGGCTGGTGCACACAGCCTGGCTAGAGGGATGAGCTCACCACTCTTTCCCCAGCCCAGCAGAGAGCCTTCAGGACATGGGGAATCTGTCTTGTTCCAACCACGGCAGTTCTAACTTGACTTACTAGGAATGGGGATTCTGACTCTGTATCCTTATTTATTTGTTTGCTTACTATCCCCGTATCTTTATTACATGTCAGAGAGTCAAACACGACTGAGCAACTAACAGACAGATTCTTGTGTTTTTTTTTATTTTAAAAATATTCAGTATAAAAGGTGTATTCCTTGCTTTAATCCTTATCTCACTCCCAGAGATAAGTAAACAAAAAATACAGTTCTGTGATTTTTTTTTTTGTGGCCAGTGTCGAGGTGGTTTAGTCATTCAGTCATGTTCAACTCATCGTGACCCCGTGGGCTGTAACCTGCCAGGCTCCTCTGTCCACAGAATTTTCCAGGCAAGAATACTTGAGTGGGTTGCTATTTCCTTCTCCAGGAGATTTTCCCAACCCAGGTTTTCTGCATTGCAGGTGGGTTCTTTGCCACCTCAGCCACAAGGGAAGCTCAGACAGCGTACACTTGTTCCAAATAGTACCTGCACAGCATTGCACTGTAGGTCTGATCCATAATTTACTTAACCTGTTCCTTAGTTCTTTTTTTTTTAAGTCAAAGTTGTGTATATGTGTGTGTGTGCGCACGCGCTCAGTCGTGTCCGACTCTTTGTGACTGCATGGACTGCAGCCTGCCAGGCTTCCCTTTGCTTCACCATCTCCCTGAGCTTGCTCAAACTCATGTCCATTGAGTTGATGATGTCATCTAGTATCTCATCCTCTGTTGTCCCCTTCTCCACCTGCCTTCAATCTTTCCCAGCATCAGGGTCTTTTCCATTGAGTCAGTTCTTCACATCAGGTGGTCAAAGTATCACAGCTTCAACTTCAGCATCAGTCCTTCCAATGAATATTCAGGATTTATTTCCTTTAGGATGGACTGGCTTGATCTCTTGCAGTCCAAGGGACTCTTAAGAGTCTTTTCCAGATGGAGAAGCTCTATACAGTCCACGAAAACAAGACCTGGATCTGACTGTGGCTCAGATCATGAACTCCTTGTTGCAAAATTCAGACTTAAATTGAAGCAGGGAAAACCATTAGGCCATTCAGGTATGACCTAAGTCAAATCACTTATGATAATACAGTGGAGGGGACAAATGGATTCAAAGGATTAGACAGGGTTCCTGAAGAACTATGAATGGAGATTTGTAACATTATACAGTGTAAAACATGCTGATCCAATAGTTTTATAGATCATACTACATTTAAAGTTATTACAAAATAATAGCTGTGTTTCCCAATGTTGTGCAATATATTCTTGTAGCTTGTTTATTTTATACATAGTAATTCATACCTGTTAATCCTCTTCCGCTACCTTGCCCCCTTCCCTCTCCCCATTGGTAACCACAGGTTTGTTCTTTGTGAGTCTGTTTCTGTGTTGTTATATTCATTTGTTTGTTTTATTTTTAGATTCCACACATAAGAAATTACAGAGTATTTGTCTTTCTCTCTGATTTGTTTCACTAAGCATTTCCAGGTCTATCTACATTGTTGCAAATGCAAATTTTCATTCTTTTTTATGACTGAGTAGTATTCCAGTGTGTATATATATTTTGCATTTTCTTTATCCATTCATCTGTTGATGGACACAGGTTTCTTCTATATTATGTGTTTATTATTTTTAATACTATGACTCTTCCATGTAGATTATAGTGATAGCATTTCCATTTTTTATAACCTCTTTTTTTTTTTAAGTAGAACTACTGATTTCTTCAGTTTAAAATGTGCTTAGTACCCAAACCCTGAAATCATGGAACTCTGCTCAACAGTCTTGTTCAGTGCTGAGTCGTGTCTGACGCTTTTTGGTTCCATAGACTGCAGCACGCTAGGCCTTCCTGACCCTCACTATTTCGTGGAGTTTGCCCAAGTTCGTGTCCATTGAATCAGTGATGCTATCCAACCATTTCATCCTCTGCTGCCCTCTTTCTTCAATAGTCTGTAATAGTCTCAATATTCTGCAATAACCTAAATGGGAAAAGAATTTGAAAAAGAAGAGATACATGTGAATCATTTTGCTGTACACCTGAAACTAATACAATGTGTTAATTCTAAAAGAACAATTTTGAAACGAAAAATGTAACTATAAAAAAAATAAAATGTGCTTAGTTTTCATTCGGGTAAGTCTTCCCATACCCACCAGCCCCTCTGAAGTGCCTCTCAGTATGGTTTCACAGTCAGCTCAGTTCAGTTCAGTCGCTCAGTCGTGTCTGACTCTTTGCAACCCCATGAATTGCAGCACGCCAGGCCTCCCTGTCCATCACCAACTCCTGGAGTTTACCCAAACTCGTCCATTGAATCGGTGATGCCATCCAGCCATCTCATCCTCTGGCATCCCCTTCTCCTCCTGCCCCTAATCTTTCCCAGCATCAGGGTCTTTTCCAATGAGTCAACTCTTCGCCTGAGGTGGCCAAAGTATTGGAGTTTCAGCTTCAGCATCAATCCTTCCAATGAACACCCAGGACTGATCTCCTTTAGGATGGACTGGTTGGATCTCCTTGCAGTCCAAGGGACTGTCAAGAGACTTCTCCAACACCACAGTTCAAAAGCATCAATTCTTTAGCGCTCAGCTTTCTTCACCATCCAACTCTCACATCCATACATGACTACTGGAAAAACCATAGCCTTTCACGTGCATTTCACATGCATTTTCCCTCTTTTCTGAGCAGAGTTTGGCGGCTCTGGACCTACCACACAGCTGCGGGCACAGGATTCCCAGGAGCCTCTGGTCTTTCTCTGATTATATAGACTCCATTCCGCTGGCACTTTCTGCAGATATCTCTGTTCTGCTTCTGTTTGGTTAGCGTTTGGCTGGGTGTAAAGCTAGATCAGGATGACTTTTGCCCCAGGACAGTGAAGGCATTTGACCCACTGCCTTCAGGCTTCCCATGTAACCATTGAAAAATTTGATACATTCTTACTCCCCATCCTCAGTGGGCACCGGTTGTCTTTCAACCCTTTCTGGAAGATTTCATGATTTACAATGAATCTTAAGCTGGTGGTTTTTTAATTCAAGTCAAGTAGTCTTTCATTTCTCTCAATTCAGCAAAAGTATCTTTTCTTTTTTTTGTATTTAAGTGATTCTTTTGATCTTTTAAGTAATTCTTTTGATCAAGTTCTCTTGTCTCTCTTTCTTGATTTCCTTTTATCCAGGATTTGGGTACTGTCTCTAACTGGTCATCTTTTTGTCCTCTGCTCCCTTTAAGAGTGAGGAAGTACTTCAGAGCTGGCCGGAAACCCCTCGTGTGTTCCGGAGACTGAAGCGCTCAATCTAGTGGCTAGTTGCTTTTTTTCATGTGAGATAACCCCCTCCCAAAATCTGTCTCTATAGATCTTTATCTCTGCTCTTTATTCTGAAGCGGAGGAGCGCAAAGGGTTTGAGGCCACCATTCAGGAGGTCAGCTTATTTTGCTGCCTGGTCTCCTGGGTGACAGACAGGTGGCACCAGTCCGTATTCTCAGCCCCAGCCCCATTTCCTTGATGCCTCTAATTCCCAAAACTTCCTGGGTTCGACCCTGCTTGCTTGCTATTACAACCTCAACCGCCACCTTCCTGCCTTTAACTGTCCCCCTTTTTCCTCTCTGTTAGAACCATTCCTGGGACTTCCCTGGTGGTCCGGTGATTAAGACTCTGTGCTTCTACTGCAGGGGACCTGGGTTCCATACCCTGGTTGGGGAACTAAGATCCCACATGCCACAGAGGGCAGCCCCCCTCGGAAAAAAAATAGGAAAGGGGAAAAAAGAGCCGTTCCTCCATTCACTTTCCGTCTTCATATATCGTCTGGAGAACAGTCGGAGCCCCGCCGGCATCCAGGTGGGCGCAGGCACTTCTGTTTCTAGTTCTCGGTGTTTTGTATGACTTGTGAGAGAACCAGGAGGAAGAACTTTCTTGGCTCTGCCACCTCGCAGCTGCCTAGATCCTCAAAAGCTCTTGTTTATAGACACCTTGTGGAGGGGGCTTATTTTCCCTTGCATGGAGAGGAAGTGGGTCCTCAGCTAAAGAGTGTTATGGGGGGGCCGCCTTGTGTGACCCCCACGCACCCCAGAGGACCACAGCAGACCAGCACCCCCAGCCGCCATTGTTCAGCCTCACAGGGTCCTCAGCATCCCTGGCTGGTCCCCACTTCCTGTCGGCCAGGGGTTCCTATTTTGACAGTACAGGACTGTGTGTGTTTTGTTAGGTTTGCCTCATCTGTGGGAGGCCTAGGGAACTTCCAGATTACTGGCCACGGAGGTGGATCCCATGAAGGCTTAGAAGAAGAAAGGGTTAAAAAGCCAAAGCGGCTCCATCTCCAGCTCCTATTCCTCACAGGCCCCAAATTAGTCTGTCAGTGGTGACTTTGTGGTTTCCTCCCAGGCTCGGTCAGCTGACTTTCTGGACACCACTGTTTGCCCCTTCATCCACCCCACACACACACCCTCCCTCTCTGGCTGAATTCCTCTGACGGTGGGTGTCTTTTTGTTCGTTTTCATGTATATGATTTATTGGGCTGTGCTGGGTCTCAGTTGTGGCATGCAGGACTGTTCAGGTGCAGCATATGGGATCTAGTTTGCTCAGCAGGGACTGAACCCCGGCTCCCTGCGCTCAGAGTGCAGTCTTACTTAGTCACTGGACCACCAGGGAAGTGGGTGTTTAAGGTGCCACCCTTACCGGCATTTAGATTATGGATTTTATTAGCTCAAATGAGGATTTTTATTTTTAAATAAGTGCCCTAGCCATAGGATAGAGGGTACAGAAGCTATTTCTTTTTCTCTTTTAAGTGTGATTACTGATTTTTAAAATATTGGGGCCACTTCAGAGTACGTACCCCAAAGAATTGAAAGGAGAGTATCAGGATATTTGCATACTATGTTCCTAGCAGCATGATTCACAATAACCAAAAAGTGGATGTAACATGAATGTCTATGGGTAAACAAGATTGGTACAGCCATATAGTGGAGTATTCTTGTTTAGGTCACTAAGTCATGTCCGACTCTTGCAACTCTTGCACAGTAGCCCGACAGCCTCCTCTGTCCATGGGATTCTCCAGGCAAGAATACTGGAGTGGGTTGCCATTTCCTTCTCTAGGGGTTCTTCTCTACCCAGGGACTGAACTCGAGTCTCCTGCATTGGCAGGCAGATTCTTTACCACTGAGCCACCAGGGAAGCCCACGATGGCATATTATTCAGCTTTAAATGGAAGGAAATTCCCACATAGAGTCCAACCATGTAGATGAACCTTGAGGACATTATGCTAAGTGAAACAAGCCAATTTCAAGAAGACAAATACTATAAGATTCCACTTACATGAGGTACCTGGAGCAGTCCAGGCTTCCGTGGCAGCTCAGATGGTAAAGAATCTGCCTGCAATGCAGGAGACCCAGATTTGATCCCCGGGTTGGGCAGATCCCCTAGAGAAGGAAACGTCAACCCACTCCAGTATTCTTGCCCAGAGAATTCCATGAACAGAAGAGCCTGGCGGGCTACAGTCCATGGGGTCACAAACAGTCGGACACGACTGAAGGACTAACACACAACAGAGCAGTCCAACTCAGACAGAAGTCGAGTGGTGGTTACCACCAGCTGGGGGAGGGGGAATTGTTTCGTGGATGGGGTTTTAGTTTGGCAGGATGAAAAACCGGCCTGGAGATGAGTTGTATGACAACGTGGATGTACTTCAACAACTCAGCTGTGCATTTAAGATTACTTTAGATGTTAAGTTTTATGTTATTTCTGTTTTACCACACTTGTTAAACAAAACAAAACCACTGGGGGCTCGTGACCTTTAAAGAACCTCAGAAGCTGCTGACCTCCAAGTTCTGTTTTGAGATGATTGAATCTCTAGCTCTCAGGTTCAACTCTGATGGGGTCAGTTGCTCTGCTCCGTGGTAACAAACAAAAAAACCCGAGGTGGTATTAGGAGTTTGGGATCAGCCGATACAAATTTGTATATATAAAATAGATAAACAGGGAATTCCCTGCAGGTCCAGTGGTTAGGACTCCGGGCTTTCACTGCCAAGGGCCCTGTGTTCCATCCCTGATGAGGGAACTTAGATCCCACGAGCTGTGCAGTGCAGCCAACATAAAATAGACAGAAGTCCTACTGCATAGCACAAGGAGCTATTTTCAACAGCCTGTAATAAACCATAATGGGAAAAAATGTGAGGCATGTGATATATATTCAGAAATACATATATTATTGAATCACTCTGCTGGACTCCAGAAACTAACACAGTATGGTAAGTCAACTATACTTCAACAAAAATAAATAAAATTTTTTAAAATGCCAAGGTGGCAGGTGGGAAGGAAGTAAGGGGATAGGGTGCTTAGGCCATGATGACTAAGAAACAGAAAAAAAACGGGCCCATCTCTGAAGCCAGGAATGCCCTCCCTCCAGAGAGGGCACTGCTGCTCTCCATTTGGAGCCCGCTGGGCATGTCGATGGACAGCCCTTCATGTTAAGGTGAGGAAACTGCCCTTATAGGTGAGGCCCAAATGGGGGAGGGCCAGGCACCAAAGAGGAGGGGCACTGGGCCCCCCGGCTGGTTGGTAATGTGGTAGTCTCTCTCTTTTTGCCACCCCACGGACTGTAACCCACCAGGCTCCTCTGTCCATGGGACTCTCCAGACAAGAATGCCAGAGTGGGTTGCTATTTCCTTCTCCAGGGAATCTTCCCAACCCAGGGATCAAACTTGGGTCTCCTGCACTGCAGGCAGATTCTTCACCATCTGAGCCACCAGAGAGGGCTGGTTGGTAGCGAGGCCGAAAGTACAGTCCCAGGTCTGTGTCCTTTGCTGTCCACCCTCCCCCTTAGAAACTCTGAACTGTAGTCCTAGTGATGAGGGCAGGGCTGTCAACCTCAGGATTATTTGCCCCCGATGAGGAGAGCAAGCCCGAGGTCAGACCAGGCCAACGTGAGCAAGGAGGCCAAGTTCATCCTTGGGTCTCTCTCACCACCCTCTGCTCTTCAGCATCCCAAGTACTCCTTGACACCAGGAGCCCAATCTTAACTCACATCACAGCTCAAAGATGCAAGCCGGTCCCTCTCCTGTCTCGGGGGTTACTAGACAGGCAGTGCTCAACCTCGAGAAACGAATGTCAGCTGTTGGAATGTCTCTCAGCAGAGCCCTTAAGTGAGGGACATATTACAGAGCTATTGATGAGGATGGGCATTCCTGGCGTCCTTGCATCCTGGCTTCTAAACTGAGGCCATTCACCATCACCTACAGTCTTCTTTTTTTAATTGATGTATAGTTGATTGTGTTAATTTCAGGTATCCCAGTTCAGTTGCTCAGTTGTGCCCGACTCTGTGACCCCATGGGCTGCAGCATGCAAGGCCTCCCTGTCCATCACCAACTCCCGGAGCTTACTCAAACTCATGTCTTTTGAGTCGGTGATGCATCCAACCACCTCATCCTCTATTTTCCCCTTCTCCTTCCACCTTCAATCTTTCCCAGCATCAAGGTCTTTTCCAATGAGTCAGTTCTTTGCATCAAGTGGCCAAAATATTGGAGTTTCAGCTTCAGCATCAGTCCTTCCAATGAATATTCAGGACTGAATATAAGTTTCAGGTATACTGCAGAGTAATTCAATTATACATATGTATAAATCTATTGTTTTCCAGATTCTCAATCCCCTGGAGGAGGAAATGGCAACCCACTCCAGTATTCTTGCCTGGAAAATCATTCTTGCTACAGTTTATGGGGTCATAAGAGTCGGAAAGGACTTAGTGATTAAACAACAACAGTAGGTTATTATAAGACATTATTGAGTATAGCTCTTCCTGTACAGTAAGTTGGTTAACTGTTTTATATATAGGAGTGAGTATGTGTTAATCCCCAAATCCTCATTATCCCTCCCCCTCTTCTGCAGTCTTTATCATACTTTGCATTCTACTTGTACATATATTTAATATTTATGTTTGTATCACCTCTCCTTTAAAATTTATTATTTTTTATTTTTTTGGCTGAGCCCCATACCTTGTAAGATCTTTCGTTACCCTACCAGGGATTGAACCCACACCCCCTGGGCAGTGAAAGCTCAGGGACTTAACCACTGGACTGCCAGGGAATTCCCTAGCTTTTATTATGTATATTATATCTTATGTGATATATAACATGTACCATTACCATATTCAATTACATCCTGTTGTATATATTAAAAGGAAGTTTGCTATCACAGCTATATATGGAAAACCAGAGTCACTTGCCATAAATAGAAGTTAGCTATAAAAAGAAACATAATGACAACAAGACAGTTTTTAATTCTAGCTAGATGCCTTTGCCTGTTGAAGGCTGAGCCTGGGGCCTGCTCCTTGTGGAGAAGGGAGCCATTAGCGAATGTTCTGGAGACCACAGCGGGGCTGCAGAGGGTGATCAGATTGAGACAGGGGCCCAACGGGAGTCACCTTCTCCCTCTTCACTGTTATTTGTGAATCAGCGGGCCTCCTCCCTGGCTCCTGTGCTTAAGAACACACTCCTTTTTTTAAGGAGTCTCTCAGGCAGCCGCCCTCATAGGAGGGCTCCTGGGAGGCTTAAGATCAGTGAATAATTCTATAAGATGCGGTCCCTCATCCTGGGGTGGCCCTTGAGAAAGGAGGATGAAAATTAAAGGAATGGAGGGCAGGCCAAGTAGAAACCCTGAAGTCGGGTGACACGTGAACAGAGGATGGATAACCAGACGCTGGGCGGAGCGGGGGCGTGGCGGGGGGAGGTGGACTGAGGAGAGAGAGCCATGGTGGGGCAGGGGCTCCTCCGGTCACTCTTTCCACAAAGTCCAGACCGGAGGTGTTCTCATATTAATTGGTGGGGAGTGGTTGGGTTAGGGGAGGGACGGAAGTCACTTAGTTTTCTCTTTGCTCCTTTGTCAAATGGAGTTAAAAGATTCTGGATATTCCCCAAGGGTGTGAAAGGACAGAATTAAAAAAAAAAAACAAAAAACCCACTTTGGGGATCTCCCTGGGGGCCCTGTGGTTAAGACTCCACCTTCCAATGCAGGGGGCAGGAGTGGGTTCCATCCTTGGTCAGGGAATTAAGGTCCCACGTGCCACTGGTAGAGTTTGGCCAAAAATTTTAAAAAGACAACACCACCAGACTCTCTCCGTGGAGCACCCGCTGACCTGGCAGAGATGGGGCGGTTCAGCGACAGCAGAGTCCCGGGCTGCAGGCGGGCAGTGAGTGAGCCTCACCCATTCTATCCAGGCTTTTGCAGGAAAGCCTGCTGCCTCTGCTGGAGCCTGGCTTCAGGAGGAAAAAGCAGGCCAGGGGCTTCTCCGTGGTTCTATCCATGTCTCCACCCCTTTGCAGGTACCAGGATCATCTATGACCGGAAGTTCCTGATGGAGTGTCGGAACTCACCTGTGACCAAGACGCCCCCGCGGGACCTGCCCACCATTCCCGGGGTCACTAGCCCTACAGGTGATGAGCCCCCCACGGAAGCCAGCCAGAATCACCTGCGCAGCAGCCCCGAGGACAAGCCCGCGGGCGGTGAGTGGCCGGGCTCTGCTGGGCTCTCCCTCCAGGAAAGGGAAGAGCAGGCGTGGGGGGTGGGGGTGGGTGTTCCAGGGAGCACGGTGATGCTCCTGCCCCGTGGAGCAGTCCAGAGGGCGAGGGAAGGGTCTGGGGTGCAGCACTTTCATCAGAAACTGCTTTCCCCAGGAAAGGGGCCCAGGAGCCCCAGGCAAGGCCATTTAGCCTCATCAGATAGTCTCATTAGTGGGAAGCTTGTTTGAAAGGAGATGACATCCAAGCAGCTGCTTTGATAAGCCCTTGGATAACCTTTATACAACTGTCCCTGAAGCATTTCTGTGTGTATGCAGCAATTTGGAACACACCCAGGATGTTTTTGTGTAGGAAGCTCCTTATCAAAAGCACAGCATCCTCACCCTCTAGGAAATGACACATCTGCGGGATCAGAAAGGCGTCAGGGACATCAGGTGTCCTAGTGGATCCTGGAGGCCGTGGAAACAGTGCAACCAGCTGTTTCTGCAGTGGACAAGGGGAGGCTGGGTCCTTCTTGGTGTCCAGTCTCCACCCTCATCCCCACATCCCCTGTCAATCAGAGCAGCCACCCCCGCAGAGTGCTTGACTACCATCTCCAAGTATCAGGGACTAGCTGGCCGGAGCATCTGAGCTCTTGCTACGGGAGGAAGGACCATAACCACTGGCAGAGCCTGGAAGCCGCTGACCCTTCCCCCGAAGGCAGCAACCAAGACCAGACAGGAAGCAGCTGGGCCCTGGAGCTTGGCTGGTCCTGCTGACAGCACAGAACCCAGCTCCCTGGGGCCTGCAGGCTGTGGTTCATCAGGACCTCAGGAGCCCCACCTCCCAGGGCGGGCCGCACTTGCCTTCAGACTTGGAGAGCCTGGACACGGACCCACAGAGCCTGGCAGGAAGGACAGCCCAGGCAGCGAGG
The DNA here is from genome assembly GCA_007570785.1 of Antilocapra americana. NCBI lineage: Eukaryota > Metazoa > Chordata > Mammalia > Artiodactyla > Antilocapridae > Antilocapra > Antilocapra americana. The sequence continues at coordinate 24,130,082 of ML660774.1, forward strand.
TTCCCTGCCCTGTGATAAGATATGGACAGGGCTTCCCTGATGCCTTGGCGGTAGAGAATCTGCCTGTTAGTGCAGGAGACACGGCTTTGATCCGTGGCCTGGGAGGATCCCACATGTCTCAGAACAAGGAAGCCCGTGCACCTCCAACTAGGGAGCCTGTGCTCTAGCACCCAGAAACCGCAAATAATGCCCCCACATGCTTCAGCTCCTGAAGCCCATGTGTGCAGAACCCCAACAAGAGAAGCCACTGCAGTGAGAAACCTGAGCTCTGCAGCTGGAGAGGAGCTCCCGCTGGCCGCAACTAGAAAACGCCCGAGCAGCAGCACAGACCCAGCACAGCCAAAAATAAAGAAATGATTATTTTTTAAAAGGATAGCCACAAGGATGGGCAGAGTCGTGTGGTTGGTCCTCCGCTCCCCTTTCACCTTAAACCAAAGACTGGTCGTTGAGGATGGAGGCTGTCAACACAACAGTGGCTGGCTCACCGCAACCTGAAGGCTGTCCACCGCCTGCCCTGCATACCTTCTCCCCTTCCAGTGTCTCGAGCTGCTCTGGCCCACAGCGAAGGCTCCGACCCCAACACAGCAGCCTCAGAGTCCGCACGGTTGTTGGGATGGGGTGGGCTGGAGGAGGACGCATGTGGTTTTCCAAGTTGCTTCACTGGACATAAGAAGCCAAGGCTCCTGCCCTCGGACACGCATATTTGTGTCAACATAACCAGAAGTCAAGGGCAGTTTTTCCCCCGTGGGGGTCAGAGCAGGCCTTCTGCCCTCCAGAACCTTGGAGCGGCCTTGGCCAGGAGGTCGGGTGCAAGGCAGTTCCTTTAAAAAGGAAAACAAGCTACCGCTGCGTGAATTGCTTGGAAATTTTAATGGTAAGAGTCGGGCGAGGGCAGCGAGCAACTGAATTCCCCGAAGCGCTGCCGTATCGAAGGGTCAGGCTCTTCTCTGGGGAATCGGGTGTAGGCAGAGGACATTAGGGTACCATGTCCTAACCCAGAAGTTGGGACACGTGCTCAGAAAAGTTTTTATGGTTTAAGGAGCATGCGTCTGTGAAACTGTATTTATTTCAAATCCCAAGGAGCCATTCCCTCTTGTTAAAGAAAATACAAGTGATCTGGAACACAGGGCTGTCAACTGTCCGATGGGGAGACGTGGTCTCTGCTCTGGGGTCGGGGAAGCGAGCACAGCTGGACGTGTGTCTCGGGAATTCCTGGGCCCGGCCCTCTGTCCGCGGTCCTCGGCAGCACACCCCAGCCCCTCCTCTCCCTGCTGGAACGACAGAACAGGAAACAACACCTCTTTCTGGCCTCTAGAAGGTTCAGCCGTGCCACGAGCCCATGGCTCACCTGGTCCTCTGCCCCTTCTCTCCCCAGGTGAAGAGTCACAGTTTGAGATGGACATTTAAAGGGCCAGCCATCGGAGCGAGCCATGTCTCCGGGCCCCAGCGGCCCCTCTTGGGAGAAGTCACACCAGCCAGGCCTTATGCAAGCGACCATCCTGGGCAGGCGGTGGGCGTGGGGCCAGCCACCCCAGCCCCCTGCTCCCTCACTCAGGGCCCCTGCTCCCCCTTCTTCTCCGTGGACACCAGCACGTACCTCCATGTGCCTCCAACCCTGCAGGTGCTAGCACCCGGCGGGCAGTGACCTCGGACGCACCCGCAACCCAGGGCCAGCAAGTGGACGCGGAGGAGGCCTTCTGAACGGTCCTCTGGCTCTCCCGGCCCCCTCCTCTGGGGGAGCACCCACTGCCCTCTCCTTAGATTGGTGCATGGGGAAAGCTCCCCACCCCCTCCCTTCCCAAAAAAGGAAATAAAAGCCACCTTCGCCCTAGGGCCAAGAGTTGGCCCCTATCTGAGCTCTTTTCACCTCCGTATGGATGGCTAACGCCTCTCGAGCACTTCCTGTTGGTCTCTCAAATTGATGGTCGCACACACCCTTGTTGGGGGAGGTGAGTAGAACGCGGGTTACCCTCGTGGTACGGCTCAGGAAGTGAACCACACACACTCCATGACAGAAGTTGAGCTGTGCTACTCTCATCTCCTGTTTTTTGGTGCCAGAAGATGCCTCTTTTCTGGGCTGTGTCCCCCTTCCCCGCCCCCAAACATGTCCAGTGGCACAGTCCCCTTCGCTCTGCAGCCCCCACCCTGGAAGCATCAAAGGCCTGATCCCCGGCCAATGTCGACTCACTGACCCAACTGCCCCTGGTGTTTGTCAGGTGTCCCTGTGTGACTGCCAGTGGGGTACAGACCCCTCAAGAAGCTCCCTGCCCTGGGGATTTCATTGAAATGTTAAGATTTGCTCATAAGAAAAGGTAGCATAAAAGAGATTGCTTAGGGATTGGTTACCATCGAGTGGTTCACATAGGGGAGGCTTCGTGGAACTGAGGCCACAGCTGGGTCCTGAGAATACCTGGCTGGGAGGAGGCCGGGGCCCAGGCGGCCAAGGGCAGGTGGTCCTGGAGAAACAGGCTCTTCAAGGACAGGGCATCAAGTTGCCTGCTTTGGCCAGAGCAGGCAGTTTGTGAAGGTGGGGGTGCCTTTTATAAATGACAGAGGGGCTCAGATTTCTTAGGGCCTCACATGCCAGGCAGAGGGCCCCACTGAGAAGCAGCAGGTGTTTCTCATCTCATACACGGGGGTGTGCTGAAGGACGGATGGCCCTTGACCAAGAGGCCACGGCCAACCCGGAGCTCACCGGTTCCGGACTCGGAGCACTTATCAGTCTGCTGCTTGGGGAGCAGAAGGCCTTAGTGGCTGAGTCCCTTGCCTGTTTTTTTCTTTTTCCCTGTAGTTGAGTTGGAGTCTCCTCCCCTCCCTGGACTGCGATGGCAGCTGGAATCCTTGTGTCTGGGGACAGTGTGGGAGGATCCGGGACAGGCTGACTCCAGGCTTGCAGCATGTACTTTTCCTATGGATAGGAGGTGGGGCTGTGGAGGGGCCCCCACCAGGGCAAAGACAACAACTCAAGCCCTAGCTAGAGGGCTTCCCTGATGGTCCAGTGGTTAAGGCTCCGCAGTGCCAATTCAGGGGCAGGAGTTTGAGCCCGGGTCGGGGAACTAAGATCCCACATGCTGCCTGGCATGGCCGAAAGAAAAAAAACATTTAAAAAATAAAACCAACCCAACAACAAGTAAAGCCCCCTACTAGGATCAAACTAGAGATTGGCCCAACTTTCCTCTAAAAGCCTCTTATTCTCTCCCCTTCTGATGTCCAGCCTGAGGCCTTGCTCACAAGTCCAGTCCCCTTCTTGATCCTGTATCTCAGTGTCCAAGGGTAAAAGGTTGGCCTCTCTGGCACGAAGAAGTTTGTTCACATGTTGTGAGCGTTTTCCACTGAACAGAAGTATCTCTGGAAAACCCGGGTATTTCTTTAGCATCACCCTGGCTAGGTTGCTGTGGAGTGGCAAAGGTCTGTGACACAGACTTCAGGGAACTTAAAAATCTTGTGGGGGAGATAAAGCTCCCGTGGTCCAGTTTAACATCCACTGGGATATTCTGAGAAACCTTCACAGTTGGGCCTGCCTGCCTTGGGCATCACCCAAAACTCTGATTTTGTAATTAGGAAAAACCCAGGGACATTTGTGGGCAGAGGCCACATGCTACGAACCAGGAAAGGACAAGGAACTGTTTTAAGCTATGGTGTGTGTTTCCCAAGGATCTTTCGACTTGATCTGGAGACAAGAAGTACTCTGAGCGGAGAATGACACCCAGAAATGTCTTAAAGCGTTATTTACGGGATTGGCCGTTGCGTGGAAGCTGCGTCAATGCCCCGGCATCCCTGTGTGGTCAGACCAGAAACCTCCATGACTTCCTGCACCTCACCAAGTGATCCTAGACAGCACCTCTTCCCATGTCCACTACCCTGGGGCAGCCTCTTAACTCATCTAGAAAATCCAACTGTTTCGACATTCCTCCGTCTAACATGCTCTCTTGGTGCCCCCTGTACCTCAGGTCATCCACCGTCCGGGAGGGCCCTCTCTACATCAAACCCTACCTGTCCAATGGAGTCCCTTCTCCCTGAAGTTTCGTTCCTAACCCGTGGTACCGACACAGCTTCCACGCATTGGCCAGCCCTGTGAATAACGATAAAGTCAGTGCTTTGCGTTTCAGAACTTAGCACAGAAAAGCCCTCCCTGACTCCCCTAAGCAGAGGACTGTGCCCTTTGCCTCAGGGCGGTAGAAGAGACAGCACCCCAGTGATGGGCAAAAGACACCTCAGTTTCTAGAATTAACTAGAATAAAGCTTCCCTCCTCTCTGCAGCCGATTAGCTGCATATGAAAAGGTAAGGAAACTGCAGATTAAACTGGGGAGAAGTCCGGCCCTTACAGATTAGATTCTATTGATGCACACATTCCAGAGAGTAGGACTTGAATGTGTCCTGCAGAGAGGAAGCCCCCTGGCCAAAGTAGAGGTGCAGCCGTCCTACCCACAACTGTTCCGAAGTCAGAGGACAAGGAGACAGTTTATTTATATATTTATTTTTTGGATGAGGTAAATCTAAGTAATTTATTAAAATATGCTTTTAATAACAAATATAAAATAAAAGTATCTTTATCTTGAAAGGTTTCATATTTTAAATAATAAGGGTTCATTTCTCCAGAAAAAAAAAAAAAAACGTCTAGGAAAGGCCAGGAAACTGAAAAGCAAGACAAAACAAAAACTCCAGATTCCCCCAGAAATATGCGTGTTAAATTTCTTGACTGGTAATTGTGAGTTAAAAGTGATTATGTGCAGGGAAACATGTCTTCTTTTCCAGATGCTGTATTTGACTCAGTGCTGCCTCCTGCTGGAAGGCTTTGTTAAAACAAGGGCCCATTCCTCACCAAGTGACTCCATTCCATTCCCTTAGGTGAAAAGCCAAGAGTGGTTCAGTTCAGTTCAGTCCAGTCCAGTCGCTCAGTCGTGTCCAACTCTTGGCGACCCCACGGACTGCAGCGCGCCAGGCCTCCCTGTCCATCACCAACTCCCGGAGCTCACTCAAACTCATGTCCATTGAGTCGGTGATGCCATCCAACCATTTCATCCCCTATCGTCCCATTCTCCTCCCGCTTTCAGTCTTCCCCACCATCAGAGTCTTTTCAAAGGAGTCGGTTCTTCGAATCAGGTGGCCAAAGTATTGGAGTTTCAGCTTCAACATCAGTTCTTCCAATGAATATTCAGGACTGATTTCCTTTAGGAGGGACTGGTTGGATCTCCTTGCTGTTCAAGCGACTTTCAAGAGTCTTCTCCAACACCACAGTTCAAAAGCATCAATTCTTTGGCACTCAGCTTACTTTATGGTCCAACTCTTACATCCATACATGACTACTGGAAAAATCATAGCTTTGACTAGAGGGACCTTTGTTGGCAAAGTAATGCCTCTGCTTTTTAATATGCTATCTAGGTTGGTCATAGCTTTTCTTCCAAGGAGCAAGCATCTTTTAATTTCATGGCTGCAGTCACCATCTGCAGTGATTTTGGAGCCCAAGAAAATGAAATCTGTCACTGTTTCCACTGTTTCTGCATCTGTTTGCCATGAAGTGATGGGACCGGATGCCATGATCTTAGTTTTCTGAATGTTGAGTTTTAAGCCAACTTTTTCACTCTCCTCTTTCACTTTCATCAAGAGACTCTTTAGTTCTTCTCTTTCTGCAAGATTTAATTGAGGACTTCTCTGGTGGTGCTGTGGTTAAGACTCCGTGCTTCCACTGCAGGCAGCATGGATTCGATCCCTGGCCAGGGAACTGAGATCCGGCATGCTGCCGAGTGCAGCTTAAAAAAAAAGGATGTAATTGGAAATACTACTCAATAGTGAGTGGATTAGTTCCTCTCTTGGCAAGATGTCCTGTTTAGCACCTCTAACCAGAACCTTCAGCCAATGCCTCCTGGAGACTTTTAACTCCATCTCCGGACTTACAGCTGCCTCTCTGCAGGGTTGAGCATGGGTTATTGAGAACAGGAGGGAAAGCTGTTGATCCTGACCCCTGGGACAGCTGACCTGCATGTGTGGAAATACACATGGATGCTACACACTGTACGTGACCAGAGGGGTATTTGGGTCTGGTGTGGGGTGGGTAGCAGAGGACCCTGGCTCTTGGGCCTGCATCATGAACATTTAAATCCTGGAGTAACTGCATGAAAGTTGGTGGTTCATTCAGAAACTTCCTTTTGCCGAGGAGGAGAAAGGAAGGAGGTCAAGATGTCATCTCTTGGGACTTCTCTGGCAGTCCAGTGGTTAAGATTGTGCTTCCAGTGCAGAAGGTGTGGGATCAGTCCCTGGTCGGCAAACTAAAATCCCACATGCCATGCAACACGGCCAAAAAATGTTTAAAAAAGTAATCCCTGGCAGTCTGGTGGTTAGGACTCTAAGTTTCTACTGCAGGGAGCACTGGTTCCATCCCTGGTTGAGGACCTGAGGTTCCAAAAGCCTTGCGGCCAGGTCAAAAGAAGAGACTTAAAAAAGGGAACTCCTTGGTAGTCCAGTGGTTAGGACTCTGAGCTTTCAGTGCTGTGGCCTGGCTTCGGTCCCTGCTCTGGGAACTAAAATCCCACAAACCGCACAGCATGGCTAAAAAAATAATCAAAACAACTTAGGTCTCTCCCTACCCCAGAATGAGGCCAGCTCGCTGTTAGGTGTCCCCTACTGGAGTCTCCTCTGACAACTGCTGACCTGCCCCAGATAGATGGGGGCCCTGTACCGAGCAGTTTCCTTCCCACTCAGCTCCTCACTGCGGCTCATCTCCTGCAATTCCAACAGAAGGAGCACCTACCACGTCCTGGTCAGAACTTGGTAGGGCTAGAGCAAGGGGAAGGTTTACCTTCACTCCCCCTGCCCACCTACAGAAAGCTCTCCATGAGGACTCCCCAGGGCCTGACCCAGACATTCTAAACAGGCTCTATCACAACTCCTAAGGGAACTATAGGAGGAAGGATACATCTTGCTTCGATGCTATGATTTCAATAAATATAGGGGTTTCCCTGGCAGTCCAGTGGTTAGGTCTCAGTGCTTCACTGTCATGGCCCATGTTCCATTCCTGGTTGGGGAACTAAGATTCTGCAAGCTGTGCAGTGTGGCATAAATGAACAAATATTTGGTCTTTGCCCCAGTCTTGATGCAGAGCTCCTAATACCCTTGGAATTTCCTGTGAAGACAGTGATAAAGGTGTCTTCTGGAAAGTTAATGAGACTTTGGGAAACCTAAAGATGCCAGGCCCAGGTTATCAGGGGAGCGAATCACATTAGAAGGTTAGAACTTACAGTCTCACCCCCACCCCCACCCCCAAGCTGGGAGGTGAGAAGAGCTGGAACTCCATCATCAATGAAAGTGAAAGTTACTCATTCGTGTATACAGTCCATGGAATTCTCCAGGCCAGAATTCTGGAGCTATCCTGGAGTGGGCAGCTGTTCCGTTCTCCAGGAGATCTTCCCAATGCAGGGATTGAACCCAGGTCTCCCGTATTGCAGGTGGAGTCTTTACCATCTGAGACACAAGGGAAGCCCAAGAATACTGGAGTGGGTAGCCTATCCCTTCGCCAGCAGATCTTCTGACCCAGGATTCGAACCAGGGTCTCCTGCATTGCAGGAGGATACTTTACCAGCTGAGCTGCTAGAGAAGCCCATCCATCGTCAATAGTCAATGACTAATCAATCACCCCTGTGTAACGAAGTCTCCATTAAAAACCCAAATGAGAGGGTTCAGAGAGTTTCCATGTCCGCGAGGACGTGGAGATCTGGAGAGAGTGGGGTGCTTGGAGAGAGCACGGAAGCTGTGTCCTTTCCCCCACACCCTGCCCTGTGCATCTGTTCCATCCAGAAGCAAAGTGTTTCTCTGATTCTGTGAGCTTCTCTAGCAAATCAATGGAACCTTCCCTGGAGGAAGAAGTGGCAACCCACTCCAGTACCTTTGCCTGGGAAATCCCATGGGCAGAGGAGGCTGGCGGGCTACAGCCCATGGGGTCGCAGAGTCAGACATGACTGAGCACGCACTCACTAGTAATCCATGCCCTCTTAGTGCTCAGGGATGGGCCCTGTTCGTCTTCTAGCTCAGGGGCTCCCAGCCTCCAGGATCTAATGCCTGATGCCCTGAGGTGGAGCTAATGTAATAATAATGAAGTGCACAATAAATGCAATGTGCCCAAATCATCCTGAAACCATTCCCCAGTCCCTGCCCTGGGTCCATGGAAAAATCATCTCCCAGGAAACCCATCCCTGGTGCCAAAAGGTTGTGGACCGCTCCTCTAGCTCCTCTCCCGCCTACATAAGCACGTCTCAACTTGAATGGGCATCAGAATGACCCGGAGGACTCGTTAAGACACAGACTGCTGGGCAGGACTCCCTGAGCCTGGTAGGGGGCCTGAGACTTGTCATTTCTACCAAGTCCCCAGGTGAGCCTGCTGCTGCCGGTCTTGGGATCACACCCTGAGAATTGCTGAGCCACATAGTTTGACATCAGCTCTGCTCATCCAAGCCTTCCACAGCAAGCCTACATCCATTTCAAGGGCCAGGGTGGGGAACCGGCCAGTCGGCGCCCCCCGAGTCCTTGGGTAGACAAGGACAGCTTGCTTCCAAACTCATCAGATGCACACAAGCCCCTTACCAAGCCCTCTGGGCTGCTTTCCGTGGGGACTGGTGACAACTTTGGCCTCACAGTGGGACAAGCCTCATTCCTAGGAGAGAAACACTGTACTATTCATCAACAAATGTTTCTTGGAATGCCTTCTTTGTGCCAGCCCCTGGGCTAGGTGTCTGGAATACATCAGTGAACAAAGCAGACAAAAACCCCTGGGATTCCCTGGTGGTCCAGTGGTTGAGAATCTGCAGGGAACGCAGGTTCCATCCCTGGTCAGGGAACTAAGATCCCACATGTCTTGGACAACTGAGTCTGTGCCACAACTAGAGAGTCTGTGTGCCAAAATGAAAGAGCCTGTATAATTCAGCTAAGATCCTGTGTGCTGCAACTAAGACCGATGCAGCCTATATGTATTTATAAATTTAGATAATTTATTAATACATGTGAATTTATATATATTTATATATAAATAACATATCATTAAATATATATTAATTCTATAGAATTATATAATTCTGTAGAATATTTTAATTTAAATAATATGTAGTATTATTCTAATTAATATATGATTATTGTATATTAATTACATAGAATTATATAATTATCTGTATATAGAATTAATGCATTATATATTAAATGATATTTTACTTGTATATAATATATAATTATGTTAAATAGTATATATAATTATATTATATTGTATATTTAATATACTGTTTAATAGTCATATATATTAATAATTTATTAATATTATATTTATAAAATCCCTACCCACATGGAGATTTACCTCATTCTAATAAAAAGAAGAGTAGAACTCTTTTTAAATGAGTTGAGTGGGACCCAGGTACCTGGTTACTGGAAGTAATCAGGAGTCTTCAGTCAACACAGTTTATACACACTAGAGATTAAGGACCAAGAGCTCCAGCAGAGACTAAAGGAATGCCCCAGTGAGATGAAGCACCACAATAATTATCTCCATCTTTGTGACAGTTATAATGAACACAAAATATTTTGTTTTGCTTTATAGATGATAAAAACATTGGGGCATGGGGTGGTGTGGGGATAGGGTGAGCAGGGGGAAACCCTAGGAATCTATAGAGCTCTGGGCGTCTAACCAACACGCTCTTCTTTAGGAAAGGGTCCAGAGACTCTTGGCCAAGGCTGGTACAGGGATGGGACATAAGCTTGAGTCCACACAAGTTCTCTCTCTCTCAGATGCTGAAGCCTCCTGGGAGCCCAGGATCCTCTCTATAAGGTAAAGTTCTTCTGGAGGCTGACACTTCCATCTTGACCAGTGTCACGGATGAGATTCTTGGTCCACAGCTCAAGTTGGCAAGGAATTTATCTTTCTTTTTATAATCCTCAATTGAAAAAAAAAAAAACGAGCACAACCTAAAACCTGAGAATTATGTTCTATTTCGTGGACAAAACTTAGGCTCAAACAAAAGACAAGCTCTCAGGTCTGAAGGACTGCTCTGAAAAAAGTAAGGGAAAAGCCAGGATATATAGGAGTTTTTGCAATGAAAACCAGTTGGGTGGAGCATGAAAAGATTATGGTAATGAAAGGAAACCAGATACCTCGAGTTAAGGAATTTAGCACACTTTTCTGTACATGGCAGATGCAAGACTCTGGGCTCCCTGAAGGGGCTCCCCAGGTGGCGCTAATGGTAAAGATCCTGCTTACCCAAGCAGGAGACATAAGAGGCCAAGGTTCGATCCCTGGGTGGGGAAGATCCCCTGGAGGAGGAAGTGGCCTCCACTCCAGTATTCTTGCCTGGAGAATCCCACGGACAGAGGAGCCTGACAGGTCACAGCCCTTAAGATTGAAGCGACTTAGCCCGGGCTCATTGAATTCATCCCTTCCATATGCATCTTAACTATCTAGGTTAGCACCCTGTTTTCTCACCGAGTCCCCTCAGGCGTGGTGGTGGCCCTTTGTTTACTGATAAGGCAGGTGACATCTTTTCCTCTGCAAGGCTGAGCAAAATTTCCTCTTTACATTTCTTCATATAATCCCACACAGAATTTCTTTTGAACTATGTTCTGTTGGGGACCATATATCCAGGTTTAATTTGAGGCTCCTCTCTCTTTCTAGGAGTTTAAGTCTCTAGGGACAGGGATTCAGGTGTTCAGGCTGGGGGCAGCTGGTGCTTGATGCCACCCACTCACTTGGGCATCCACCGAGCCTTCCCTCACCCAACCTTCTGTCCAGATATGGGCCCTTGTGCATCCTCGGAGCCTTGACCCTTGAGCTCCCGCTGTTCCCTCTGCTACATATGGACCAGGTGAGAGGACGCAGGAGCCTTCCCGCGTCTGGGCCACGCCAGGGCACCAAGGGGTCTGCAAGGCTGAGTCCCAGGCTACGTCCGCCTAGACTTCCTTCACAATCATGGCCCACCGCTTCCCATCTCCTGGGTAGTCTCTTTGTGAGGGAAGAAAAGCATTTATCCCAAATATTCTACTTATGTTCTTAGCCCTTTCTGGGCTTCTGAGGAACAGATATAATAGGCCATTTCTCCCTCTGCCCTGTCTCCTGGAGGCAGCGAGGCACAGTAGAACTACATGGGAAGCTTTTTTAACGCTATCAGTTCCAGGAACCCCTCTTTTACAGGGTTCAATTATACTGTCCAAAGGGCAGTGTCTTTTTTTTAAGCTCCTGAGATGATTCTAATGCAAAGCCAGGGTTAAGCACTTTGTGGGGGGGGGAGGAAGAGAGGGAAAGTGGGAAGGAAAGTGGTAGAAGACTAAAGAGGGAGAAGAGGGGAAATTTATATTTCAAAAACGCTACATCCACTATATTGTAAGCTTTATACAAAGCCCTGTGGTAACCCAGCAGGAGCCTATAGGGCCTTCCGGGGGGCTTGGAGGGCGGTGTGAGGGTGAATAGGCCTTCCCCTATATCCTCTGTGTTAGCTCCTCTCTGAAGCAGCTAGATCATAGTATCTGACACACATTTCCTGAGTTCTTTTGCAGATGCTAAATCCACCACCCAGGGGAAGAAATGAACTACCTGATGACCATTAGCACACAGCGTCCAGACCTACTGGAGCCTAAGAATTGTTAAGCCCTGACATCGCCCTATTACCTCACCAACCAATTAGAGAATTGTGCACTCGCTGACCATACATCCCGGGACTTCCCATCCCTCACCTTGCCTTTAAAAACGTTTTCCTGAAACTCATCACTTCCAAAGAGCAAAACTTGAACTTGTCGTGCACCAGCAACTGCTGGTTGTTGTATTAGGTATAAGTAACCTAGAGGTGACTTAAGGAGTATGGGAGGATCTGTGTAGGTTATATGCAAATATTATATTATTTTATTTAAGGGAACTTGAGCATCTGAGGACTTTGGTTTTCTCAGGGGTCCTGGAACCATCCCTGCCCCAGATTCCAAAGGATGACTCTATTTTGCTAAGGGCAGGCTCCTGGGAGGAGGAAGAAGGTCGAAAAGCAGGTTGTTAAGTTGTAGGACTTTCTGGAAACCTTCATTCCTCTTTGAAGGCACAGCAAGACAGTATTCATGCAAGGGCTGAGTATGGGTGCCGATGTGTGTATGCGTGTCTGCTCACACTCAAGTCGCTCAGTCATGTCTGACTCTTTGCGACCCCATGGACTCTAGCCCGCAGGCTCCTCTGTCTGTGGGATTCTCCAGGCAAGAACACTGCAGTGGGCTGCCATGCTTTCATGCAGGGGATCGTCCCGACCCAGGGCTCAAACCTGTGTCTCTTACTTCTTCTGCATTGGTAGGCAGGTTCTTTACCACAAGCCCATGGGTGCTGATAGAGAGACATAAAATGGACACAGATTTGGGTCCGTTTCTGCAGAATTAGAATCCATATATCTTCTTTTTTGGACCATGCAGCTTGCAGGATTTCAGTTCCCCAACCAGGGATCAAGGCTGTGTGCCCTTTAGTGGAAGCGCAGAGTCCTAATGACTGGACCACCAGGGAATTCCCTGTTTTCTTTTTAAATGAGAAAACTTTGGTTCCTTAAGGGTCTGAAACATCTTGTTTTTTCTGCTCGAAAGATGATACAAACACTGTCATCAAACCCAAGTTCACGTGCCCAACACATGTGAGGCCACACAAACCAAAACATCGGAGTGTGGAGCAGAAAAGGTTTATTGCAGGGTCCAGCAAGGAGAAAAGGTGGTTTGTGCTCAAAAGACCCAAACTCCCAGATGGTTTTCAGGAAAGAGTTTTTAAAGGCAACATTTGGAGTGATGGCAGCAGGGGTGAACACCACTGAGCATGCACATGCCTACCAACAAATACTTAAAAAAGTAGGATCACAGTATAGTACTGCTTTTTTATTTATTTTTTTTTGAGATTAAACAGGCAAGTTTTATTATCAAATGTAACAATTCTACAAAAATTCAGTAGTATTGTAGTATTCCTGCCTCTCTTAAAGTCTTTCAGAGCTCTGGGCAAACAGCATCTTAAGGCAGCCAAGTATAAAGAACTATTTTTATGATCTTAAGTGCCAGTTGTCACCAATTTTCACACAACATGGTTTTTCTTATTTTTATTTTTCCTACTGCAGTTAAAGGGCCATTACTGGTCAGTGAAGAGGGAATGTTTGGCTTTCCATTCAAGGTATTAATCAAAACAAGGCAAAGTAAATAAAAATAGCAGCCACATAAATCTGTATGGCGTTGCATTCAAGCTGAGGACATTAAAGGTAACTAATGTTACTGCTTTTTTTATTTTTAACTCCTTTTTTATTCTCAAGTCCAGAAACTTGGGGAATTCCCTGGTGGTCGAAGGTTCACCCCTGGATGGGGAACTAAGATCCTGTAAGGCCTGCGGCATTGCCAAAAACAAAAACAAGTCCGGAAATGACGTCAACCAAAACAATTGCCTCTTAAACTTATGAATTTCATCTAAAATAATTAATCTTATAAGGGGAAAGAATGGGCTTCCCTGGTGGCTCAAACAGTGAAGAGTCTGCCTGCAATGCGGGAGTCCTGGGTTTGATACTTGAGTCAGAAAGATCCCCTGGAGAAGGGAATGGCTACCCACGCCTGTGTTCCTGCCTGGAGAACTGCATGGGCAGAGTAGCCTGGTGGGCTATAGTCCATGGGACCACAAAGAGTTGGACATAACTGAGCAACTCACACACACACACACATGCGTGTGCACGCACCCAGTGAAACAATGGTCACAACACTATTTTAAAACGTGTTCTTTAACATTTGCCATTCAAGTCAGAGACAAAGAAGAGGAGGCAAGAATAAACTGAATGTGGGTTGGGGAGCTGATCCTTTTGAACATTTTAGAAAAGGACATTATGAATAAGACATCATGGTTTGTTAAGAGGGAAAGAATTCCCTGCATTAGACCTCATACAGATGAGCCAAATGGGATTCTAGACTGTGGGCCCACCAAAAAATATGCTTCTTTTTAACCCAGGACTACTGAATCATATGCACCCACATAAAAACTGCAGGAAGCAAGGTATGCAGAGGAGACAGCTTTGAGGTGGGTCTTGACGTCATGCACGTGGATATGAGATGGAGCGAGGGGCAAACAAGATGCAGGAAAGCAGAGCAAATGCAGGGAAGCAGGACCAAGCCCAGGAAGCTGCGGATGGGGCAGGTCCTGCTGAGCACTGTGGGTTCCCACAGGATGGGGAGACCACTTGCTGGGCGCTCTTGAGCACAGAGCTGAGTCTGACTTTTCTCTGAAAGGCAGTAAGTACCTTCCTCAGGCAAGAAGTATTCAGTGGTGTGTGGAAGGATTGGTCAGGATAGACTGGAGGAGGAAAGCCTGCAACTGGGGAGATTCAGATGAGAGTGTCTAAAACCGTGTTTCTGTGTGTGCATCCTAAACCTCCAATCTGGTGCTCTGTTGGTGATTTTAATTCTAATTAACCTTATCTTGAGGAGGTGCCCAGTTTGGCGGATGCCTTGCTTTTGAAGCCCAGAAGTTAGGTCTGGTTCCTCCTTGCCTTGCCTACTTTTACTCACAGGTGAGCTTGCTGTGGAATTCTGCTAAAATCTTAATGCTCAAGTGATGTTCAAGTACTCTCTTATTTCAACTTCTCACCATTCCAGTTCCTGCCTTCTCCAAACTTCGACACCGGAATTCTTCGTTTTTCCAGTTTCTCTGCTTTCTCAGGTGCCATGGTTAAATCATCTGAACTGCTTTCTATCGTCTTTGATTGTCCCTCAAACTGGCTCTGTTTTACCTGCAAGGCAAAACTGAAAACTCCAAATGTTTCCATTCATCTTTGCTGTTATATGTATGTTGGAAGACAGAAATGGGAGCCACAGAAGATGTATAGGCTCAGAGCTCAGCCAACAATATTTTCCCTTGGTCTCCTGTTCCCCTTATTAGAAATGGTATTCTTATTCCATTGCCCCTTCTCTCCTCCAGTCTCACGAGATGGAGTCCCTCCCTGCCATCAAGAATAACCTCTCCATCTCTGCCAGTTCACTTAACTCTGCACCCACTTTCTTCACAAAGTTGCTCCATCAACCACCACGCCTCCTATATTTTCAACTTCTCCCTTCCTATTGATGAGTAAAGCTGTTTCATCTGTCTACCCTCTGCCCCAACACTGCATTTCCTTCTGTATCATCCAATTGTTCTCTCTCCTTCAGAGCCAGACATGTATTTAGGGACTATTTCAAATCCACTGAGACAGTGCAAGGAATCATGTAACACACAAATTTAAAGGATATTGACATTTCACTGTATTAACTCAGGTCTTTTCTTTATAAAAATAAAATGCATCCAGAAAAAAGTGGAAAGATTCGTCTGCACACCTGAGTCTCCTTCTAGTCCTCTACTCATTTCTCAATCCATTGCAATGTGGATTCTGCCCCCACCAATTACTTTTTAAATTTTCATTAATTTTAGAGTTGCAAAGATGGGTCAAAGAGGTCCCCCATATAATCCAGCTTCCCCTACAGTCAGTATCTTAAAGCATAGTACAGGCAGCAAGTTAAAGTTGCTATAATACTAATGATTTAACTACAGACTTTATTATTCTGAGTTCACCAGTTTTTCCACTCATGTCCCTTTTCAGTTCCAGAATACAATCCAGGATCCCCCTTGCATATAGTTGTCATGTCTCCTTGTTCTTCTCCAATCTCGGTCTTCCCTTGTCTTTCACCATGTTCACAGTTTTGAGGTGTACTGGTTATGTATTTTCAAGAAGGTCTCAATTTGTATTGGGCTGATGTTTTCTCTTGACTAGTCTGGGGTCGTGAATTTTTGCAAAGACTTCCAGAGATGAAGTAGAGTTCACCACTGTCTCACATCAGGGGATAACTGATAACAACATGACTTCACCCACTGGTGTTAACCTTGACCACTTGGTTAAAGAGGTGTCTGCCAGTCTCTCCATTGTAAAAACGACTATTCTCCTTGTCCACATTCTGTTTTAGAAGCAAGGTCCCTCCCACACACTCGACGGACTGGATAATTCAAACTCTACTTGCTGGAGGAAGGAGGTATCAAAGAATTTTGTGGCTATATGTTAAAATTGTCACTATAATAAATATTAAGGGGGAGATACTTTGTGCAATCATTGTTTTTTTCTTAAAGTTTCACCTATTTGTAGCATGTATCACCAACAATTTGAAAAATAATCTATATCAGCTGGTAGTATATATCAGTTACTCCTTCTTTTGTAAAGGGGTAGAAAAGTGGAAGTGAAAGTGTGAAAAAGAGGAGGAAAGGTGTATCTTTAGGCAGCTTTCTAGAAATTACGATGTAAACACTGATTTTCTGAAAGATGTCCTGGCTCTAATATTTCCAGGAGTTTGGATGCCATGGCTCCGAATGACTCCGCTCATTCCAACGACCTCACCTACTTGCACCGTCGTTGACTCCTCAAGTTCCTACCATTACCTGTCCCTTTCTCTAAGGACCGAATTTCTCTATATTCCTAAGCCCTCCAGCACCTTAACACTCAGGCTTCCTTTTCCATCTCTTAACGATATTAAGCTGTTTGCAGCTTGAGGAACAGTGTTTTCCGACTTTTTCCGCCTGGAGACTCCATCCACGTCCCCTCCCCGGCGTAGATGGGGCTCTGGGATTCAGTTCAGGCGCCCATCTGTAGATGTCACTAGGAAACCTGCTCAAAGCGGCAGATCCGGAGGGCAATACACTCCAACAAACTCCTGGGGCGGAAAGGCATGTCCCACCTCTAACGGTGAGGGGCGTTTGCAGAACACAGCACAGCGTCCGGGGCCTCTAGGCCGCCAGCGCTCTCAGGGTGCCCCATCTGCGCGGCGACTGGCAGCCCGGGCCACGAAAACCCGCTGCGTCCACTGCGATACGAACTGCGTCCTGGAGGAAACCCAACAAGCGCGGACCGCCTCCCGCGGGCTGCGCGTGTAGCTCCGCAGCCTCCAGGCCCCGCCCACCTCCGCCCGCCCGCCCGCCCGACCTTAAAGAGGGCTTGGAGAGAGCCTTCGCCAGGCAGACGGTGGACCCCCCCGTGAGTCCTTTACTGTTTGAAGGTGAGCAGGCCGGCGAGCAACTCGCGCGAGACGGAGGTCGTATTCTCGCGAGACGTCTAGAAGGCGGCAGTGATGGCGGCGGCGGGAAGCGGACCCGGACCGGGAGGGAGCGCAGGACCCGGGCCGGCAGCGGCTGCTACTGCAACACCCGCGGAAGAAGGGGAGACGAAGCCGGCGGCAGCCGTAGCGGCCGCTCCGGCCGGAGAGGGGACGTCTGCTGCTCCAGCCTCCGCGGAGCCCGGCTCCGGAGAGGCCGAAAGCGGGTGAGGCACCCTGCGGCCGGAGGAGGACCGGGGTGGGGGGCGGCAGGCCGGTCCCTCCCGGAACCCCGCGGCTCCCGCCCGCCCCGCTCCGAACCCAGGCCCGGCGGCCAGCGGCTCGCCCTGCCTTCTCCGGGGCCTTCGCCCCGCCCGCCGCCAGACCGGCGTCCTCCGAATCGTCTGTCAGGCCACGCCCCTTGGCACACCTTTCCCCGTGGCTCGGCCTCCCTCCCGCCCTAGCACCCCCGGCAGGGGGCTGGTAGCTGCCCCCGCCTTTTTTTCTTTAGGAGGAACCCCTCAAAATTCCCAGAGAAGGCAACCACTTTGTACTACCAGGCTGGAAGGAGTATCGGTCCCTCTGAAAACAGGGAGGGAGAGGCGCATCTCTGCGAACCTTCGCAGGGACCAGTTCTGTCCGCTGTAGATTTGTCTGCACGGGCCGGTAAGGTTTCCTTGTGCCCCGTGGGCTTGAGTTTCATCTTGGCTGCCTTCTTCCGAATGCTGGGCATCCCGTCTGAGCATCAGCTTGGCTGAAAAAGAGTAGGGATGTGAAGTTCAGCTGTACTTGGATCATCGTCTTTGGGAATAGGCGTTTTCAGGTTTTCTTCTGAAATTTCTCCCTTGAATGCTCTCCTTGTTTTACAGGGATGCAAACTCGGTTGATGTAAGTGGTGGCTTGGAGACAGAATCCTCTAATGGGAAGGATACACTAGTAAGTATTTCTTTTTGAATGTTTCCAATGCACAGTCAGTAGGGTTGGTTTTTTTAAGTTTTTGGTTTTTTTTTTTTTTTTTAACAGTTGAGCTCTTTTGTTTTCTTTATATTCATGATGCCACGAATTCGTAGGGAATGGGCTCCAACAGTTCAGGCTCTTTCCTTTGGTTCTCATGCAGTGTGCTTCTCTGGGTGGAGCAGGTTGGCGCTTCAATTGACCCCAAGTACTTTTCTCTCTGAGTCTTTCTTTTTCTTATCCTTTTCCTTCATACGTTTCAGGAAGGTGCCTCAGCTGTTAGCGTGCTTAATATGCTCAATACACACACAAATTCTCTCGGCAAGAATCTTGCCCTTTTTTGTTTACAATGATGCTAACAGTATGTTGGGTAACACTGTAGACTCTTCCAGTTTTGTTATGCAGGATATTCATTTTTGAACAGTGCCCATTCCTTTCATATCTACAGGATTGCCTTTCTTGTAGATTTGCATCTGTGTGGCCACAGGAGCAGCTCTTACGTTTTCTGGAAGGTCTAGAGAACATGTAGGGACTACCCCTCTTCTTTCCTTGGCACTGGTCATTTGGGCATAGTACTGGAAAATAGCAATTCCAGGCAAAAGTTTTTTTGTTTTTTTTTAAGTGAATCAGAAATACAGTCAGGTCAACTGACATGATTCTCTGATGGCTCTGTGGACACAGGAAGGTGCTGGGGATACTTCAGAGGTGATGGATACTCAGGCAGGCTCCGTGGATGAAGAAAACGGCCGTCAGTTGGGAGAGGTGGAGCTGCAGTGTGGAATATGTACCAAATGGTTCACAGCAGACACCTTTGGCATAGATACCTCGTGAGTATTTTTCAAAGTTCTTTGTGAGAATTGCTGTGTTAAATAACTAGATCTCAACATGTCCAACAGATGGTCCCACTCCAGGGATCAAACCTAGGTCTCCCGCATTGCAGGCAGATTCCTTACCATCTGAGCCACCAGGGAAGCAAGCCCATTTAGGTGTGGGCAAATGTAAATGCATATTATTCCCCGTGACTCCTGATTCTGGTTCAGTGAGTAGTAGGATTTGAATCAGAAATTGTTTTAATGATCTGAGCATGTTTTTAGTCTACTAAGGGCATTGCCCTTAATAGGTAGAATGGTAGGTATTATCCTTGTCTTTGTGCTTAGGAGACAAAACTGTGCATTTACAAAGCATTACATAAACAAATTTGAGACAGTACCATTTAAACCCTGTATTGGATTTTGTGGATTTGGGGGAAAGGGTTGGTGTACATGGTGGATAAAGCCTGATGTCAAAAATTTGACATGGCAGGTACCTCTTCATGCCTGACATCCTTTTTGTTTCTAACTCACTCCCTTTAGGTGTCCTGAATTCTCTGCTCAGCAAAACCAATTTTCAGTCTTTGCCCTTCTAGTGAATTGAAGTCTTATAAAGAATTTGAGAATGAAAGGCTTCTTATTCAGGAGATTCAGTCAACAGCTAGCAAGAGAGCTTTACTGACTCACTGTCTATGGAGATAACTATACTGCTGGCTCCCTGGGGTGTTCTTTCCATATTCAAATAAATTTAGATAAGACTATCTCAAAACAGGGCTGCATTGTTAATTCTGAATTTAACCTCCTTTGGGTTGGTTTGTGAAGAAATACCTTCCTTTATAATCTGTTGAATGCTTTCTAGTTAAAAGTTAAAGAAGTGTTAATATACTAATTGACATGTGACTGTTTACATTGAAGGATTGAATGTTTAAAACAGAAAGAAAAATATTGAATGGTCGGAAGAGTTGATCTTGGTAGAAAGACCTAAGGGAAAATATACAAACTGGTCAGTTAGGAAAGACCTAAACTTGGGCCACATTTGCAAGGAGAATTTGTTTGGATAAACAGGCCCTAGGAAAGGAAATTTACCAGAGAGATAACTCGGATCGATGCAGAGACAAATCAGACTACAATTCAGAGGTTTGGTGGTGACCAGTGTGTACCTGAATTGGAGAAGTTACACCTGAAGCCCAGTGGGTTGGACAGATTATCTTTTATGGCAGATGGAGGAAGTGAGTGAGCTAACAGGGTATGAAAAAAACCTGCTCTAAATACCTGATAGTGTTTGTTAATAATTGTACACCTGCCTCTCTCTTTTCTGTAAGTGAGCTTACCACAACACACCGGGCTGTTTGCAGAAGGAACTATAGAGAGACGTAAAGGTGAGGGAACTCGATCTTAACATTCATAAAGATGTTTCTTAACTTCTTGAATGGTGGCAGTAGACACACACCTGGAAACATCTCTTTAAGGATACGTTAAATTGGTTTCAGCAGAACTGAACTGAACATAGTCGCACAGTTGTGTCCAACCCCATGGACTGTAACCCGCCAGGCTCCTCTGTCCATGGAATTCTCCAGGCAAGAGTACTGGAGTGGGTTGCCATTTCCTTCTTTAGGGGATCTTCCTGACCCAGGGATCGAACCCGGGTCTCCCACATTGCAGGCAGATTCTTTACCAACTGAGTTTCTGCAGAGTCCATGATAAACCTGTCTTTATTTTGATTTCTTCTTTTCCAGCTTAAACCAGTCTTTTGTTTTTCTGTTGCTTTCTCCTTTTCAGGACCAAGCTTTTCCTATGCTTTTCCAGTCACCAGCACAGCCGCCACAGCTGCACTAATGCATGGATCCTGTTAGCCCCCAGTTCCCTCCACCAGCTTCTCAGCTTCTTCAGGCCTGCTCTTGCCCCCGAGCTCATCTCTTAGGAAGCTAGCTAACACCTACAAGGAGTCTCACTGGTTAGGACTCCTTTCACTTCCTGCCCACTCCCATCAAATCAGCCACTAAGCTTAGCTAGTTTCTTTTCTTCTTGTATACTTGCTTGTCCTTTCCAGTTTTGTTATTCTAATCTGTGTGAGGCCTTTTTTTTTTGACCTTCTGCTGTAACTGCTTTTCACCTATTCCGTTTTCTAATCTCTTCCTCCCTTCAGACCTGTTCTATCACCAAACTTACCACTTTCACCACATGGCTTCCCCTTCAAGGTGTTCCTGTTACCCACAGAAAATTCACTTCCCCAGGCATGTAAGGCCTCTGCTACTTCCTCCCTTTCAAGCCTTTCAGCATTCTCTGACAACTCCCCTCCCCTGGCCAAACCTGTGTGCACCAGATTGCCCTTTTGCCTCCAAATTTGCAGTTTCTCATCTCTACATAAAGTAGTTCACCTATAGAAAAGAAAAGCAACTTGTCTTTCCAAATTTAGTTCATAATTTGTGTCCTTGAGAAAGCTCCCCTAACTCTTAAATCTGAAGTTACTAGTTCAGTCCTTTAAATTCTTAAAACTAGGATTTTCCTGGTGGCCCAGTGGCTAAGACTCCACACTCCCAGTGCAGGGGGCCCAGGTTCAATCCCTGGTCAGGGAACTAGATTCCACATGCCTCAACAAAGATCAAAGATCCCGTGTGCCACAACCAAGACCCAGAGCAGCCAAATAAATATTTAAAATAATAATAATGTGTTTCAGAGAAGAAGAGTGAACTTTAAAAAATAAGTAAATAAAAAATAAATTCTTAAAGGCTGTCATCTGTAGGATTCATTTGGTAATGAGGCAGGTAATGTTTTCTGACTTCTGTGTTGTTCTTGAATAATTATTTACATTTTGAAGTTAATCTTTTTATACCTCTGTCTGCCCTTTCCAACAATGTTATTGACACTTTACAAAGAGACTTAAATATAATTTAAATATAGATATTTCAATGCAAAGATATTTAAAGAGACTTCTTCCACAAGTGGCCTAGTATGCTCTTTTTAGGTGTTTAAAAACCATAATGAACTAGCTTGGGTAGGGCTCCAGTCAGAACCTGACAGATGCTGAATCATCAACTGTGGTGGATAATGTCCTGCTAAATTTTTGTGACAGAAAAGTTCAGCTGTTTGTAAAACTTCAAAGGGCCCTGTTTTGGTGCCCTAAGTTTTAAGAGTTTATTAACATGTTAGCATTATTATCTAACTTTCACTGAGGGAAAGGACCCCTGTTGATTTACTTCTGGTGAGTGTGTGTTCAGAAGTTCGCTGATTTGCTCACTTGGTGTTCTCCAGATCCTGCCTGCCATTCATGACCAACTACAGTTTCCACTGCAATGTGTGCCATCATAGCGGGAACACCTATTTCCTCCGGAAGCAAGCAAGTAAGGACAAGCCTGGGAGGGCTGCACAGTGACCTCCTCTGGTTAGCTGGCAGAGAAAAGGGGTCCGGGCCCAGCCAGTTCACCTCGGGGCTTAGCTCTGGATGCCTGCCCTTGTCCGTTTTAGATCAGATGATGCTGTAGTTGTTAATCTGTGGACCATCTGGTTGAATATTCCTGTGGTAGCGGGAATATATTACTGCAGTAACTCTTCCTTTTTGCTTTTATAGACTTGAAAGAAATGTGCCTTAGTGCTTTGGCCAACCTAACGTGGCAGTCCCGAACACAAGATGAGCATCCAAAAACCATGTTCTCCAAAGATAAGGTAGGGATAGGATTACTGTCATTGCAATCATGCCGGAGAATCAGGAGGAACTTGTAAATACAGTGGACCCTTGAACAACACAAGTGTGAACTTCACTGGTTCACTTATATGCAGATTTTTTCACTAAATACATACCACAGTTCAAGGCTGGTTGAATCCTTGGGTGTAGAACCACGAATACAGAGGGCCGACTCTAAAACTATCAGAGGATTTTTGACTATGGGCAGTCCAGTCCCCCTAACCCCAGGATTTTTCAAGGGTCAGCTGTGCAGTCTGACAGTAAGTTCTGTTCCCCCGGTTTTTATGAATATATGACTGTAGACTTAGTGATTCGTTTTTTCTCATTTTGTGTGATTTACTAACTTCCTAGTGTGTGTTCATTATGTCACTGGCTTAGCTCTTAAAAGGATGAATCTTTAACTAGTTTGGGTTGGCTTTATAGAAGCAAACAATTGTCTGTTCCACGATTAATAATCAGATTTTGAGGTGAACCTTCTCACCTTAGCTTGAGCTGTTTTTATGGATGCCTGTTGCAGATTTTGTTAGGGAAAAGATTGACTTATTAAAAAAAATTTATCCTTCATTGTTAACCACATGACTAAAGTCAGTATTCAAAATTAGATGGTCAGCCCATCCGTGAGCCTTTCAAGACTGAAGCACCCTCTCACCTTCTCTCTCCACATGCTGATATATTCTTTTCTAGTCAATGTTAGTTTTGACCTACAAAATTGACTTTATACCCCACTAATTGACTGCAGCCTACAGTTTGAAAGACACTGACTGGGGACTCACCTCTTCCCTGGTGGTCCAGTGGTTAGGACTCAGCTCCCATTGCCTGGGGCACGGGTTCAGTCCCTGATCAAGGAACTAAATTCCCACAAGCCCTATGACTTGGCGAAGAGGAAAAGAAAGGCACTGGTTGGTGTTCAGTTCCGTTCAATTCAGTTCAGTCGCTCAGTCGTGTCCGACTCTCTGCGACCCCCTGAACCGCAGCTCGCCAGGCCTCCCTGTCCATCACCAACTCCTGGAGTCCACCCAAACCCATGTCCATTGAGTCGGTGATGCCATCAGTCCATCTCATCCTCTGTCATCCCCTTCTGCTCCTGCCCTCAATCCTTCCCAGCATCAGGGTCTTTTCAAATAAGTCAGCTCTTTGCATCAGGTGGCCAAAGTACTGGAGTTTCAGCCTCAATATCAGTCCTTTCAATGAACATCCAGGACTGATCTCCTTTAGGACGGACTGGTTGGATCTCCTTGCAGTCCAAGGGACTCTTGAGTCTTCTCCAACACCACAGTTCAAAAGCATCAATTCTTCGGCACTCAGCTTTCTTTATAGTCCAACTCTCACATCCATACATGACTACTGGAAAAACCATAGGCTTGACTAGATGGACCTTTGTCGGCAAAGTGATGTCTCTGCTTTTTAATATGCTGTCTAGGTTGGTCATAACTTTCCTTCCAAGGAGTAAGCGTCTTTTAATTTCATAGCTGCAGTCACCATCTGCAGTGATTTTGGAGCCCAAAAAATAAAGTCAGTCACTGTTTCCACATCTATTTGCCATGAAGCAATGGGACCGGATGCCATGATCTTAGTTTTCTGAATGTTGAGTTTTAAGCCAACTTTTTCACTCTCCTCTCTCACTTTGATCAAGAGGCTCTTTAGTTCTTCTTCACTTTCTGCCTTAAGGGTGGTGTCATCTGCATGTCTGAGGTTATTGATATCTCTCCTGGCAGTCTTGATTCCAGCTTGTGCTTCATCCAGCCCAGTGTTTCTCATGATGTACTCTACATATAAGTTAAATAAGCAGGGTGACAATATACAGCCTTGACGTACCCCTTTTCCTATTTGGAACCAGTCTGTTGGTCCATTGTTTAGTGAAACCAGTATATTCAGGATCAGACTGAGTAAGGCCTTTTCTGCTAAACAGACGAGTTAGGGCTTAATCCTGAGAGCTGAGGGAGTCAGCAGAGGGCCCCCCTTGCCCCTCCCTGGCTTTTTTTCCTACTTTAAAAAGAATGCGTTTAAACAGAGATGTGCTGTGATTACATTTGTCTCTGGTTTTTTCCTTCCAAATTGTTATTTTGAATTTTTCAACTATACAGAAAAATTCACATACTACAATAAATGCCTGTTTGTTCCTTATCTAGATTTGCCTGCTGTTAATATTTTGCTGTGTTTGCTTTATCTACCCATATGTATATTTTTCCCATAAGCTTATATGAGACTTAAGGTTTACATGTAAGTATAGTATCTATAAAATTGTAGATATTATACTTTATCCAGTATTCTCTCATAACCACAATACAGTGACCACACTCAGAAGAATTAATGTCAGTGCAGTTTTTTTACATATATAGTTTGTGTTTTTTGTGTATACAGTGTACATTTTCTCAACATTATTGTCTAAATAATGTCCCTCAGGTTTTTCTTCCAGCCGGGACCTGATCAAGGATCACACATTGAGTTTAGTTGTAATGTCCCTTTTATCTCTAGAGTAATTCCTTTTTTCTTTTTGGTTTGCTATGACATTTGAAGTTTTGGAAGAGCCTAGACAGTTGTTTGCCATGAGGTTCCTTAATTTGGATTTACCGACTTGTTTTCTTATGACTAGGTTCAGGTTAAAACATTTTTGGCAAGAATATTATGTAGGTAGTATGTGTTTTTCTATGTATTCCATTAGGAAGCATAAGACATTGCTTTGTTTTATTATTAGTGATCCCAAATGTGACCACTTGATTTCTCCACTGTAAAGAGACCCTTTTTCTTTGTAATCATTTAAGTAATTCATGGATGATACATGGAGTTTGTGTAAATATCTTGTTCTCGCAACCCTTTCAAGCAGTGGTGATTATAACCACTGATTAGCCTAACCTCAGTCAGTTAATAGAGCGGTCCTTGTACAACAGAATATATTTATTGGTTGCAGTTCTTTTGTAAAGAAGAGGGCCCCCCCCCAGCATCATTGTTGTTGCTATTGTTTGTCTTTAGTTTTAAGATTCACTAATTTTTATAGTCCATCGTGGGATTTCTGGATTTCTGATACTCAGATCTGACCAGTGTAGCCCCATCCTGGCTGACTCCAGGACATACTTTTTGATATGTCCCTATCAGTCCGAACTCTTCCTTACCTTCTCAAACAAGAAGACGTTCCAGTCTTCCCTTATACTTCCCCTAATTCAGCCTGGCTCCTTGCAGTAACGATTCCGTGTTCATGAACTGACTCTGGTGAAAGACGTTAGGGGTGTGCTGGGGCAGGTGGCCTAGGGTGGGAGGAAGTTGGTAACAGAAGATGAAGTTCAGACACTGTGTTAGTCGTGTAAGCAGAGACTGGCAAGGACCACAGTCAGAGCAGGAAGGAGGCCTGATTGGTAACATTTTCTGGAATTTTAAAGTTCATTTGGTGACCGCTGAGATGTACAGGTTGTATGAGAAGGATGAGGATGACTCCGTGTGTCAAACCTGTGATTCTGGGTGATGCTGAGTGCAAAGAGCAAGAATAGAAATCTGCAGAGCAGATTTGTGAGGTGAGGTTCTAGGTCAGTCTTAGTCACAAGGAGTCTGAGGTGCATGCAGGATGTCCAGGTAGAGATGTCCCCAGCATGGAGGAGCAGGAACTCAGGAGAGAAGATACTGGGAGCCATCTTCCAGACGGCAACCAGGAGACAAGGGCACATTTTCTCCGTTTAACTGGATCATAAGCCCTATGTGGCTAAGAGTTGTATATGCTTGTTTGAAATTCCCCACAACTTACATGTTGTTCATATGTAGTTATGTATTCATTCAGTTATTAAAAGATGAAAAACATGCGTTTGTCTTTTGATTCTGATGAGAGCTTTGAAAATGCAGCAGTTTTTTTGCATGTGTGAACATAATTTTGAAAGCAGCTATAAAAGCTTTAATATATTTTTGTTTTAAAAATTAGGATATCATACCGTTTATTGATAAATACTGGGAATGCATGACAACCAGACAAAGACCTGGGAAAATGACCTGGCCAAATAACATTGTGAAAACTATGGTAAGTCAGCTAAAATTGACTAGACTCAACGTTTAGAAAACCAGTGTTCCTTGTAAGAATTTATACAAGAAATTATACATATGTATATATTTTTTATTTATTTATTTATTTATTTTATTAGTTTTGCCATACAATGACATGATATCACCATGGGTTTACATATGCTCCCCCTCCAGAACCCCCCTCCCTCCTCCTTCCCTCCTCCCTCCCCCCTGGAAATCTCGATGCACCAGCCCCGAGCATCAGTCCTGGGCTGGCGATTGATTAGACATATGATAATTAACATGCTTCAATGCCATTCTCCCATATCATCCCACCCTTACCCTTATATACATATGTATATAAATATATGGGTTTTGTTGGGGTTTTTTTTTTTTGGTGGTGGTCTCACTGAAATAATGTGATGACTAAGAAAATGAGAACAGTATTAAATCTTTTTTCACACAAAATCAGTAAGTCACACATAGTCTTAAGTGAAGATATGGTAGTTTTATGTATGCTGCTGAATCCTTTGTTCATTGCACTTTGGCAAGTATAGTTTTATGCCTAAATTGGCAACAGTTGTGTTTTTTTTTTTGATTAAAAAAGACGAACTCTATTCTGAACATTATTGTCCTCAGAGTACCTGGGGAGACAACAGCGTAAGCTGTTTTCATTATGTATCTTTGTGAGATGCAGGGATGAGTGAGGGTTATGAAGGATGGTGGCTCTCATTTTTTTAAGTTTCTCTACTGTTTGTATCTTTTGACGGTCATGCATTAGTTTTCTAATTAGGGAAAAACAATACTGGTGCGTTTTGGGTTTTTTTTGCAGGGGGCAGGGTGGTGGTGGTGAGATTTGGAGATTACATACACCTAGGAATTGGGAGTTAGTGGTTAATCATCCATTCAGTTTAAGTATAGAATTTCCAGTAACACTAAAGTGCCGTTTCCTTTTAGAGTAAAGAAAGAGATGTGTTCTTAGTGAAAGAACGCCCTGATCCAGGGAGTAAGGACCCAGAAGAAGATTACCCCAAGTTTGGCCTTCTGGATCAGGTACGTTAACAGGCTTCACAGGCACGCCCCTTTGATTTTTAAGCCATGGGGACAGAGAGAATCAGGCTGTGTTTACATTTGTGTATTTGCCCTGTGACCCGGTGGGTTCCAAATAAATGGTTCTTATTCCATGTGAAAGAAGGAGCACTCGCCTCAAACCGGGAGACCTGTGTGTTAGTTGCAGCTCATCCCTAAAATGTTATGACTTGACACATACCATTTTTATCTTTTTAAACTTCCTTGTGCTTTCTTGTAAGACAAAAACGCCATTCCAAGTTATTTCTGATTTTCTTTCCACCTCAGATTTCATAGAGATTCAGATTCTGTCTTTTCTTCTAAAATGCGAAGCTCTGGCCACACTGGGCCTGGAGTGCCACAGGGCGGTCTGCCCTTGGTCCTCTGCCGCCCCTCCCCATCCCGCCCCCAGCCTGGCTCAGCCTGATTCTGAAAGCATGTGCACCCTCACCCTTGGCTGCCTCACGCGTGTGACTTGCTGACCCCTGAAGCATCTGAGTTTGGGACCTCTGCAGGCTTCAGAGTCTAGCTTGCCATTCTATTAGAATTGTCCTGGTTTTCCTCCTGGGTTTTTTTTTTTTTTTGAGCATTGCCAGGCTGGTTTGATTAGGTAGCCACTCTCTATAACTGAATATTTTTCCCTCTAGGATCTTAGTAACATCGGTCCTGCTTATGACAACCAAAAACAGAGTAGTGCCGTGTCTACCAGTGGGAATCTAAATGGTGAGTGTTTAAATAGCTCATGGATGGAATATTTGTAAGTTACCGAATCCACACGTGCCTAGAATTGGGCAGTCTTTGGACTGACGCTTCACTAGGTATCTACTGAGATGCTTTTAAGTCTAAATCTCAATTTCTAGGGGCTAGCCATGGATTTGAGCGATGGTAGTCAAGGAGAAATTTTTGTTAAATGATCTTAAGTGAAACATTTAACATAAAACAAGGTACAATTTTAAGGTCAGATTTACTAAGTTTATATTAGACTCCCTATCTGTATCTTCATAACTAACACTTAATTTAGGTTCACATCCTTTGCACTTAAATTTTCCTTAATTCTATTGTTACTTAACTTCCTACCCGTCTTCTAATTTTTCATGCCCTGAATCTTCAGCTTATGCACATGCCGGCATTTCAGTGTTGACCACCCACTGTAGCACATTTTTCTGTCTAACCCGTCTAAGAGCAGGACAGCCCTTTGCTACCAATGGCAACAAATTGAAAGCAGATAGAATGGGAAGGTAGCCAGCCCTTCATCTGACATATGGTGTCATTATCTTCTCTTCTTAAGTGGTAGGGTCTTAAATATGTAATCATTTCCGCTGTTACTAGTATAACTAACTGTGCTGTTCATCTCTTTACATTATTTTTCCCCCTTTTGTTAAAATTTGACAAATACATGGTGCCACTTCTGTTCTTACAGGTGGAGCCTCTTTTGGAGGTGAATTCCTCCTCTGTCTTCTTTCATCCTCTCAGACTTAAGTATTTGGTGGTTTGGAAAATGCTTTTTGCTGAGTTGTGATAGAAGCTGAAACTGAGTTAAGATTGTAAAGCCTTGTGGAGTTGGTGGTAGTAGCGCTCGATATGAAACAGTAGTTCCGGCTTAATGTTAGTCATTGGGAGCTTGTACGTCGTCAGATTCTGCCTGACACGGCCAGCAGTCCCCTTGGTGTTGCTCGTTCTTTTCAACGTAGATCTAAAACTTGTCTCAGAATAATTGAAATGCAATGCCAATAAAGCCTTAATAGTTTTTTGATTAAGGTAACAAACTGTAGAGATGTTGATGTTGTAATAGTTCAACATTAAGCCTTTTATGAGGGCAGGATGACAACCTGATATGTTCATAAAAGAAAGTTCAGCATAAATCTGGTCCTGTCTGTGCAGAATATGACCTGCCTTCAATGTCTTGATCCTCTTTTTATTGCAGCAGAACTGCTGATAATTTCCAAGCTTGCCCCCAAATTAAGATACAATAGTACTTCATGCAGTTGTTTACATAAAGGTGTTTTCCTACAGTTCAGGGATGTTTCCTGGAAGTTGGAAAAACAAACTAATTGAGAGGAATGACAACTGGACAAAAGATTCAAAGTACCTATTTCAGAAATGCACAAGATGGTATTCCTTGTGGCTTTTAGTATGTAGCTCATTTTTTTTTTCAATTTATAAATTCTCTATGTGTATTTTCTCTTAATTCCACAAGCCAGATTCGTCTAACCTAAATTTGATGCGTTGGCACAATTTTAATAATTGTAAAGATTGCTGACTAAATTTAAAGCCACCTTTCCCGCTTGTGTCATGTACAACCACACCAGGTGCCTAGCAGCACTGAAGAGAAACACCTTTTTAGTATTTCTGTGTTTTGTTTCCACGTTTGGTGTACTTCTGTTTTGTTGGAAGTTCAAGTTCAGCGCTTTAGCAGATCCTGTGCCTCTCTCATGTTGATGGACTATGCTGTGTGTAGTTCACGCGAGTGAGCATCCCTTCAGTGAGGATGTTCTCCTTATGGATGTTTGTATTGATTTGAGTGGAAAAAAACTATCCACGCAGTTACTTCTAGCTGTGGGTGTCTGCAGTGTGAATGAGTGAAAATGCATTTGTGTCACATCCTTGGAAAGTTTTCCAGGAGTTGCAGTTCATTTGAGAAGCAAAGGACACAACTGTAACCCTGGTGTCATTAGTGCTGGGTTCACTGGAGTTGCTGCCAGAACCCCGTGTTCTGGGCTGGGAGCCCCAGCAGACTCAGGCGAGCCAGGGTGAAGTCCAGTATGCTTCCAGGCTGGAAATCTTGTGGTGTCACACAAATGCACGCTGGGAGTGTTCGTCCCTGGGGAGTGTCGCAAGAGGTGTCTGTCACAGCTCACTGAAAGTGATCTGCCTTCTCTTTAAAGGAGGAATTGCAGCAGGAAGCAGCGGGAAAGGAAGAGGAGCCAAGCGCAAACAGCAGGATGGCAGCACCACGGGGACCACCAAGAAGGCCCGGAGGTGAACACCCACCCCCTCACCATGTCAGAGGGCTGCAGAGCCCCTCAGTGAGGCAGGAGGTCAGCTGTCTGTGGGCACAAGCCTGTCCCTTTTTCTCAAATCTTAAAACAATTTGAGGGGTAAATTAGCCCCAGAGTAGGTACTCTGTTTGGGGAACTTGTTGCTAAGTGAAGCAGCCCCAGGGAAGCACTCTGGTGATTTACCTGGGAGTGATGAGCAAAGATAGATGGACCAAAGGCAGTGAAGCAAACCAATATTGAATGTCAGCTCTTTTATGGTAAACTTTCTGCCTCTCCCCCGATAGCTCTTCCCTTCACTTTGTTCAATACTGGAGTGACGAGATCCAGGTCATTTCTTATTCAGACTGCAAACAGGTAGTAGGTGTTCATATCGCTGAGTTTCTGTTCATTAGTCACAGTAATAAATATGCTGACGGAAACCGCCCTCTTTCCTCTGCGCCGGCTCCCCTGGCTTAGTTTCATACTAAGATAAAGTAGTTTTCATTTCCCCGTCTTGCCTGCAGAGGGCAGATGATCTATTTGAATAATAAAAAACATTTGAAGTTGCCGATGCTCCAGTTGAAATCAAATACAGCAGAGGCCTGTCTGACAGAATTAAAGGCATGTGAGCTAGAGGGGGTTGTAGTTTCTTGATTTTATTTTTTCCTTTCTGCAGTGACCCTTTGTTTTCTGCTCAGCGTCTTCCCCCTCACGGCTACCCCTTGGAACACCCGTTTAACAAAGACGGCTATCGCTATATTCTAGCTGAGCCTGATCCCCACGCCCCTGACCCTGAGAAGCTCGAACTCGACTGCTGGGCAGGAAAACCAATTCCTGGCGACCTCTACAGAGCCTGCTTATATGAGCGGGTTCTGTTAGCCCTCCATGATCGAGGTGGGTAAGCTGCTAATGTTCGTGCTGGGGCCTGTGTTGCTCAGAATTACTACCGTCAGCTCTGTCCTGTCTAGAATTAGACGGACGTGCCAGTCTAACCCTCACCCCATCTCTAACTAGACTCAGCTGGAATGCAAGAAGTCATTTCCTTCTTTGTCTGTTCTTATAAACTCTAGCCATTTATATACAGAATACTTTTTTTTTTAATTTTCTATTTTGAACTAATTTTAATTTACAGTAAAGTTGCAAAAATAATAGAATTTCCATATTGAAAGTGAAAGTGTTAGTCGCTCAGTCATGTCCAACTCTTTGTGACCCCATGGACCATATAGCCTGCCAGGCTCCTCTCTCAGTGGAATTTTCCAGTCAGGACTACTGGAATGGGTTGCCGTTTCCTTCTCCAGGAAGTTTTCCTGACCCAGGGATCGAACCTGCATCTCCCACGTTGCAGGCAGATTCTTTACCATCTGAGCCACCAGGCCGCAAAACACAAAACTTTCATATGTCCCTCATCAAACTTCTCCTAATGGTGAGATCTTACACAGCCATAGTACAGTTATCAAAACCAGGAGATGGGACTTCCCTGGAGGTCCAGTGGTTAGGAATCTGAGTCTCCACTGCAGGGGGCAAAGGTTTGAGCCTCGGCTGCTCAGCGCAGCCAGAAAAAAAAAACCAACAAACCCAGGAGGTTAACATTAGTAAATACTATGAATGAAGCTAAAGACTTTATAAAATTTTATAAATTTCACCAGTTTTCCACTAATGCCTCTTTTCCAGGATCTCACGTTGCATTTAATTCTTTCTTCGTAGTCTCTTGCGGTATTAATCAAGCACTTTTCGACTGCTCCTCGTGAGGGTCTGTCTGGCTTCCTCTCATGACTGGACTGAGGTTGCTCACCTGTGTCACAGCACTGCGCACGCGGGTCCTTCCCACTGCGTCACCTCTAGAGGCTCGTGGTGTCAGTGTGTCTTGTTACGGGCTGTGCGGGCGCAGTCATTTCGTTAAGGCGGTTTCTGCTGGCTCTACTCCCTTTCCCTCTGTCGTTAATACACATCTTAGAGAGAGATCCTTCAAGGTTATGCAGATATCTTGTTTCTCTAAAGTTTTGCCCACTAATTTTAGCATCCATTCGTGGGTCTTGTTGTTAATGTGCTGTTTGCCTAATCATTTGCTATTTCTTCCTTTCTCTATTTAATTGATTATTTTTATCAGTGTGGACTTAGCACATATTTATTTGTTTTGTAGGCTATATTTTATTTTGTCATTAAAATTACTCCAGCTTTGGTCATTAGGAGCTTCTTTAGGTTGGTTCCTGTGGGGTTTTTTTTTTGGAAGTTTAATTGACTTACAGTGTTAGTTGCAGGTTTATAACATAGTGATCCAGTATTCTTATAGATTATACTCAAAGTTATTACAAAGTAATGGCTGTGTTGTCTGATGCTGCACAATATATTCTCACGGCCTGTTGGGTTATACATGGTGGTTTGTACCCCTTGGTCCTCTGCCTGTACCTTGCCCGTCCCCACCTCCCTCGTGCACCTCTGGTAGCCACTAGTCTGTTCTCTGTATCTGTGGATCTCTTTCTTGTTTCACACATTCATTTGCTTTTTTAGATTCCACATATAAATGATAACAGAATACTTGTCTTTCTCTGTCTTATTTTGCTGAGCATAATACCCTGCGGGTCCACCTGGCATTGTTGCCGGTGGAATCTCTCATGTCCTGTCGATAAGCCCCGTCATTTATTTTCCCTTACTTACTGGCGTCACGGGTTGTTTGTTTCTGGTTCATCTCACATTTTCCATGCTCCAGGCCAAGTATCAGCTTCTTCTCCAAGGAGCCCAGATTCCTTTGATTGGGGAACCGCCTCAGAAGTGAAGATGTGAGCGTTCAGTGTGCTCGCCATTACTGGGTGGTATTCCGGGCTTCCTCGCTGGACCCAGGTGGAAAATAGGTGTCCGTGTTGTAACCGACACACACATACATGCCTGTACCGAGTTTACTCGGCCACCTTGGATTTTAATCAAACAGCCTAGGGTCTGCAGCCATAAAATTAAAAGATGCTTGCTCCTTGGAAGGAAAGCTATGACAAAAAAATCAGAGGCATCCCTTTGCTGACAAAGGTCTGTATAGTCAAAGCTATGGTTTTTCCAATAGTCATGTACGGATGTGAGCATTAGACTATAAAGAAAGCTGAGCACTGAAGAATTGATGCTTTTGAACTGTGGTACTGGAGGAGACTTTTGTGAGTTCCTTACACTGCAAGATCAAAACCTGTCGATCCTAAAGGAAATCAGTCCTGAATATTCACTGGAAGGACTGATGCTAAAGCTGAAGCTCCAGTACTTTAGCCACCTGATTTGAAGAGCTAACTAACTGGAAAAGATCCTGATGCTGGGAAAGATTGAGGAGAAGGGGACAACCGAAGACAAGATGGTTGGGTGGCGTCATCGACTCAACGGACATGAGTTTGAGCAAACTGAAGGACAGGGAAGCCTGGTGTGCTGCAGTCAGGGGACACAAAGAGTCAGGCATGACTGAGCGATTGAACCACCACCATAGGTTCATTCAGCCTTTCACCTTTCTGTATTTGTAACTTCTTTCTGGATGTGCATGTAAGGTGGCTTGACAATCACAGACCACTGCAGGAAGCATTGACTAGCCAGATTACTGCATGTGTGTATAGCTCTTCTGGGCTTAGCCTTGCACTGTCGCGTGTGGACACTGTTAACTTAGATTAGTTCTTTTCTTCCCCGCCTCCTTCAGCATGGTCACGACTTGTGTTGGTGATACGGGTAGGCTTATTCGTTAGTGTTAGCATGTCAGGTGGGGTTCTCCTATGTGTTTGGGGCGTGTGTGTGTGTGAAGGGTACATGTGACATTACTGGGATTCTGAGAGTTGCTGCTGTTCACCAAGGTTTGCTCAGTGTCACTCCCTCCTCAGCCCTGCAGCCCCATTCTCATTTCTTCCCTTTTCCCCCTCTGCTTTCCCACCCACCCTCTACTAGTTTCTAGTTCATCCTGGCTGTGCTTTTTCTACACAGATGAGCACACACATGTATTTACTTTCTGCTCCTTTTTTTTTGTACGTGAAGGGCAGCATACTGTAGGGAGTCTTGCATTTTGCTTCATGCAGTTACTCCAGGCCGTTTCAAAGAGCTCGTCCACTCTTTTTTTTTCATATATTTTTGGCTTTATAATATACCATTATGTGGATGTACATGGTTTATTCAGCCACTTTGAATATGGGCACTTAGGTTGTTCCTAGGATTTTTAGATTGACAGAGAAGCAGTGGATAGCTTTGTGGGGTGTGTGTGTATTGTTGGTGTATTTTCCAAGGTAGAATGCTAGAAGTAGAATTGCTGAACCAAAGTTTCGTTAAATATTGCCAGGTTTCCTTTCAGAAGGTCGTGCTGCTTTGCATTTCCACCAGTACTGTAGAGAATATTTGTTTCCATATAGCCTCACAAGCAGATGTCCCAGGTATTAATTTTGGCCCGTCGAGAGGTGAGAGATGGAGTCTCAGGGTTCTGTGTTTTTTGGAGCGTCATTTTCTTGTTTGAGTCGTTACCTTATGCTTAGGTTTGTGTTTTTTTATTTCCCCTGTTTCTGTTGGGAGTTTGATGTTTTGTCCCTTCATATGTTAGGGATGGTAGTTAGCCCTTTGTGGTATATGTTATAAACATTTTCTCCCAGTTTGTCAGTTGTCTTTTGACTTTTTTGAAATGTGAAACTATTTTTAACATATGATAGTTCTTTTAATGACATAATTTATTCAGTTATTAAGAGATTAGTATTCATTATCCTTTAGAATATGAAAGTGAGTTTAAAGAAACTACTTTTAGACAGATGTACTTCATGAATTTTTTTGCTCTTTTTCTGGAAAATTAATGCAAACTTCAGGTAGCATATTATTTCACTCATAAATATCTCAGTATTTATCTCCAACAAAAATTTTTAAAAACATAACCACTATGCCATTATTACCTGATGAAGGTGAATAATAATCTCTTAATTATTCCATACTCAGTTCACATTTCCATGGTTGTTTAAAATATGCCTCTTTCAGTTGTTTCTTTGAATTAAATCTGAATATGTCCATATAGTTATTTCATTAGGAAGCCCTTCATTATTTCTTTCTTTCTTTTTTAATTTTCTAATTTTTTCAAAATTCATTTATTGGCTGTGCTGGATCTTTGTTGTTGTGCGAAGGCTTTCTTTGGTTGTGGTGCTCAGGCTCCTCATTGCAGTGGCCTCTCGTCCCGAAACCTGGGCTGCAGAGCATGCGGGCTTCGGTAGTTGTGGTGCACAGGCTTAGCTGCTCGGAGCATGTGGGATCTGCCTGGACCAGGAATCGAATCCCTGTCCCCAGCATTGGTAGGCGGATTCTTAACCCATGGACCACCAGGGAAGTCCCCTTCACTATTTCTTGAATCCATGCTAAAAGCTGTAACTCCTGTACTGTTGCTTGTCAATCGGAATTGAAGGAGAATCAGTGAAATCACTTGGACATAGTCCCTTGGTGTAGTGACTCCTTGGTGTAGTGACCAAGGATTGACTCCTGCTAGTGACAAGCATACTTTGATAGTAGGGAAGGGCCAGATAAGTGCCGGGGGGGTTAAGCAGTGAGCTTTGTCTTGTTTCACTGTTTCACTATTAACTGTGATTCTGGAGGGGAGAAGAAGGGAGACCACTGGCCCTTAGCCGTAACTTGTTAGAACTTAGTACAGAGGATAGTAGTGGCTTCTGCCACTTGTTTTGAGCTTTTTAAAACTTAACCGTCTATATAGTATCTTTTAAACTATTTTGAAGTTATCTCAGATTTGTTTATTATTTTTTAAAGAAAGTGAAAGTGTTAGTCGCTCAGTCGTGTCCAACTCTTTGCGACCCCATGGACTGTAGCCCACCAGGCTCCTCTGTCCATGGAATTCTCCAGGCAAGAATACTGGAGTGGGTTGCCATTCTCTTCTCCAGGGGATCTTCCCGACCCAGGGATCAAACCTGGATCTTTTGCGTTGCAGGCAGATTCTTTACAATCTGAGCCACGAGGAGAGCCAAATTATTACTGTTTTTTAAAGAATTATGTATGTATCTATTTGGCTGTGTCAGGTCTCAGCTGTGGCCTGCTGGGTCTTCACTGCAGTGTGCGTGGGCTTGGTTACTTCGTGGCGAGCGGGATCCTGGATCCCGACCAGGGATGGCGCCTGCACCCCCTGCATGGCGAGGCTGATTCCCAGCCCCTGAACCGCCAGGCAAGCCCCCAGATTTATTTCTTAAGAAAGTTGTAGGAACAGTAGGAAACTTTTTTTTTTCCTAAACCACTTGAGACTAAGTTGCCATGATGCCATTGCCCTTAAATAATCATATATAATAACAAGTGGCTACTTGACAGCTTTTGTCCTTTTTCTTTCTGTGCCTTCATCTGTATCTTGAGGCTTTTAATTCTTAAACTAATATTTCAAATTCCTGACTTGATATTTCTGATTTTTAATTTTGCTTAACTGGAGGGTAAGAGACTTTGTGTTTTTGTGGCTATTGTCTCCAAGTATTTCAGATAAGTTGCAGGCGTTTCTCTTCATCTTTATCACTGTAGCTCCCCAGTTAAAGATCTCCGATGACCGGCTGACTGTGGTTGGCGAGAAGGGCTACTCTATGGTTCGGGCTTCTCATGGGGTTCGGAAAGGTGCCTGGTACTTTGAAATCACAGTGGATGAGATGCCGCCAGACACTGCCGCCAGACTAGGCTGGTCCCAGCCGTTAGGTAAGCCGGGGCTGAAATACAGACATGGCGGCAGGTGGAGAGGTGTCCACCGTCTGGCTGACCTTCATGACTTTGGGACTTATTGGATTCTGGGCATAACGTTCAATTCCTGAGGGTTTAGGTAGGTTGAAGTTCTTAGGAATATTTTTATATTTCATTGCTTGTGAGAAATAGTTTGTTAGGAGTTTGACAAAATTGGTAAAAAAAAAATTGAAAAGGAGTAGAATCTTTTCTTTTACCAGGCCAGAGTTGACTTGCAGTCCTGACTTGCTGTGTATGTTTTTATTGGAACAGGTAACCTTCAGGCTCCCTTAGGTTATGATAAATTTAGTTATTCTTGGAGGAGCAAAAAGGGAACCAAATTCCACCAGTCCATTGGCAAACACTACTCTTCTGGCTATGGACAGGGAGACGTCCTGGGATTTTATATCAATCTTCCCGAAGATACAGAGACAGCCAAGTCACTGCCCGATACCTACAAAGATAAGGTGAGTCTGTCCTCCTGAGAGGTTCCTGGGTTTGAAGACCAGTGGCAGCTGATACCTGCAGCTGCTTATCTTTCCCAGCTTTTCATTTTGGAAATTTTAAGACATAACACAGTTCAAAGAATTTAAAAGTAGGCGTCCAGACACCCAATACGTAGATTCTGCTGTTATCATATATTATACAAGGACTTTCCTGGTGGTCCCATGGGTAAGAATCCACTTTGAAGCACAGGGAACATGGTTTGATCCCTGGTTGGGGAACTAGAATCTCACATGCCACAGAGGAACTAAGCCCATGCTCCACGATGAAGATCCTGTGTGCCACAACTAAACTGACACAGCCAAATAAATATATAAAAACCATGTTATCCATTCATTCCTCCACTGACCCAGTCACCCGTTAATCGATGTTTTTTTAACCCCACCAAGTAACCTCTGCCAAGTACTTCGGGGGCTTCCCTTGTGGTCGAGCTGGTGAAAAATCCACCTGCAATGCAGGAGACCTGGGTTCAATCCCTGGGTTGGGAAGATCCCCTGGGGAACGGAAAGGCTACCCACTTTCCCAAGAATACCCAGTATTCTTGCCTGGAGAATTCCGTAGATTGTATAGTCCATAGGGTCGCAGAGTTGGACAGAACTGAGCAACTTTCACAAGTACTTCAGGATGCGTATCATTCAGTTCAGTTTAGTTGCTTAATCGTGTCTGACTCTTTGGGACTCCATGGACTGCAGCACACCAGGCCTCCCTGTCCATCACCAACTCCTAGAGTCTACCCAAACTCATGTTCATCAAGCTGGTGATGCCATCAAACCATCTTATCCTCTGTTGTCCCCTTCTCCTCCCACCTTCAATCCTTCCCAGCATCAGGGTCTTTTTAAATGAGTCAGCTCTTCGCATCAGGTGGCCAAAGTATTGGAGTTTCAGCTTCAGCATCAGTCCTTCCAATGAACACCCAGGACTGATCTCCTGTAGGTTGGACTGGTCGGATCTCCTTGCAGTCCAAGGGACTCTCAAAGAGTTTTCTCCAACACCACAGTTCAAAAGCGTCAATTCTTCTATGCTCAGCTTTCTTTTTAGTTCAACTCTCACATCCATACATGACTACTAGACAGACCATAGTCTTGACTAGATGGACCTTTGTTGACAAAGTAATGTCTCTGCTTTTTTTAATATGCTATCTAGGTTGGTCATAACTTTCCTTCCAAGGAGTAAGCGTCTTTTTAATTTCATGGCTGCAATCATCTGCGGTGATTTTGGAGCCCCCAAAAATAAAGTCAGCCACTGTTTCCACTGTTTCCCCATCTAGTTGCCATGAAGTGATGGGACCAGATGCCATGATCTTAGTTTTCTGAATGTTGAGCTTTAAGCCAACTTTTTCACTCTCCTCTTTCACTTTCATCAAGAGGCTCTTTAGTTCTTGACTTTCTGCCATAAGGGTGGTGTCTTCTGCATATCTGAGGTTATTGATATTTCTCCCAGCAATCTTGATTCCAGTTTGTGCTTCTTCCAGCCTGGGGTTTCTCATGATGTACTTTGCATATAAGTTAAACAAGCAGGATGACAGTATACAGTCTTAACGTAATCCTTTTCCTATTTGGAACCAGTCTGTTGTTCCATATCCAGTTTTAACTGTTGTTTCCTGACCTGCATACAGATTTCTCAAGAGGTAGGTCAGATGGTCTGGTATTCCTGTCTCTTTCAGAATTTTCCACAGTTTATTGTGGTCCACATAATCAAAGGCTTTGGCATAGTCAATAAAGCAGAATAGATGTTTTTCTGGAACTCTCTTGCTCTTTAGTGATCCAGCGGATATTGGCAATTTGATCTCTGGTTCCTCTGCCTTTTCCAAAACCAGCTTGAGCATCTGGAAGTTCATGGTTCACGTATTGCTGAAGCCTGGCTTGGAGAATTTTGAGCATTGCTTTACTAGCATGTGAGATGAGTGCAATTGTGCGATAGTTTGAGCATTCTTTCTCATTGCCTTTCTTTGGGATTGGAATGAAAAATGACCTTTTCCAGTCCTGTGGCCACTGCTAAGTTTTCCAAATTTGCTGACATATTGAGTGCAGCACTTTCACAGCATCATCTTTTAGGATTTGAAATAGCTCAACTGGAATTCCATCACCTCCACTAGCTTTGTTCTTAGTGATGCTTCCTAAGGCCCACTTGACTTCACATTCCAGGATGTCTGGCTGTAGGTGAGTGATCACACCATCGTGATTATCTGGGTCATGAAGATCTTTTGTGTACAGTTCTTCTGTGTATTCTTGCCACCTTTTCTTAATATCTTCTGCTTCTATTAGGTCCATACCATTTCTGTCCTTTATTGAGCCCATCTTTGCATGAAATGTTCCCTTGGTATCTCTAATTTTCTTGAAGAGATCTCTATAGTCTATCCCATTCTATTATTTTCCTCTATTTCTTTGCATTGATCGCTGAGGAAGGCTTTCTTATCTCTCCTTACTATTCTTTGGAACTCTGCATTCAAATGGGTATATCTTTCCTTTTCTCCTTTGTTTTTCACTTCTCTTTTCACAGCTGTTTGTAAGGCCTTCTCAGACAGCCATTTTGCTTTTTTGCCTTTCTTTTTCTTGGAGATAGTCTTGATCCCTGTCTCCTGTACAGTGTCACAAACCTCCATCCATCGTTCATCAGGCACTCTATCAGATCTGTGCATATCATTAGCTAGAGTTTAATCTTTGTTTGGGTTTCCCTGGTGGCTCAGCACTAAAGAATCTTCCTTCAGGAGACAAGGGTTTGACCCTGGGTCAGGAAGACCCCCTGGAGAAGGAGATGGCAACCCACTCCAGTAGTCTTGCCTGGGAAATCCTGTGGACACAAGAGCCTGGAGGGCTACAGTCCATGTGGACACAAAGACGTGGACACAGGTTAGCGGCTAAACAGTAATAATCTTTGTTTAGTTTTTTCTTTTGATAATAAAATGAAACATACAAATTTTAAGTGTACGTTCACTGAGTTTTGAGTTTGACCCAAACCCCTGTGGAGATACCCAGTTTTATACCCCAGGAAGTTCCCTCATACTCCATCCCTGTCAGCCCTTGGCTCCTACCCCTCATTGAACCAACCACTCGTGAATTTTTCGTCCATCACAATTCTGTTCCCCTGGTTTTCTCTGTTCTTGAACTCAGGTAAACGGAATCATGGTGTGTGTGGTCTACTGTCTTGCTCTTATTGTTTGGCACAGTTGTTTGAGATTCTTCCATGTTGTTACAGGACTCTGCGGTCTATTCCCTTCTACTGCAGAGGAGTTTCTATTGTCTGATACCACAGTGCTTTTCCATATTACTGACGGACCCTGGGGCCATTTCAAGTTCCTGGTTATTATAAAGTTGCTGTGTATATTCTTGTACAGATCTTTTTTCCAACATGTTTTCATTTCTTTGTAGTCATTGTCTAGAGATAGAATTACTGGCTTGTTACATGTTTAGTTTTATAAGAAATTGTCAAAGTCTCCATTCCACTAATAGTGTGTGAGTGTTTTCGTTGCACTCATTCTTGCCGGCATTTGTTGTTTTCAAACTCAGTTTTAGCCACTTTGGTGGGTGTACGGTAGTATTTCATTTGGTTTAAATTAGCATTTCTTTGACTAATGACATTGAGCAGTTTTTCATGTGCCTGCTGGCCAGTCGTCTGCCTTTGTGCAGTTTGTGTTCTGTAACTCCTGTAACTCATTAAAAAGATGAACAACCCAGTCTTTTTAAAAGTCAAAATATTTGAACAGAAACGTCACAAAAGATGACTGGCCAGTACACCCGTGAAAACTGCTCAGTATCATTAGTCAGTATCATTAGCAAAGAAATTATAATTTAAACCAAGTGAAATACTGCTACGCAGCCTCCAAAGTGCTTAAAATTAGGAGAACTAAGATCCCACAAGCCACGTGGTGCAACCCCCCAAAAGAGAAAAGGGTAAAAAAAATTTACTGTCATGTATTTGCCCGGAAGTAAATAGTTAAAGAGTCTT
Source organism: Antilocapra americana (assembly GCA_007570785.1). Taxonomy (NCBI): domain Eukaryota; kingdom Metazoa; phylum Chordata; class Mammalia; order Artiodactyla; family Antilocapridae; genus Antilocapra; species Antilocapra americana. Next base: position 24,171,737 of record ML660774.1, read on the forward strand.
GGGAACCATAAGAAAGGAGTGATACCTAGAGACTGTGTAAGGGAGAAACAGGCAGGGAGCTAGGAGGGAAGGAAGTGACCCCCGCAAGTCTTAGTAAGGACATTTTATGAAGATGTTTAATAAGTGTGTACTGTCTGCTAATTCTTAAGATGCACATGATTCAAAGTCTAACAAAGCTGACTCTGCAGAGATTTTAAATTTTGTTCGAAACACAAAGACTCATGCAATTTATGTGAATCTAGCTTTTTTTTGTTTTTTCTTTTTCCTAATCTTTTTCATGATGATGTAGCTGCTGCTTCACTCTCCCTTTTCTCTCTCGCTCTCTTGGTTTTCAAGGCTTTGATAAAGTTCAAGAGTTATTTGTATTTTGAAGAAAAAGACTTTGTGGATAAAGCAGAGAAGAGCCTGAAGCAGACTCCTCACAGTGAGGTGAGTCGTGGTCACTAAATGTCAGAAGCAGAAGAATTTGTTCCTGGGGCCCAAGCCCCTTGTTATGAAAGTGAGGGGGCTGAGGCCCATGGCACGGGAGGGGTGCCTGCTGCCCTGAGAGGGCCGGCCTGGGTTCTTGGAGAAAAGGGTATAAAACAGCAGCTGAATAAGGAACGTCTGCAGGCAGCCGAGGAAGCAAGTCAGAGATACCTGTCCTTTATCAGAGCAGGGAGCAAGTGCAGAGGGGCGAACACTGGAGTAGGAGACGCTGGCCTTGCTCTGTGACCCAGGGCAACAGGAACTCTGATGGCTTATTCAGTGTCTTCTAGAACTTTCCCCGCCTCCCTTCTCCAGGGTTGTTAGGAATATGTTTGTCCAAGGTTACAGCACAATCAAAGAAGGGCAGGTGCATCTGGACCAACCACAAGGGCCAAAAATAGAAGGGGAAGGGGTAGAGGGTAGAAGAAAAGTTCTGAGCTGGGGGGCTTTCCTCCATAAAAATGCTGTGAAGCCACCTGTGAGTGACAGTTATAGAAGCAAATGTGGGAGAATACACTTAGGATTCCGCTTGTTTTAGGGAAAAGTAGTGAAGGCAAGCAGTTAATTGAGCTAGAAAATACAGCCAGGTGGAACAAGGCTGTTGCTGGGAAGAAGAGGTAGAGAAAGGTACTTCAGATAAAGCTTTTTCTAAAGTCCATCTCAGGTGGTTAAGAGAGAAAATTCAGGATAGTTTCAAGAGAGAAAGAACAAAGAAATGAGAATTCTAGGACCTTGACAGAAAACCTACTTCATAGTAGACATGCAGAAGGGAGGACCTGAGGCAAAGGAAGGGGACAAATAAATAAGCTTAAAAGGGTGTAGCTCCAAGGGGTCCGTGGAAGACCGGTTACTTTTTATAAATATAATGAGTAACAGAAAGTGGAACTCTTTGGCGTAAGTAGCATAGGAATTCAGAAACAGATAAATGTGAGCACCTGCTTCAGCAATGCATGCAGAAATGCAGTGAATAAACCAAAGATATTTCCGAAGTGTCAGCTGTTGCTGTTAAAACAGAAATGCAGTGAAGAAACCAAAGATATTTCCGAAGTGTCAGCTGTTGCTGTTAAAACAAGCTATATGGTGTTCTTTGAATTCCTTAGACGCGCAGCCCCCAAACCACTAGTCAAGTGTCCTCCAGCAGAGTTCATTTTAGTGTGTTCTTTTTTGAAATTTGAAGTAAAACCATGGTTTTTGTTTCAGATAATTTTTTATAAAAATGGTGTCAATCAAGGTGTGGCTTACAAAGACATTTTTGAGGGGGTTTACTTTCCGGCCATCTCCCTGTACAAGAGCTGCACGGTACGTACCCTCTGTTCATCCTGCGAACACGGCTCAAGAGAGATGGGTGAGCCGTCGTGGTCAAAGAACCATGAGTCGGGTTCTAGAAGGACATGTGAAATGCCTAGGAGTGAGAAGGCCGCGTATTCCTCCTGTTTGTTCCAGAAACAATTGGGCGCTTTAGGAAGTGTTTGCTTGAATAGATAAAGATCGCCTGGTTACTGTGCTCCACACCTTTCCTCTGGACGTGCTGTGTGGCCTGTGTTGTTCAGTGTAAAGGATATAAGGTGTTTTCATGCATGAATCAATTTGCTGTTGTGTGTCATGATAACCTACCATTATTAGTTAGTAACTGTTGCTTATATTAATTTTTTTTTTTTTAAATATGATCCCGCATGAAGGAGACTATCATTAGAGCCAGTTTAAAAAAATTTTGTAAAGGCAATGCCTGGAAGTTGCCGTGTCCTTTTACCTGTCAGTAGCCACTGCTGAAGTCATATAAGGAAATCTTTAGGTTATAAACAGCAGTCAGCAAAGTCTGTTTACCTAATTCTTGATGCCTTGACCACTTTTAGCAATTATTAATGTATATCCTTTGTTCCAGTTGTACCCTGAATGTCACAGCTACATTTAAAAGCCTCCCTTGTCACGTTAAGGTTTTCACTGCTTTCTTCTCTTTCTTCACGTCTGTTTGGATTGAATTTGTCCCAGGTCTCCATAAACTTTGGACCATGCTTCAAGTACCCTCCAAAGGATCTCACGTACCGCCCTGTGAGTACTGCTGAACCCGCCCGCGAGCATCCTCGTCTCTGTTCCTCCTGCCGCCGCTGCTCTCGTCCCACCTCACTCTCTGTCCCTTGTCCCCCCGCAGATGAGTGACATGGGCTGGGGCGCCGTAGTGGAGCACACGCTGGCCGATGTCTTGTACCACGTGGAGACGGAAGTGGATGGGAGGCGGAGCCCCCCGTGGGAGCCCTGACCGAGTCCCTTTCTCTTTGCCGACACTAGACTTCCTGGGAAACTGTATGAGGGGGGATTTGTTTTTGTTTTTTAACTGTTGCAAGTTTTCCCGAAGATCCCACAGAACAGGGCCTCTGCTGTAGCAGGTTGAAGGCCGAGTGGGCCTGGGAGAGGTCCCTGCCCTCTGTTCCTCGCCCTTCCGGACGGCTTTCCCTGTGCACACCACGCCCGCCGCTGCCTCCCTGGGGTCCTGTAAGCGCCCGTGCAGAGGGCTGTACCACACGCCCCACCAGCTGAGACGTGCTGCTGCCTGTGTTTTCGGAGGACGGGGTCGTCTCGGCCAGTAGCTAACTTATTTAGAGACGTGGCCTTCTCTGGGCATTGCCTGCCTCCCAGCTGGTTCCCAGGAAGCAGTGGGCCCGTTTCTGAGAAGAGCAGGAATCCACGACTACATTCCAAAGCAGTCTAAAAATGCTTTCCTTTTGGTGTGGGTGTGCTTCTAATGTTGAGACGAACTTTTGAACACTGGGATCTCTGAAACTACTAGGTCCATAGGACTGTCATTGTGAAAGGCACTTGCTTGCAGCTTTAACAGTGAGAAGCTCTTCCCAAATAAAACTTGTCTTCGGGTGTGTGTGGCACTTTGGTTCCCTTTCAGGTTGGGGTCCACGTGCTGACTGTGCTGGAAAAGTGCGCACCGGCAGGAGCCAGCATTGGTGAAGAGAGGCAGGTTTCTGTCTCCACCCCGCCAGCTCAGCCACCCTGCCTGCCCTGTGAAACCTGACTCTCGAAGGCAGACAGAACTTCACAGGGCTCATGGTCTCCCTCCAGCTCTTCCCTTTGAACTTGGGTGTTGATCTGTGTGGATTGTCTTCTTGCCTTGCTTCCCTTCCTTTGTATTAGGTGATGATTAAAGGGCAGGTTTCAGGGACTCCCCTGGTGGTCTGGTGGCTAAGACTCCAAGCTCCCAAGGCAGGGGGCCCAGGTTCGATCCCTGGTTAGGGAACTAGAGCCCACCTACCCCAACTATATAAGATCCTGTGTGCTGCAGCGAAGACCTGGCACAGCCAAATAAATACTTAAAAGAGAAGTGGGGTAGCTTTCAGAAGACTCCAAATTGGAATGTGAGGATGAGCCTTTCCTCTGGGCCCTGTGTGCTTCCCTATCCTCACTGCACCTGCCCCGCAACGTTTTTTGCTGGGAGCCACACCGCAGCTTGCAGAACTTCCCCGACCAGGGTTGGACCCTTAGCCCCGCAGTGGCAGCATGGAGTCCTAACCACTGGAGCACCAGGGACGTCCCCCTCCTGCTTTTAATCGGTGGCAGGGCAGTCCTCCCAGGATTGCTGCAGACTCCCCTGCATGTAACTTCCTACGTAGGTTAATAGGGTGATTCACCAAGAGGCTAGTAATACGTTGCCAAGGATCACCATATATTATAGCTGTTTAGGAAATTTCCCAAATTTCAAGCGACCGTATCAACGCAGAAGCTTTGACTGATTATTTGTCTCCTAATGAATCACTGAGGTTCTTTGTTTTGGTCATTCTACCTCATAACAGGAAACCCAACAGAATCAGGCTGAGGTCTTTTCATTTGGTGGTGGGTCTTACAGAGCAGAAGTAGTTTTAAAGCTTCTGGAGCAACGGAGTATGAAAGACTCTTGAGTAAATAAGGGTGGTATTATTTAGAGGAAGCTGGGGGTAATTTTTTTGTAATACAAGTGACAATATAAATGATATCTGAAAAAAAGTTGTGCACCCACTCTTCTGTTTAAATGATGAAATCAGGGTTTTGTACATTTCACTTTTATAAATTGGAGGCTATAGAAATAATAGTTTTACCTGTTTATGCATTGTGTGCATGTGTGATAGGGTTCATTTGAAGGGCTCCAGGAATACCCACTTTTCATACAGTTGTGTATAAAATGGTCTCTAAGCAGATCATCAATGACAACTCATTTTATTCCAATGAAAAACAAGTGAGAAAAGATCTCCACAGGCCCCTCAACAGTTGCATAGTTTGAAAAAGGCAAACATGATATGTGTTGAAAGCCCATTTCTTCACTATCAGCCTATTTTCTTGAAACGTGTTGCTGTACACACCTTTCAACAAGCAACCCTTTCTCTTAGCTGGGAGTGGAGAATTCTGTTCTAGAAATACTTCCACAATTATTCCTTCTCACGCTGAAGCTTCCAGGCTGGATAAACATAATTTCATCTATGCCAAAAATAGACTACTAAGAAAACAGAATAAATATTAATAAATACCTGTATCAGTTGTACAGTCTCAATGCCTCAATATATACCAGCATTTCTGCTCCTGCTAATTTGTTTAATAAATTAGCATGACATTCCACTTGGTGTAAATCATCAATGCTGTTAGCACTGGAATGGAAACACTTCAAGTGATGATGGTTGGGTTTTCATCCTGCATATATATTTTAGCCAGATAACCCCATCTCAACTTAGATGTTCAGAGTACCAATTCTCAGACCTTGTAAAGGGATTTTGCTGTCATGCTATCACACCTTCCAGCCATCTCCAAGATAGTAAGACGTTGACGTGTTAAAGCAGAGAAATTGCAGCCCTGAGTCAAGCCAAGAGGACAGAATAGACTCAAAACTAAAGATCCAGTTCCCTTTTCATATCTAAACAAGCAATTAATGGGAAAGGAGTAAAATTTGCTTTTTGATTTTTCTTTTAGTAATACCATTCAGTCGCTTTTGGTTCTCTCTTAATTAGGTAAATAAAAATCTTCAGTCAAAATCGTCATCTTCCAATGCCCATTAATCAGCTACCAGCTATAGAGTTCTTTTAAGAACTGATTTAGTCTTGTGCTTATTGTCCAAATTAAATTTTTATGAAAGATTCTGGTAACAGATCCTATATAATTGAAAGACTTAAGTCCCCTGGAGTTTTTCCTTTGAATAAAAGATTTAATTTAACTAATTAAGATCTTTATCCACAGCTCCTTTAGTATGCAGCTTGCTGTTGACTAGCATGGACTTTAAAAGAGTAGAATTTTAAATTGGGTACAGACTAAAATTTTTTGTTAGTTCCAGTTCTTTATTCTGACTCCTGTCCTGGAACAAGTAGGGGAATCAGTCTAATAATCTAATTTCTGTAAGGTCACTCGAACTAGAGTTCTAGAAGCCGTCTGCTGTGAGAGTTGCTTGCTCTTTGGTGCAGCTGTCCACCCACTTGGTAAAGGAGCAGAGGGTTTTGGGAGGCCCTGTGTAAGACCTCTGTTTGCACACATTGCCCACAGACCTCTTGACCTCCTCAGGCTGAAGACCTGATCCTTGTGTTTTGCACCCTCTGCACCCTATGTGCCTTAACTGGTAGCAATTGCAAGGTATTTTTAGGCAGATACTGTCAGGACCCAGAAAAAAAGTTTCACAAATGTTTTGAGACCCTTAGGCTTCATTTTACAACTCATCAGTGAATGAAGTTGGAAGAGCCTTGTCCTCATTTTCTTGGTACTAAAATGTTACCAATCTGAGCTGTAGTATCTTACTGAAAACGTGCCACCACCCTGTTCCACCGGGCCTCAGACGAGATCTGTAACAGACTTGCAGGCTTCTAGCAACTCATTCAGCCAGGAGCCGGTGGAGCAGCAGACTGGCCTTCAACACCTAGCTTCAAGAGCGGGACAGGACTCCAGGCGCTTGCGCAGGTGATTGGCAAAATCCACCTGGGTCTGCGAGAGGACCTGGTTGATGATGGTCTTCGGCAGCCATCCCTAGAGTCAGAAGAATTTGGCCATCTTGTGACTGACGTCCCACCCTAGACATCGCTGGTCCCTATGCCACACCTGGTGGGTTGCCTAGGCTTGGTCTTGCAGCCCTGTTGGGAGGTGCACCCGCCCAGTTGTTCAGAGTGAGGGGCTGGAAGATTGCATCACTGCCCTGCTGTCAGGACCATGTCAGAAGCACAGGATTTGTCATCCAGACAGATTTCAGCCCTGTCTTCCCTACAGTGTGACACTGAGCTAGCTACCATACCTTTGGGGGCCTAAGTTTCCTTCTTTCTAAAATAACTCCCAAGTTGAAATTTGATATGAAAAGTAAGAGGGAGTCATTGCAGGCTTCTGAGATGGCGGAAGAACATACCATCACTCAAGTCTGTTCCCGCTGCAGCAGCGGTGGTCTCCTTTTCTCAAAATGGAGGAAGGTTCTTCATATTATTGTGGGCTGATGTGGGAGGACTGTGTTAGTTGCGCAGTGGTGTCCTACTCTTTGCAAACCTATGGACTGGAGCCCCACCAGGCTCCTCTGTCCATGGGATTCTCCAGGCAAGAATACTGGAATGGGTAGCCATTCCCTTTTCCAGGAGACCTTCCCCTCCCAGGGACTAAATCCAGGTCTCCCGCGTTGCAGGCAGATTCTGTACTGTCTGAGCCACCAGGGAAGTCGGTGGGAGGAGTAAGAGCCTACTTTTCTCACCACCCCCTTGGCGCCCTCCCTAGCCCCTTACCTTGAGGTCAATGCTGAGCAGCCAGGTGAGTTTGGTCCTTTCGGGACTTCCAGCCAGGGGGCGGAGCACCATGCAGGTGGGGCCGTGCTCAGCTCTGCCAGGTGAAGACTCATCAGGTCAAGCGGACAAGCCTGAGTTCTTGAATGCTGACTAGGTAAGTTACCCACATTCCTCATGGACCTCATCTTTCCCAAGTCTCATCAGAGAAGTGCTGTTTGCCAGGGGTGAGATTTAACAGTTGGCAGGGTCCCTAGCTCATCAGAACAAATGCCAGTTGGAGCCTGGAGGCCCGCAGAGCCTCTCAGTTGGGATAACGGGGAGGTCGGGAAAGGGTCCAGGGTGGTGCTGGGGGCCCCAGGAAACTCCAATAGCAACTGTGTTCTAAATGGTACAGACTCTGTTTTCATCAACATTACCATCGGACCTGAGCATGCCAGCTAAACCTCAGCTAAACCTCAGCTAAACCTCTAAAACTAGAGGTATCTAGTTTTAGAAAATTACTAAGGTTCTTAAACTTGCTGGGAGGGAGGGCAACCTGGCTATAGAAGTGTGGCCAATATTGTCTTCCTCCCCTGCTATGGAAAATAAGACGGAGGGTAGGAACCAAGGGTTGGATTCTTGAAGCCGGGGATTCGTCACACACTTGGCAGGCACGTGTCCCCAGCCTGTGTTAGAAAAGGGAGCTTTGGGGCTTCCCTGGTGGTCCAGTGGCTAAGACTCCGTGTTCCCAGTGCAGGGGGCCTGGGTTCGATCCCTAGTCAGGGAACTAGATCCCATGTGCTGCAACTAAGACTCAGCCCAGCCAAATAAATTAATGGGAGCTCTGGGGGGCTGCTGCCAGTATTACCTGATGACACCCTTTTGCTGGGGCATCTCCTCGTAGAGGGTGGCCATGCCAGCCAGCACGCACATGGAGCCCCGGCGCTTGGTACAGCGCACACTCACGAAGTCTCGGGGCCCCACGAGGTTTCCTGCCGCCTCTGCAGCCAACTCATGAGTGATGACTGTGTCTTTTCCAATCTTCTGCAGGACCTGCCAGGCCACAGGGAACCAGAGATGCTACTCAGCCAAGTAGAGGGAGAGGCACCACCCCAGCTCACCACAGCCCCCTTCTGACTGCTGCAGCCGCCCTTCCGACAGGGCCTCCCCACCTTGATCTCCTTGACATTGGGGTTCCACTCGCCCATGGCCTCCATGCGCTCCACGAGCTCTTCGTAAAGCCTCTCCATGGGCTGGTCCACCACCACCTCCAACCGGAACACCTTGCCCACATCGGGGATCACTTTACTCAGCACCTCGTCCCCATTGGCCTGGCGGTGAGGAGAGAGGAACCCAGGGAAATGTTAGAGGAAAAATATTCCCAGTGTAGGACACAGTGCCTGGCAAGGCAGGAGGGGAACAGCCAGGGGAACTCTAGGCTAAACCCAAGGAAGCCTGGAACAGTCTTTGATAAAGGCAGAGAGGTCCTGTTTCCTTCTACCAAACTTGTACATGTGCTGAGGCCTGGAGAGGTAACCTGCCTGTCCCCTGGGCCCTTTTTTCTTGAGGATCAATGTATTTTCTTAAATATTGACATGTATTTATTCGTCCAGATAAAAATTAGAATTATTTTGTAAAATTTTCAACAAACCTGCTTTGGATTTTTGATTGAGATTAACTTGGAGAAAATGAACATGTTTCACTACAGAGTCTTCCCTCATCTAGAGAGTAAATGTTGACAGGGGTGAGTAGGTCCACCTGAGAAGGCCCTTACTTAACTTCAGAAGCTCAAAGACCCTGAGAGAGAGATTCATTTGGGACTGAAGAAAGTGGTCTGCAACCAGCTAATTTCACACAGGTTGGTTTTTTTTTTTTTTTTTCCCAGTCCAATCCCTCATTTTACACCAGAAGGATGTATGGTCAGATAAGGTCGGCGAGATGCCCCAGGACCCTTAGCAAGAGCATTGCTGGGCCCAGGTCCCAGATTTCCTGACTTCCAAACTCGGAGTCTGTTAACTCAGAGAACCTGGAGAAGGAAAGACCTTGCCTGAACTTTGGCCAGTGGGCGGCTTGTGAACTTGCCATGGAAACAGAGCCAAGTCTCGGTAGAGCCATCAGCCTTTGACCTGTGCCTCGTTCCCAGCACCCAGTGAAAGGGCAGTGCTCAGGAGCGGGGCACACCAGAGGGCCTTGGCCCCCTATATTCCAGGCCAGCCCAGTCACAGGTGAACCCAGGTCACCCCTGCAAGGTCAACCAGGAGGTGGGCTAAGGGCGCTTCGGGCCTGAAACTTCTGACCAGGGGATGAGGCCTCTCCTGACCCTAGAATCCCCACTGCATGGTCTGAATGGGTGTACTGCACATCCTAGGGGGAAGCTAAGGACACAGGGACAGCTTATCTCAAACACAAGTCTCCAGAACATCTTTGATGGGGGACGGGAGTATCTGGGGGTATATTCTTGGGAAATGAGAATTCAAACTGCTTACCGGGACTTCCCCGGTGGCTCAGCGGTAATGAATCTGCCTGCCAGTGCAGGAGACACAGGTTTGATCCCTAGTTTGGGAAAATCCCACATGCCAAGGGGCAACCAAGCCCATGAGCCACAACTATTGAGCCTGCAGCTCTTCAGCCCAATAGTTGCAACTGCTGAAGCTCGCACACCTTAGAGCCTGTGCTCTGCAATGAGAGACACCATGGCAATGAGAAGCCAGGTACCACAACTAGAGAAAGCGAGGAGATGCTCCCAGCAATGAAGACCGAGGGCAGCCAAATTAGAAAAGAAAAAAAACCCAAAACTGCTTGCTGCCCAGTGACTTCCGCTCGAGGCTGGACTTCTGAGAGGAGCAGAGACTGCAGCTGGCCTCGAGGATGGCACAGTAACAGTGAGGAGCTGTGGGTTCCTCCGTGGCCCCCTTACCTGCCGGCTTTCCTTTTTCCAGCCCTCCTGGTCTCTGAGGATGCCCAGGGCCCTCTGCATGGCCTCCTCTCCCTGCTGGATATAGGCCAGCTCTTGGTCGCTGTAGAGAGGGTCTTCCAGCTGGGAACCTGGATGCAAAGCCAAGGAGACACTGAACTTCTAGCCTCCCACCAGTTTCACCCTTTGGATCCCCATAGAGCCCAGACCAAAGTCACAGGGTCCCAGCCAGCAGGTTGAGTTAGACACAGGGGTCTGGCTGTGAACAACACCATTCCCATCAGAGGGAGTGAGGAAGGTGGGGAGTGGGAGGACGGGGTCTGGGGGACCACAGCCACACACACAGCGCTTGCACTCGGGAGCCCCCTGCCACTGGCAGAAGCCCAGAGATCTCAGCTCTTACCGAGCAGAGAGCCACGACGCCGAACCTGGTTAATCCACGCAGCTGGGGCCGGGCCCCCCAGGGCCCTCCGGTTCAGCTCCTGGCCGATGGCCAGCACGGCCTGCTGCCGCAGCCCTGCCAAAAACAGAGGGAAATCGTTGCTTAGGAGCAGGAAAGCCTCTTAGAGGTGGACCCTTCCACCCTTCCTCTCTTCACGGAGGAGGAAGCTGGCCTGGAGGGAAAGCGGCTTGATCAGGAAGGATTCCCAGAGAGATGATTCCAGGGCCCAGAAACCTGCCTTCTGTCTGCACTGGCCCCACCTGGAGGCAGGGGCCACACCCAGGCTGGCTGAAGTTGCCCAACCAAAACATCCCACTGTTGTAGACACCCCATCCCCTGAGGTCTGTGAAAATAACTGCTCTGTGTGCCTGGGGATGTCTTGCTGATTTAGGGAGAACAGTCCCATGCCCATACAGGTCTTCCAAGTGCAGCTTCTATCTAAACAGTAGCCAGTCAAGCCCAATGTAATCGGAAAGGACTCATTTAGATTGCTCTGTGGTCCCTTGAGGACGTTGACTCAAATGACCCTGGGTCCTGCAGGAACTGATTTCTGCCTCCTGACTGTGTGATGCTGATAAAAAGGCCCCCCTCCGCCCCCACGTGCTCTTGTCCTACTCCCCTTTCTTTTTCTTCTCTCTGTCTCCCGCCCATCCGCCCATCAGCTCTCAGGCTTGTTAGAACAGGGGCTTGGGGTCCGGCCCCCCCGCCCCCGCCTGCCACTGTGGCCAGGATTTCCCTGGCACCCTTGGTACCCATTCTAGAGGAAGGCAAAGTCAGGTAGAAGCCAAGACAGCTTGGAGCCCTCAGGGGAGGCCAGGGATGACTGAGCCTGGAAGGCACCTTTGTGTCCAGTTCAATTCTTCAGCGAGGGGGTAGCGGGGGCGTTGAGGTGCAGAAGGTGAGAGGCTTGCCCAGGCTGCCTCAATGAGAGGCACAGCTGGGGCCAGATCCTGAGAGGCCTGCCTGGAGTTGTGCCCCTTCCCCAGTAGACCCCACCGGCAAGCTCCTAGCCACCCAGACAAGCTTCCCCAGGAGCTCACCCTTCATGCTGCGCACGTGTCTGTACGAGCTCCCGGCACATAGCTTAAACGTGGCGAGCAGCATCTTTCCTGGCAGTGGAGGCAGGTGTAGAGTCCGGCGGGGATGCTGAGGGCTCCTGCCGTGGCCTCTGGTCCCGGAGGATGGCCGCTCCTGTCCTTCCTCAGCCCTTTAGGGTTGTGGCCTCGGGTCCTGCAGCTGCGGCCAGACGGTCTGTTTCTGTGCCTTAAATACCTCCTGCTGAAGGCTGTGTTTCATCATCAGGAGATAAAAAAAGCCATCACTCAGCATGGAAAGGAAGGCACCAAGGCTAGAGATTGCCTCACCAGGAGCCTTTGGCCGTTTGTGGGGAGCTGGGGCGGAGAGGGAGGGTGCGGAAAGGGGAAGGGAGGTTGCTCCTGACAGGGATGGATGGAGAGGAGCGAAAAGGGAGAAGCAGAGGTCAAGGCAGTTTAGGAAAACAGTATGCACATGTGACATTGTTTGGCTAGCAGCCCGCTGTTTAGAATGTGGCTCTGTAGCTGCCCCCTGCTCAGAAATTCCAGGTTTAACAGGTCCAGAATTGAGGCTGAGAAACCTGTATTTTAGAAAACAATTCTGAAGTGATTGCCATGAAGGTGTTCTATGAACTGTACTCTAGGCTTTGAGAAACTGCCTTGATAGAGTGCTCAGGGTGTCTGCTGGGAACAGGCAGAGGCCACCCCACCCCAGTTCTACACGAATCAAGTCACTGCCCCTGTAGTCACTGACCTATAGTAATCCTGAAAAGAAATTAGGAAGAAGATAAGGATGAGGCAATTTGTGCTCTGAGAAACAGGGAAAGTTAGTCCTTTGATAGTTATCAATATTATCATGTTTTCTTTTTTGGCTGCGCCACGCAAAAACAGGCAAAATGAGCCCTTAGAGAGTTAAAAATATTATCTTTTTTTTTTTTTTTTTTTGGCTGCACCATGCGTCATGTGGAATCTTAGTTCCCCATCCAGGGATCGGACCCAGGCCCCCTTCACTGGGAGCACAGCGTCTTAACGCCCGGACCAGCAGGGAAGCCTCAATATTATAATATTATCAAGAGAAATGATGAGTTTGGATTCTTACATCTTCTCATACTAAAATCATGAACAGAGAAACCCCTTGCTGGTGACCAGGAGCAAACTTCTACCAAAATGCGTGCTTGAGTGTCGGTAGCCCCCTCACCTAAACCCCGTATGCACCGACCTCCCCATGCCCTCGGCCACTTGAGAGCAGTTCCTCAGCGATTTCTGAGAGGCTGCCTCCCAGGGTCAAGTCCTCAGGAAGTCCCCAAATAAAATGGAAACTCACAGCTCTTGGTTGTGCTTTTGTGTTTTTCAGTCAGCAGCCTTGGTGACCGTGAAGGAACACAGAGCTGCCTTCTCTCCTTGGCCTGAACTCGGGGAGGACCCGGAGCCTTGAAAGTACATGCCTGTCCTCAGAGAATCCAGACAAATTGGGGTAAGTTTCTCCTGGTTCTCAGATCTTCCGGGTTTTGGTTGATCATGCTGAGTTTTATCTGGTGGTATGTAACAGGTACCTGGTCTCCAGTTGAGAGATACTGGGAGCGGGTCCCCCAAGCTCTGCCTCCCAGAAAGACGCTGGGATCTGCTTAGTTGAAAGACACCGAATGGTCTGGAGTGAGTGAGGTTGGCCTAACGTCTTTTCTCAGTTAGGCTAAACAAAGGGTGTCAGAAAGCCAACCTCTAACACCCCAGCCAGATTCATGTAAAATACGTATGGAACTTACTCTTTTAAGTACTTTAATTGGGAACTGAAGGAAATGTCACCCTGAAAATCGTCAAAATGGAGCTCTTCCTTTTTTTTAAATTATTCATTCGTTTTATTATTTAGATTCTATGTATAAGCCTTTGTCTTTCTCTGTCTGAATTATTTCACTTAGCTTAATATATTCCAGGTCCATCCACGTGGTTGTGAAAGTTTATTCTTTTTTATGGTTGAGTGGTATTCCATGTCTTCTTTATTCATTCATTTATTGATGGACATTTAGGTTGCTTTCCATATCTTAGCTGTCGTACATAATGCTGCTCAGGAACATGGGAGCACAGGTTATTTTTCAAGTTAGTGTTTTGGTTTGTTAAATGTTTTGTTTTATATTGAAGTATAGCCAATTAACAATGTTGTGGTAGTTTCAGGTGGACAGCAAAGGGACTCAACCATATATATACATGTATCCATTCTCCCCCAAACTCCCTTCCCATCCAGGCTGCCATGTAATATTCAACAGAGTACCCTGTGCTATGCAGTGTGTCCTTGTTGGTTATCCTTTTTATTCATTTATCACAAATAATAATTTATTTTAGGAAAGGAATTGTTTCACTTGCTTCAGGCAAAGCAGTTCAGTTCTGTTTCACACACTGCAGGCAACTAGCAAAGAAAATAAACTTATCTCAAAGTCTCCTTGTCACTCGTTGTTTAGTTGCTCGGTCATGTCCGACTCTTTTGCGACCCCATCGACAGTAGACTGCCAGCCTCCTCTGTCCATAGGATTTCCCAGGCAAGCATACTGTAGTGGGTTGCCATTTTCTTCTCCAGGGGATCTTCCTGGCCCAGGGATCGAACCCATGTCTCCTGTATTGCAGGCAGGTTCTTTACCACTGAGCCACCATGAAAGTCCCTTCCCTGCTACTTGTTATTGCCCTTGTTTAGCTGCTAAGTACCACTTAGCACAACCGAAAGAGGAGGACAGGGGAAGCAACAAAAGCACTCCACACAAGCCTGTTCCAATTACACATAAGAGAAATTTTGCCTTGGGTCCAGGCACTGTTGCTAGGTAGTATCTTCTGGAGCATCCTTTTCAACCTCAAAGCAAGGCTGAGCCTGTACCACATATAGATATTTCATCACAAAGATCCTTACACTCAACATCTTTAGGTGATGGCTTTCATGTGACTTGTTTCAGAATCCACAGACAACACCTTTAATTCATTTCAGGTCTCCATTCATGAGTTTTAAGCTTCAGCCTGCTGGTCTGCCTCTCACTGTCTTTGCACATGCCAAAGAGAGGCTGGCGCCAACAGCCCAAATTTGCTGGCCTCGCTGGGACCAGACTGGTTATCCATTGTAAATAAAGTAGTGTGAGTACATCCATCTCAACTCTCCCTTCCCCAACCCTTCCTCTCTGGTATCCATAAGAGCATTTTTGTTTTGTTGGAAAAACACCCAGTGTGGAATTGCTGGAAGTGATGTGTTAGTCACTCAGTCATATCTGACCCCACGGACTGTAGCCCTCCAAGCTCCTCCGTCCGTGGGATTCTCCAGGCAAGAATACTGGAGTGGGTTGCCGTTCCCTCCTCCAGAGGATCTTCTCAACCTAGGGATCAAACCCTGGTCTCCGGCACTGCAAGCAGGAGAAGCTATATTGCAGATTCTTTACCATTTGAACCACCAGGGAAGCCCATGGAATTGCTGGGTTGTATGGTAAGTATTTCTATTTTTAGTTTTTTGATGAAATTCCATAAGTTTCTCGAAGTGGCTGCACCAAGTTACATTCCCATTGTCAGTGAACAAGGGTTCCCTTGTCTCCACATCCCCACTCGTTTATTATTTAAGGTTTTTTTGATGATAGCCATCCAGATAGGTGTCAGGTGGTATCTTGTGGTTTTGACTTGCTTTTCTCTGAAGATTATTAATGTTGAGCATCTGTTTCTGTGTCTGTTGGTCATCTGTATGTCTTCTTTGGAAAGTTGTTTATTCGGGTCTTCTATTTTTAAATTGAGTCCTTTTTTTTTTTTGATACTGAGTTGGCTGAATATATACATTGGATGAGTTTATATATATTGGATGTTAACCCTTTGACTCATATCACATCTATTTTTTCCCATTCAGTAAGTTGTCCTTTAGTTTTCTCAATGGTTTCCTTTGTTGTGTAAAACTTTTTTTATTAATTAATCAATTTTTTAATTGAAGGATAATTGCTTTACGGAAGTGTGTCGGTTTCTGCCAAACATCAACATGAATCAGCCCTAAGTATACATATGTCCCCTCCCTATATGCAAAAACCTTTGAATCTAGCTAGATGTCATGAATCTTTGCTTTTGCTTCCTTTGCTTTAGGAGACAGATCCAAAAATAAATATCGCTTTAATTTTATGTCACAGAGCATTCTACCTAACTTTTCTTGTATGAGTTTTATTGTTTCCAGTCTTACATTTAGGTCTTCAATCCATTTTCAGTTTATTTTTGTATTTGGTGTAAGAAAATGTTTTAATTTCATTCTTTTCCATGTAGTTGCCCAGTTTTCTTAGTACCACTTATTGAGGAGACTCTTCTCCACTGTATATTCTTTAAAATCTTTGCTATAGATTAATCGACTGTAACTGTGTGGGTTTCTTTCTGGGCTCTCTAGCCTGTTCCATTGATCTTTGTATCTATTTTTGTGCCAGTGCCATATTGGTTACTGCAGCTTTGTAGTACAGTTTGAAGTCAGGGATGACCATACTCCCAGCTTTTTTTTTTTAGCTTTTTACTTTGTATTGGGGTATACCCAATTAAAATGTTGTAATAGTTTCAGGTGAACAGCAAAGGAATTCACCCATACGTATACATATATCCATCCTCCCCCAAACTCCCCTCCCATCCCTCTAACTTTATTCTTCGTTCCCAAGATTGCTGTAGCAAGATGAGGTCTCTTTTTGACATTCCAAAACTGCTTTTGTGTATACAGTGAGAGAAAGTTGGCTTCATAAACCATCTCCAGAATTGTGACTTTAAAGGAACAAGTTCTAAGAAGAATTTGCTTTACCTTTTTTGTGCCTTTGAGCTGTATTTACAAAATATTCTACCAGACCTAATTCCTGAGACTGAGAAGAAAAAAAAGAGAGACAGAGATAGGCAGGAAGTCTCTTTTGAAAAGTCAAGCTAAGAACCTTAACTTATTCAAGCTGCTATTTGTAAGCTATTGAGTTTCATGTTGTAAAATCTGATTTATGACTACATTTTAAAATGAAGCTATGGGATCTGATTGTGCCTGTCTATATGTTTGTCCCTTATAGATTTGATATAGATATGTTTCTATCTGTTATATATAGATATCATTATAAATATGATATGTCTCTACCTTTGGGTGGTATCGCAGAAATTAATGTGGAAATGAGCTCTATTAAGTTGGCTTACACAGGAAATACTTATATAAATTCTTAGAAACTAACCCAAATTAGTTTCAAGTTCACATATTCTGGGAAGTATTCAGTATTAAATTAATATTTGTTATTAAAGTTAACTTGAATTTGTTGGCTTAATGAATACAGATATGTCTTTAGGGTCAGCAACATTAAATACAATGCTTTTATTGTACTTAGGTTTATTAGAAGTCAAATAAGATCTTATTATTTCTGTTACGAAAATTTATCAGAAAGAAAAATAACTTGGTATGATAAATTTTTATAAGTGAATTGAATGTAAATAAGAGTTTTTAGGTAAAATCTTTAGAAATAATTATACTTTAGGAATGGCCACTTAAAAATAGTTTCCCCAGAGATTTGGTAACTTCAAACTGTCCAATTTTGCTAAATTAAATGATGGATGTTTATTGAAGATCTGTGTTTAAGTTACTAAAATGTTAATTACTGAACACAGGCTTCTTTTTACAGAGGAACTAAAGATATTTAGGACTATTAGTAACTATGCTTGATGTCAAATTGAGACATTTTCTATAAGAAAGCACATGTTTTTAGACATTATAAATAGTATATATTAGCTTGCCAATCTACAAAATACTAACATAAAAGACAATTTATAATTGCTTACTTCTTATTTTCACTAGAAAGTAAGGATTTTTTAAGACTTGAAAATGCTAATTAAAATATGTAATTAAAACCACTAGAAGTTAAATAGGAAAACATTTTTGTATGCAAGGGGAAAAAAAGCCTAAGGACTGGAAATGTGTGTAGTTAAGGTAAGAAAGAGTAATTTTGTCCTAAAGAAAAGAGGGAGAAAGGGAAAAGCATAGGACAAAAAGAAAGTTACAGAAAGTTTGTAGGAAAGAAATCCTAGGGAAAAAAAGAAAAGAAAGTTTTGTTTGTGATCAGGACTGGCTAAGATTAGAACAATTTTAAATAAATACATATACTAAATAATTGAATAAATAAATTCATGAGTACATGAGTTTTAATATTAAAGGTAAGGTGGAGGAAGGGATAAATTAGGTGTTTGGGATTAACAGATGCACACTACTGTATACAAAATAGATAAATAACAAGGACCTACTATATAGCACAGGGAGCTATACTCAGTATCTTTAAATAACCTATAATGGAAAAGTATCTGAAGAAGAACATATATAGAGAGAGAGTTGAAAAATTATATATGTGTTCAATTAAAAAGAAAGAATTTATATTTAAAAATCCAAGATTCAAAAAAAAGATTTAAAAAATTATACATCTTGTCACTTACTAATTGGAGGAGTAACTAAAATTGGCATTAAATTTTATAGCTCATTAAGTGATTCCATTGCATTATCTAGCTTACTCCTAACCAACCCACAAGGGAATCAGTATAACTTGGTTGTTTAGAAAAGAAGACTGAGGCTCAAAGAGGTTGAGTTTTCTCCATGGGAACGTGATCGTATTTAACTCGCTGCTGCTGGTGCTGCTAAGTCGTGTCAGTCGTGTCCAACTCTGCGCGACCCCATAGACGGCAGCCCACCAGGCTCCGCCGTCCCTGGGATTCTCCGGGCAACTTGGGTAGGTTCAAACACAAGTTTCATCCTGGCATGTGTGCCGTTGAGGCAGCAGGGACTTCGTTTACTGCTCTGGGCTAGACCCAGAGGAGCGCCTACACAGAGCAGGCTCTCAATGAGCATTTGTGCAATGAAAAAAAAAAAAAAAAAAGTAAGGCAATGTAAAACCTGAATTTGGTTTTCTGTCTCTTTAAGAGGACAAAGTTTTCTTAGAATATTGATCTGCTTTCCACAACGGACTGTAGTGTTTCTTTACCCTACCTGTTGTAATTATCTGTATTTGCCTTTGAAATCTTCTGTTGTCACTTTGGTCAAATAGGTGTAGTTTTACAGTGACCTGTGATCCTAGTTGACCAAGTGCTTTTAAACCTTTTTTGATATTTTTGATGGACTTCCTCAAATCAAATTCTAAGTGAAATTCTTTGACCTCTGTCCAGCTTGGAGGTTTCCCGGTCCTGCTGATACAAGGATGAAGTCATAACCCCTACAGCCACTGTTCTACAGTAACCCCTAGGGGGGCTCCAGGGTGGAGCTGACCGTGAGGCAGCGCAGGCCCTCAGGTAGTTAGATATTCTGAGGAGAAATTTCTGATGAACCCTGATTCTTGCATCTTTCCTTGTTTAGGAAGCACTAAAATCGTTAAAGGAGATACCCGTTCCCTGTGACCGGCAGTAACCTTCTTTCCAGACGTGTGGTTGCTGGCATGTACCCTTTCACCTCATTCACCTCCAGACTCATTCACGAGGCTTCAGAGCAGCTCCTCAGAGTGGAGGGGCAGGGTTCCTGGCATACAGTCCTTGGTAAATCTCCAAAGGTGAAAGTCCCAGCTCTCGTGTTGTGTGTTCCAACTGGCCGTGGAAATGACCCACTCGAGGCCCCACAGCTGGTTGGCAGCAGGTCTGGGACAGCACCGCTTGCCCTCTGATGTTTAATCCATCTTTACAGGGCTCCTCCTGCAGCCCCCTGACACTGTGCGTTCAGCTGTTCAATTTTTTTTTTTGTTAACGGTCTTTATTCGTTTCTGTCATTCATTTTTTTTTTTTAAACAGGATAAGTAATGAGTTTATTTGCAAATTAAGATGACAATAAAATGTCACATAATTTAAAAGCCAAATAGGGTTGGGCATTAATACTCAATGGGATATTATGTAATTGTTTTAAGGTGATTTTATAAAAATTTATAATAGGAGACTTATTCATGCCATAGTAAAGAAAGTAAGGTAGCTTATGTCTAAATATATATATATATACTTATACATTCAGTTCAGTTCAGTTCAGTCACTAAGTCTTGTCTCTTTGCAACCCCACGGACTGCAGCATGGGGCTTCCCTGTCCATCACCAACTCCTGGAGTTAATGCAAACTCATGTTCATCACATCGGTGCTGCCATCCAATCATCTCATCCTCTGTCATCCCCTTCTCCTCTTGCCTTCAATCTTTTCCAGCATCAGGGTCTTTTCCAATGAGTTGGTTCTTTGCTTCAGGTGGCCAAAGTATTGGAGTTTCAGCGTCAATGACATTCATTCTTGAAAGTGAAAGTGAATGTGAAGTCGCTCAGTCGTGTCTGACTCTTTGGGACCCCACGTCAGTCGTGTCTGACTCTTTGGGACCCCACGGGCTGTAGACTGCCAGGCTTCTCGTCCATGGGATTTTCCAGGCAAGAATACTGGAGTGGTTTGCCATTTCCTTCTCCGAGGGATCTTCCCGACCCAGGAATTGAACCTGGGTCTCCCACACTGCAGGCAGACGCTTTACCATCTGAGCCACCAGGGAAGCTATTCTTACACCTCTCGTTAGTCGTTGCTGTTTATTTATTTATTTTTTTGAATTGACAAGCTGCAAAATGCATATTTTATTGGTTTAATTTATAGAAGAAAACATCAACAAAGGCTAAGAATTTTGAAAATTATGACCTAAAAATATTGGAACAAATACAAGATGTTAAGAATAAAATATGTCACTTTTCATAATAATTGTGAATGGGGTAATGTTTGCAACCCACACCACAGTTGTTGCTGTTTAGTCTCTAAGTCATGTTCAACTCTTTTCGACCTCATGGACTATAGCTCGCCAGGCTCCTCTGTCCTTGAGGTTTCCTAGGCAAGAATACTGGAGTGGATTGCCATTTCCTTCTCCAGGGTATTTTTTTAAAATTTATTTAATTTTTGTCTGTTCTGGATCTTCAGTCTTTATTTAGTTTTGGTGAGTGGGGGCTACTCTCTAGTTGCAGTGAGCAGGCTTCTCATTGCAGCGGTTTCCCTTGTTGTAGAGAATGGGCTCTAGGCATGTGGGCTTTAGTAGTTGTGGCTCCAAGGCTTAGTTGCTCCATGGCATGTGGAACTTTCCTGGACCAGGGATCAAACCTGTGTCCTCTATATTGGCAGGCCAATTCTTAACCATTGGACCACCAGGGAAGCCCTTAGTTGTTCAATTATTGATTCATCTATTTATACCAACAACCTTTACCAAAGCCCTGTGCAGAGTCAGTTCCCTTCTCAGGGGTTAGTTCTGGAGCAGGACTGAGTCCTGAAGCTCACAGACCAAAGGGGAGAGCTGGCCAAAGACACCAAGAGAGGGGGCCTGGGCTGGGCCCCCTGCCTTTCTCACACTTTCCTGAATAACCTAGGCTGACCAGGCTTTTCCATAGGGCCTGGCATGAGCTGAAAGTTTAAAAAGACAGAGTGACAAGGTATTGGGGTGCTCAAGCCCAGTCTTTGCAGTTTGGGGGCCCTGAGCTCTGAAGCAGGGACTCATGAGACAGCCCAGCCTCTCCTCTATAGTCCCTATGACCCAGGCCCAGTGAGGGGGATCTCGTCTCAGCCTGCTTGCTGGTCTCTCAGGATATCTTTTCCCTTTAAGGTTGACCTTGAGGTTGCTTTTCAGCCAAATTCATTTGGCAAGAATGTTGGGGGTTGAGAGAATCACATTAGCATTGGCCTTCAAAAATTACTATGGGTGATGACTATAAGCCATGAAATTAAAAGATGCTTACTTCTTGGAAAGAAATTTATGAGAAACCTAGACAGCTTATTAAAAAGCAGAGATATCACTTTGCAGACAAATATCCATATAGTCAAAGCTATGGTTTTCCCAGTAGTCATGTATGGTTGTGAGAGCTGGACCATAAAAAAGGCTAAGCACTGAAGAATTGATGCTTTTGAACTGTGGTGTTGGAGAAGACTCTTGAGAGTACCATGGACTTCAAGGAGATCAAACCAGTCCATCCTAAAGGAAATCAGTCCTGAATATTCATTAGAAGGACTGATGCTGAAGCTGAAAAATTCCAATATTTTGGCCACCTGATGCGAAGAGAGAACTCATTAGAAAAGACCCTGAGGCTGGGAAAGATTGAAGGCAGGAGGAGAAGGGGATGACAGAGGATGAAATGGTTGGATGGCATCACCGACTCAATGGACTTGAATGTGAGCAAGCTCTGGGAGATAGTGGAGGACAGGGCAGCCAGGCATGCTGCAGACCGTGGGGTTGCAAAGAGTCCGACAGGACTGAGCGACTGAACAACATGGGCCTGCCCTCTAGGTGAGAGGTTCTGTGTCACCACTGCCCGGAGGTAGAGGCAAGGCCTGAAAAACGGGGGAGCAGTGGGAGGCCCCTAACAGCTCTTGTGTCCGCTCACTCCAGAAAGGATGAAAACAACAGGGCCTGCCCAGAGCCAGGCCAGGTGTCTGGTGCCCACGCAGTGCAGGTGAGTCTCACACACCCTCTTCAAGTCCTGCTGATGCAGTGGGAAGGGGCCAGAATCCCTGAGAAGCCACTTTTGTGGGCTCTGCTCTGAGCAGTGGCTGCCAGAGCCCCTGGCCCATCCTCCAGAGGCCACCGGGGCTGGTCTGCCCTGTGAGGCTGTAACCCCCCAACCTCCCGGAACTGGCTCGTGCCCTACCATCCATCCCACTAGGGGGGCCATGTGGGTCCTAATGTGTGTAACTGCGAGTGTGTGTTTGCTCTCTTCGGTGAGCCTGGGTCCCCCACCCTTCCAGCGCTGAGGCTGCTTCCCCTTGTATGTGGACAAGCAGCTGCTGGCCCCAGGAACGCCTTGACTTAGGAAGCCTGCCTGAGGGCCTTGTGTCCAGCCCACGCGGAGTCACAGGCCCCTGAGGGAGCCTCTTGTTTGTCTCCAGCCTGAGCTGGGTGCAGAGAGGGGTCAGAGAGCCCTGGGGAAAGGGAGCGGGCCAGCTGCCCCAGGCTGCTTCTCCTTCCTCGCCCACGTGCACTTGTGCATCTGGGAGGGGGGTGGGGAGGGGTTACTACAGGACAGATCGGGCGGATAATGTCCAAGGTCTCCCCAGGCTGTCTCTGGGAGAATTATGGCCGCTGTGACAGGCAGGCGGTGGTGGAGGAAGATGGCAGGGTGGGGGCCCCAGCTGCTGCTGATGTCAGAGGCTGCCATTGACTCTGGGCGCGGTGGCGGGGGTGCTGGTGACCTCCCCCGCAAGGCGGGCCAAGGCTCTCTTCCTTAGCCTTGCCAGGCAACGTGCCTGGTTAACTCTCACGGTCCCTCAGAGCAGTAGAATGGGGAGAGAGGTCTGGGAATTCTCCGTGGTTCTGGATGTCATTTCTGGCTTTGCTTGTGGATGAAGGCAGAGGCCCCACAATGGGAGGAGACCGGTGGGGATGGGGAGGGGCACCACATGCCAGGAAAGAAGAGAAAAGGCCCAGGTTGGATGAGGGGGGGGGGCGGGGAGGGGAGGATGGGCCCCGCGGGCTCGCTCACTCCCTCAAGAGTCCTCTAGTGAATGTCCATGATGAAGCTCTACAGTTTTAGGGGGAAATTAATGGTGTGGCCCCATATGGGGAGAGGTAGGGCGGAGGAGGAGGGGTGAGGTACACAGGGGAGGGAGGGGTGCTCCTGGGGGGAGTCACATTTGAACTGAGTGTGGAGAGTCAGGTCAGGAAGGAGTCAGCCAGGTGTGACGGGGCTGGGGTGCGGGCGGGGGGGGGGGGGGGGGGGGGGGGGGG